>WAAB01012758.1:92524-137678 GCA_013389865.1 Piaya cayana | reverse complement strand
AACAGTGGCACCAACAACTGAGGTAGAACCTCCCACCACCCCCAAGCCTGAAGTCACAACCCCCAAATCAACAGAAGCACCAACAACCGAGGCAGAACCACCCACCACCCTGAAACCTGAAGACGCAACTCCTGAACCAACAGAGGCACCAACAACACAGGAAAAGCCCCCAGTCACCTCCAAACCTGAAGATACAACTCCTGAGGTAGCAACAACCAAGCCAGGTTCTCCCACCACTCCCAAACCTGAAGACACAACTCCGGAGGCACCAACTACCAAGGCAGATTCTCCAACCACTCCCAAACTTAAAGAGACAACTCCCAAAGCACCAAAAATTCCCAAACCTGAGGAGACAACCCCTGTAGCCACAGAGGCACCAACGACCAAAAGAGAGAAAACAACAGCTAACCCTGTTACTACTCCTATAACCCAGGAGCCAACAACTAAAATTGAAACAACAATGGTGAACAAAGTGACAACAACACCCAAAAGTGATAAAACTACTGTGCTTAAAAATATTTTAATGACAGCGAGCAGGAGAGACACATCTACTGCAACTACAGTGACAACAGCTAAACCAGACGACTCTCCGAAGGGTGAGGACGATGTTCCAAACACAGCTCCTCCAGCCAAGCAAGCTGTCACAGCAGCAGCTGAACCAGAAGCAACCACTATGGACAAAAAGACCACAACAACGGTTGCAGGAAGGGCACCAACCCCAGCTACTCAAGACAAGGTTCCCACACCAAAAGAGTCTGTAACTGCTGAAAAAGAAGAAAGCCCTGCAACAACGGCATCTGGAAAAACAACAACAGCAGCAGCTACAACTCCCATGCCCAAGCCCACTGTGTCAACAATGACGGCCAAAACAGTGTCAACTCCTAAACCGAGAGTGGTTACAACAACAACTAAAAGGGACACAGATACGGGAACGAGGGAGACAGTAACAACAACTAAGGAGAGCATAAGCACTACTTGTATTGTTGTAGAGCCAACCACAGCTGGGAACAAAGAGTTAATGACCACCAAGGACATCAGTGTCACCCCTGAGAAAGAAATGGAAGATGCCCCTGAAAAGGCACCTGGAACTGACACCAGAGAGGAAATGACAGTCACCAGAGAGACTGCTAGCAGAGATAAAAAAGACACGATAGAAGAAATGTTTATTGTTTCTAAGGGGACATCCAAGCCAACTATACATTTCCAGGAGATTACTGACACGAGAGATGAGCCTCATCCAGCTGACCCTGAAACTCTGCCAGTAGAAGAGGAACCAGAGATAAACAACAAACCTTTAACAGAAACTGCAGACTTGCCCACTCTGACTGGAGAAACACAAGGTAATTGCATTCCAGTAGGTACCAAAGCACCAGCAGCTCCACCAGTGAGCACAACAAAACACGTGAGTAACGGACATTCAGGACCTTATGCCACAAGCACAATCATAAGCACCCTGAGTGCTGGGACCTCAGCTTTCTGTTGAGTTGTTATGGAAATTCTCCATGTGTTTTGGAGCATGATCTGGTTTCACCAACAGGTTCCAATAACTGGTTCTGCTTAAAAACGCTCGTTTAAGTACGTGCTGTGGAAGATGAAAACAGAAAAAAAATCAAGGATAAGGAAGATAAATTTCTAAGTTCTGTGGAAACATCACTAAGGAGTCAGGCTGAATGTCACAGAATAGTTTAGTTTGGAAAAGACCTTTAAGGTCCTCAAATCCAACCATTCCTTGTAGTACCTAACCTGGCATTTTGCAAGCACATATAAACAAAGTCACGTAAGACAGATAAGAAGTCTCCTCCTTGTATTTTCTTTCCTCTGTGTGTTTTGCCACACGATTTTTCATATCCTCACTATTTAATCAGAGATAACCATCAGGTTCTTGGGCAATTTTTTCAGCCACACATGGACAGATATTTTTGAGGGAAAAAAGTTTTTTAGATGGAAAATATTCAAATTATTGTCATAGACAAATTAATCCTGACCTTATAATTAAATGAAAGTAAATGTAAATGCTTTTAAAAGAAATAACGAGGGGAAAACTTGAAGAAACGTTAAGGAAACATCACAAAGTATGAAATTAAATGAGGGACATAGCATATGGGGAGGCAATGTGGGTTCTATTAAAAGCTGAACAAACCCAAGCCATTCTGTTTTGCAGTGAAGGATGAGAGGGACTTGTGCAATGGGAAGCCAGCAGATGGCATGGTGGCCCTGCCAAATGGCACCCTGGCTATCTTCCGAGGTAGGTGGGAGGTGGGCAACCTTGTTTCCCATGTGTTTCTCCCTACATCCATCTGTTGGTCTACATGCCTTTCACCACATCTCCTCCCACCACGCAGGTCGGTACTACTGGCTAGTGAGTGGCAGGACCCCGCCAACAACCAACCCACGCCTCATCCGGGATGGTTGGGGCATCCCAGGCCCCATCAACTCCGTCTTCTCCAGGTGCAACTGTGATGGGAAGATCTTCTTCATCAAGGTGGGAGTCTTCCCTCCAGCAAGTGAGGGTGGCAGGGTTTGAAACTGAGGGTGAAGTTAGTATCTCTTCCTCTGCCCCCCATTTCTTCCTTGAGATGGTATTTATCAGGAAAAAACCTCTATGTAGTGTTTTTTTTCCCCCCTTGAATTGGCTAGGAGATGAAGCATTGTCATAACTGATAGTCAAGTAGTCCTTATGCGAGCCGCTCCTCAAGAAATCCCCTTTACAATATGGGTATTTTATCATCTTCCCCTTGCTCAAACAGGGCCTAAATTTGTTCCTAATATAGTTCCTTTCCCAAAAGAAGCTGATAATGAAATGCACACACCTCATTAAAGACATTACATGGTTCTATCCCAATTAATCATTCAGTCCTGGAATCCAGGCAGCTTGTTCTACCCATGAATATTTAAGGATTTAGAAAGCAAATTGTTTTGTTCAGTGACCCCTCTGAACACCTCGTTTCTAAGACCAAACATTGCGGAAGGCATTTTGGGTTGTAAGATTTCTTTCCCGTTTTCCAGACAACAGAGAAGCTGTTCCAGGGAGCTTTATACTGCAGTTATCACAATGCTACTGTTCTTATTTTTCATGTCTGGGTGAAGCTCAGTCATCAAGAATTTCCTCTGAAGCCCATTTTTTCCTTCAACTCTCAGGGTCCCCTGTACTGGCGTTTCACTGGCAGTGTTATGGATAAAGGCTATCCCAAACCTCTTGCCAATGGATTCGCAGGACTCAGTGGGAAAATACGAGCAACCCTCCCTGTGGCAAGATATAACACCAGACCGGAATCTGTTTACTTTATCAAAAAAGGTATGTTTCATATTTCAGTTTGCAGATCATGAAAAGGTGCTTGAAATTACCTTAGTCAGGAATAAACTGCCATTTTTCTTGAATGGAAGATGTACTTCAAAAACAGAAATGGGAGTGACATCAGAGTACGCTAGGTGGTCAAAAAAATAGCCTGAAGCTTTAAAAATTCATCTGAGTGCTTCCAGATCTGTAAGTGCATTCTAAAACAGACAGGACGGTGAAGGACAGACTGCTGTGGTGGGCAAACAAAGTAAGTTCTGTCTGGTTGTAAAACTATTTCAGCCTCAAGTTCATTAGAGAAGGGAAAGTTTTAATCTTACCAGTTCATGAAATCTCTCCTATTCCTTATTCCATATTTTAAATTACTGTGGTTTCCTTATCTCATATGAAGGATACACCACCAACATACCATAATCTGAATTGAAAAAGCAGAGGTTAATGAAATGCAAACCCTCTTCTGGACTCCAGCCCTCCTAAAATGATGGTTTCACCCTCTCCCACACATAGGGATGACAGCAGCTGAAGCCACCCCCCTGGAACTGTAATGACTACAACCACTTAATGAGCCTGTAGGAGGAACCCTGTAGCAATATTTGTAGATGGATCTAGACGCGTTTGATTTAGAAAGCAAGGCTTTATCTTAAAATGTAGGAATGGATATAGAAAGCAGGCAGCCATCACATCTATAGATGTGTTCATGTGACACTATTGATTTCCTGCATGCAATATGAGCACCAACGTTTTCATACCTGATCCAGATGGCAGTTTCATGGGGTTTTTAACTTGTTTGTTTTAACCAAATAAATGCCAATTTTAGATGGCAACATGCAACAATACGTGTACAGACAAAGCCCAGCCAAGAAGTGCCAGCGGAGAACCCACGTTACCATAAGATACCCAGGTTACGTCCCACGGGTTGTAATAAGACGACGCCTTCCACGTGCAGTAAGAATGCCAAGCATTATTCAGACCATCAGAATCAACCCAATTCCATCTGGTAACTCACATTTATTCAGTTTCTTTTATACAACTGTTTTCACCTTAGTACTTTCTGAAACAATATTCTGTTCCACTTCTTTTTAAAACGTTTTACTCCAGTCAGTCCTGCTTGCTGTAGATCACAGAAGCAAATGATTGCTTATAGCTGCCACAACTCCAAACTTAAGCTCCCTTTTGCTTGCAGGAGTTTTGCATAAGGAAGTCAAAGTGAATGCCTACTGGAAAGGGCTGCCGAAAGTAATTCATTCCACGATATCCCTGCCCAACCACAATAAGCCAGACGGCTATGATTACTACGCCTTCTCTTACAGTAAGTTAAAGCTAATGCAGGTTACTGTACATTTCACAAGGCTAAGGGATGGGGAAGAAAGAAGCCAATGTTTTTCTGAGCTTTCCAAAGTGCGAGGTTACCACCTGTAATTCTGCAAGACTAAACTTGAGCACAACTGAACAGTTTTGAGAATTAAAGTGTTGCCTGTAATCGAGAGATGCTTCTATTAAACAGTCAATAGTTAACAGGACAACTAGCAGCAACGAGTACAATTTGAGCTGGCTGGAATGCAGGGGCATAAGGGTTCAGGCTTTCAAAGCAACAAAGCCCGGATTTGTTATATAAATGACAGAGTGAAATCCCCAGGTCATCACACAATGATAGTTTTTTCACTGGCTTTTACTGATTCTGACAAAATACAACAAAAAAGGGAGGGACAAGAACTTTTTTTGCTTCACAGGAAAAAAAAAATACAATTCTAGATTAGGCAGATTATCTCCCTCCAGTCAGGATGACAGAAAAGCACTCCTCAGAATTACCCAGATTATTCAGAAACAAACAGCCCTAAGAACTCACCTTATCCAAACTCAGGACACACTGTAAAAATGATCTAATTCCTAACCTTAACACAGGCCAATTCACACTGGGAACCACAGAGCTCCCACTTCTGTAGTCAGTGCAAGATTCGTTTATTTCTAGTTTGTTCATTTTTCAAATTCTCTTTCCAGCAGTGTAAGAGTATTCTACCCTGCTTCCTGTACTTGGGATAGATTTAATTACTAGCAGTACTGCAAAACTTGGCTAAACACAAAGACATGTGAAAAATAAAGCTGAGGACAAAAATTCATTTTTCTGGCCTTCCAATTCCACATATACACATATGTATGTATATGTGGAATGAAAAACGTGTTATTTGTGCCTAAATGAAATTAAAAGGAAGGTTTGAACTTCACAATTCTTTCTACATGCTAAGTTTCTGGAATTTTAACTCTGACACATCTTCATTTCAGATCGGTACTACAGCCTGGACATTGGCAAAAGAATAGCAAGACCTGTAACCGCTCTCACGGGCAAGACTGTCTCCAAGGACTGGTACAACTGTTCCAGCAAGTGATGCACAGCAGGGATTTTAAAAGAAGATGCCGTTTGAATGTTGACATTTTCTCTAATTTTATTAATAAAGACATTGAAATGTGTGCACACAAATCTAAGTATAAAAAGCTGCTTTAAGCTCTGGCTTCATTACACTAAAGCAACCACAGGCAAACTGACACTTTGTATGAACAGCTGTAATTACAGATGGTTTAACTAATATTGCCTCTGTTCAGGCCTCCTCTGCTGCCCATTGCATGAGTTACACCTGCAGTGGAAGAGAAAACAAATGCGTTAATAGAAATCCTTTTCACTCTTTTAATTGACTTCTGGTACCAGGGGTGTTTCACCCTTCTGTAAGGATTTGCTACTGCCCTGGAGCATTTCCTTCCTGATGAAATTCCAGCTCCCCATCCCTCCCCTAGAGGCAAGGGACTGGGACACATCACACCTCTGTCACTTAAAAGGGCATCCTTGACTTGCGAACCTCTGAACATGAACACCTACAGTATTCTTCCCATACTGAAGTCAGTTAGTCCCTCCTTTTTGTTCTTTACTGATAGACTAGAAAGAAAATCTATTCCAGGTCAACCTCCTCATGCTTTTTTACCTCCTTTAAAATATCAGATACCTATCAAGTCTACAATGTAAACGTAATGCCAACCTAAATATAATTCACCTAAGGACTTTTCTTAATACAGAAGCTTGTCATGGTTTAGGTCTAAACTGCATTACAAAACTCTGATACTGCCATAAACTTTCTCTTCTGTCAGATACAGTGAGATAATAACTGAAATCCCTACATATCAAATGGGAAATTAATAGGTAATTTTAAACTCAAAGATTTCTAAACTTACATCCTGAGACAATTTTTAAACCTCATCTTTTAAAAATGACCAAAGCTTAAGATCTACTGCCCTTCACTTTCTCTCCACTGACAAGAGCCAAATGCCCCATAGGAAAAAAGTTTGCCCCTCTGAAAAATGCTGAGACTAACATACTAAACCAAAACCACAGGGTTCATAGGGTAACAGACTGAAAGCTAGGGCAGGGACCTCCGTTATTTAATGTATCACAAGCAAACACAGGGGTATAAAGTAGTCCTTTGTATATGATTCCTATGGAAATAATGTACTAAAAACTCATTTTAAAGAGTCTGAATTTGAACAACTGCAAACACATACCCCTCTGTCTGTTGAACTGACGACCGCGAATACCAGTTCTCAATGTCGGTGGCTGAAGCCTGACACGTCGAAACGGCTTAGGTTGATTACTGCTGGTGTCTGTGAAGACATAGAAATGCAGGAAAGAATGTCTGTGTTAAGCAGTTTCTCACTGATAATATTTGTGATTGATATGCATTAGGCTCTTCAATTTAAAATTATGAAGGTGCATTTTATTTCATTGACATCTTCTCTGACACAAATAAAAGCCGCAATACAAGTAAGCTTGGGGTTTCTTTCATCACCTATGCTAGGCAGTAAACTAGTAACTGAACAATGATTCACTTACTGTCCTGCAATGATTTAACTGAATGTGAAAATGTTTAAATCTGAGATCAAGCACAACAGCTTGCAGAATCACCAAACCATCAATAGTTTTGGCATCCTGAAGCATTATTCTTGCCATGGCCTACTCTAGTGACCTGTAGTCAAGTAAAAATTGTCATTAAGATTGAAAAGATCAAATTGTGATCTTGCTCTAAGAATTCTGTCTTATTTGTTGTATCCTGGGTAGCAGCAGTGCATGATGCTGGTCCAGTAAGCTCCTACACTCAACGAAATAGTATGAAACAACTGTTTCCAGTAATTAAGCTGTACCTGCAGATGAACTAGAAGGAGGATCTTGACTAGTTGAAGGAAGATCTGACTCATCAGATGCTTGAACGGATTCTTCCTCTTGCTGGCTATCTATTTCTAAGCCTGCTTCTGAAGTAATTCTGGAAGAGAAGGAGGGGAAGGAAAAACATACGTGTATTCACATAGCTCCAAGAAGCTCAGGAAATAAAGCAGCACCTTGGAGCAAAAAGATTCCTATGCAAATGCCTTTCCCCAGAAACTCTCACGGGTTTTATTGTGTGTCCCCCTCATCCCCATCGTGAAAGATTTATTTGGCTTTTAGAAATACGACAATGTAATTTCCTCAATATGCAGCTCAACTCCTGATGCATATCCAACAGAGCAGCTGTCTGAGAATGTCATACAAGCTACTGAACAAGTAGAGTCAAAAAACCTAACATGACGATGGTTGTTATGTTTAGATGGGGAAAAAAAACGAAGTGGAGGGGCCACACTGACCAGTTATGGCTAAAGATCATTCACTGGTGCGATACCTGAGTTACTTGGACTCTGCCTTCAAAAGACAAAATCAAACAGCAATATAGTGCTGGGAAAATCCTCAAGCATTTGATTTAGTTTAAATGCAGCTCACTTCTTAGTATGCATTTTATTTACTCTAATATTAGAAGATGGTAACTAAAACTCAAACTTTAGGAAAGCTACGTTCGCTACTGGCAACAGACTGACTATCAAGCTAAAGGCCTGTTCTGAACTACAGATTGTTCTGAGAATGCAAAATTAGATGGTTTTGTAATGAACAAATATGAGACCTTAGCATTAGAATACCCAGTCTATGCTCTATCTCCTCAAAGGCATACTATTGCAGTCCAAGCTGGCGCCTCATCAAGAAAACTGTGTGGTGTATTTAACCTGCAGCAGTTAACATTACATTTTCTTACGGCCAAACCTCCCAACTGCTGCAATCAGTAGATAAAATTTAGGTAAGTTGTGAGCTACATATCTTTTATTATTATGCAGCCAACAGAAATGAAAAGTAATATACAGCATAAAATAATAACCTATTCCTTTTAACGTTTGTCATGTATTTGAGCTCAGAAGCAAAGAATGGTTTTGGTTTGCAAGGGACCTTAAAGTTCCAAACCCCCTGCTATAGGCAGGGACACTTCCCACTGATACAAGACACAAGTTATTACAAATATTAAAAACTGTACTTGCAAAGTGGAAGGCAAAATAATTTTTCTGTCAGATTCTGAAGAACTGCTTATTCCTCTCCCTTGTGGGACAAATTTAGTACCTGCACTGCCTTAACTGAATGACTGCATGACATACGCTTGCTTTGTAATGAGAGGTGATTCTCCCCATTAACAAACAGGAATGTTTTAACTGGTATTCTACAAACTTCAGTCCTTCAAAATGGTCCCTTACCATCAATCTGACTACTGCAGAGCAATCTGCATTCGGAAAACAAACAGAAATGTTTTTTAGTTCCTTTTTGATGACTTATATAAGCTCTGCTAACTCAGAAGAAAACCTTCCACTTAGATAAAAAGGTTGGACTGTACTACTTTACAATATTACTAAATCCTGTTTGAGTTTTTCTTCCTAAAAGAACAGAATTGAAAATGAATTGCACACGCACTTGGATGAAAGCATATCAGTAACATTAACATGACATCAGCCCTTAGAGAAGCAAACCACTCATAGTTTACCCTTCTGATTCTGCCTCTGCGAAAACTTCATCCCCATCATCACCCGCTCCAGCCTCTGTGGTGGTGGACAGATTGCCAGTTGATGTTGTAACCATTGGAACAGACTGAGAAGCATGTTCTGAAGCATCAGCGGATGCACTTTCGGTGAAGACCGTCACTGTACAGGAAAGGCAGTTTAACAAACACCAAGTTAGTTTGAACTCCCTACAGAAAACCTTTGGAAATCCTACGCAGGTTGGGGAAGGGGTTACTGGAATACTCCTGACGTAGCAATAAGCACTGCACTATCATCCAGTTCTTTTCTGGAAAGTGAAGGTTTCCATCTGTTACCTCGGCCTGCAAATTTCTTGCCATTTACCTGGTGCTGCCACTTGTAATGGTGTTGTGGGAACACTACGACCTCCTGATTCCTCCTCATGAGCAAGGAACAGTGGGGTTTCATACATTCCTAAACCTGCAACATAAAGTTTTAATGACAGTTAAAACAGCCAGCTAAAGAATAGATGAAGTGCTGCCCTACATCTGCACACTTGATGACATCCAGTGATTTATACTCAAATAGCGAGACTTCAATTATTTTAAGTTGTCTTGACTAACAGAGCTAATTATAATTTATTGAAAGATAAAACCTTGATGAAACTACTACTCTTTGTTGTAGTAGTACACCAATTATTTATGCCATTATTTTGCTGCGAGCTTTCTTCACAGAACAGCACACGGTTCCATGCTGACAGGGATGCAGGGGAAACGGTTGGACAATGACAATATATCCAAATTGCTTGGCCATCTCTCAGCAGGTAAGAATATAACCTAAAGGTTCCTTTGCATTTGCTGTTTCTCCCTATTGTTTTGCTACAGGAAAGCTATAAATAACAGTAAAATTAAAGGACATTTCTTCAATGCCTCATCTCTCCTTAAAAGAAGTTTATTCTTCTTGGCAGTCAATTTGTCCTCATAAAGTATCAGCTTCTCTGGTTCACTACCCTGTGGCTTCCACCCACAGAAGCATTCTACTTTTTAAGCCATAGTACAAGTGAAAATGTAACAGCTCAAAGGAAAGACCTTTTCATTTTTATTAGTCTCTCTCTGCTGACAATTATTTAAGAGTCACAGGTCTCCACACTTCAACAAGTCCCCAGAGTGGAATTGCATTTGACACACTGCATTATTTGGTTTTGACTAACAACTAGGAAAGAGCACAAGAATGGTTCACCTCCTTGTGATGCAAGCTGACCGAGATCAGAGTGACTTGAGCTAGTTTGTGGCATATCTTCAGGGGGTCCAAATCTGAACCTGGGAACTCCAGCAACCTGGGGGGAACTATCAAAAAAAAAAGACATCTAGAATTCTGCAAGTTTTCCAGTGCCTGTGGGACGAGAGTGTGACAACTTTCTGACCAAACCAAGGGAACCCTGCTAGCATGAGACAAAGTGAATTAATACTGAGCATAAAAAACAGTTAAACTACTGCTAATTAAATAGCTGTGAGTTCATCAGACTTCTTTGGACTGTATCTGAAACCAGTAGAACAGCCCAGAAGAGAATATTCACTACTTATTCATCCTGTGAATTTTCAATTATAAGTGGATTGCTGAAAGTGTTCAGAACCACCCCAAAACCAAAACTGGAGATAACTTCTCCTGCTTTTATTGGTAATATTAATGGGGGGGAGGGAGAAAAGAGAAAGAAAATTAAACAGAAGACGTTATTTTTTTCGTTTATCTCTTAAATCAGTAAGTTACAATATATTGGAGATTATTTACCTCTTAATTTGCTGGTAATTTTTATGATAGGGAATTCAAACCATGATTACTTATTTGTAGATACAGTCATCTACCACACTGCTTAGTACGTTTGAGCAGGTTACTCCAATCACAAGCTCATTTCACATGAATTTATTTTCATCCCAAAGAAAGCCAGAAAGGAATAGATGCCTTCCCACACTCCTTTACTTACTGAATGGCTTCTGCAAAGCCATCTGTACGATGTGGAACTACAAGAGTTGGTGTGCTTGGAACTGTTCTGTCCTCATCATCAAAGAAGTGTTGCTGCTGGAAAAACAGAGTGATTATAGAGAGCCTTTAATGCATTTCCAGTTTCTACCAAGTCAAGTTAGAAGTTGGCTTCCTTTTTCCACATAGCCCAGCAAAACAAAGACAGATACAGCTCTAACAAAATTCTTGCCTAGTTTCAGACACCTAAATCTGAGCAAGTTGCACAGATCGCCTTTGCAGATGATAAAAAAATCCCAAACCAATCCAAAATAAACCCAGCAGTACATGAATGACATTTAGGGGCTGTAGTGTGTCTGGAGGAGGACACAGAGCTGGGGAAGGGTCTGGGAACATGGTTAATGAAGAACCTCATCCTCCATAAGGCATTCTCTTCGTCTTTCTGTCTTATTCCTCTGTTTTTCAAACCTTTCTCTTGAATGATTTCATAAGGTGCCTCCCAAGAGCTCAGTACTGTCCAGGCAGAAATCGAGTGGCAGCTAAATGCAAGCCAAGCAGAACCAAAAAATCTGAACTAATGCCTTTGATCTCTAGAAAGATACTTTTCAGTCAGTCTCTCTCTCCCCCATCTCAATGAACTTGTATTCATTCTGTTAAACAGAGCTGAAGTTGAATAAAGGGTTCAAAATTACCTGAGGGAGAAAGACAGAAAGCATAAATGAGCCTTGATCCTTTAGGATGAGGCTGAAAACATTTTATTAGCTTTCCCAGCAACACATCCACTTTTAAAGAGCGATTTTAAAACCAATTAATTAAAACTACCTTAGACAAAACCAATTCAACCTCTTTTGAAGCCACTTTGCTTCCTGTGATTTTTCGAGTATTTGCTTCCATTAATATAGAAATTAACAGGACTAAGGTGATAGAATCAGATCATCCCACCCTGCAAGTCAGCAGCCAGGCTTTGCTAGAAAACAAAATAAACCCCAAGAGCTATGAATGTTCCCTCAATGCAGGTTTTTAGTAGTAGTAGACTTTCAGATACTGACCATCCCACCTATACCAGGAGTGAGCTGAAGTCCACGCCCCACCGACTGTCTTCGAGTCATCTGGATTCGCTTTATAGTAAAGACAAAATGAAGTAGTGTGAATGCTTCCCTGGAAATTCTAGTAACGTGCAGTTGTGCAATTGGAGCCAAGGAGAGTGGCTAAGCGTAACAACTCTATGTCAGCATGGCTCATACAGCATCATAGCTTCTTAAAGAATAGACCACAGCAGCAGCTACTCCCCATCTTGCATCTGCTGCCTGGTCTGTCCACAAAAGAGAATCACACGCTCCAGGTAAGTGACACTACTAGTCACTACTAGTTCACTCTGCTTTCTACTCAGGACAGAAAACTTGAACACAAAAATATTGCATCCGCAACGCTCAGATACGTTAACGGTAAAGAATAAATTTAGTCAAGGTACTTTTGCATCATATAGTGATGCTTGCATTTACAAAATAAGATAGGAGTATGTCAAAGCATGATCATGGGTCAGGCACTGACTGTGCAAGGTTTAACTTAGAAAATGAATGGCAACATTCCCATATCTGCTCATCTGCCCTGGGACAGAGACTAATAAAACCTGCCACTGATGTGCCCGAGTTACAGCCTGTTCAGGAACTGCTTTTGCAGTGGAAACAGCAGCAGTCACTGACACAACACTGATCTAATAATTTCAAGGTAAAAATCCACCATGAGTGCCTTACTGCCTTTCATGGAGATGGTGGAAAGCTGATACATTTAGCTTTCGTGTAGCTGGTAGATGAGGGGGAATGGCTATAAATGGAAGAAGGACAGATTTACACTAGATAGAAGGATTTCGTCACGATGTGAGTGGTGAGGCCCTGGCCCAGGTTGCCCAGGGAAGCTGTGGTTTCCCCATCCCTTGAGGTGTTCAAGGCCAGGTTGGATGGGGCTTGGGCAGCCTGATCCAGTGGAAGGTGTCCCTGCCTATGGCAGGGGGTAGAACTGGATGGGCTTTAATGTGCCTTCCAACCCAAACTATTCTATGATTCTATGTTCCCTGTCCAGCTATAATCTACAGGACAAGGCACGTTAAGTCAGTTTGTTCTGCTATTTAGGATGCTAAATAGATGTCATCTACTTTTAGGAAAGGCACAGTACTTTGGTTTTACTTAGAGGAAATCATATAGTAACTTTTAAGAAGCCTTCTGAACTGCTGGAGGTAATTTATACCTGCACTGGGGGACCCAGTTCTTGGGGAGGAGCATGAATAGTCAGTCGGGGGGGCAGTGGATGTGGCGGTCTGCGTGGGGACTGAGGGGGCCGGGGGGGCTGTCTCTCTGAGGCAGATGATGGCTGCTGTTCTCTTGAACTTTCATGAGGAAAAGTGGACTCTGCAGCACTTGTGGTCCCTTCTCCTGAAAGATACAAAAGTAGAGAGGACTAAACCCATATTCTGCAAATAGAGTTGAAAACAATCTACATAAAATGGTCTTTAAAACTTTTTGCCTTATATCCTTTTAAGTGTGTATTTAAACACAGGCAAAACAGCTTTTACATTTTACCCCCATACAGACAGAGACTTGTAAGAACCATACCACTGTTTTGAGAATCTGCTGCCCTCTGGTTGCTTTCGCCTCCTCCCATGCTCTCCTCTGTTTCTGTTCCAGGGTCTGTACCATCAGCACCCTAAAAAACCCCATAATCACATAATTTTTCAATTCACTAAACAACTGATAGGCTGTAAAGAGAACATAAAAGCAGTACAGAAGCATTCAGGAGGTAAAATATATGAAAAATCTTAAAATATTTCTGTAAATATCTACAAAATCAGATAAATGTGTAAACTTGTAAGAAATTTGAGGAGTGTTGCATACCTGTACATAAACCAATGTCAACAGTGTAGCCTTCATTATTTAATGACAATAAACAATGAACAGCCAGCATCTGACGAAACTGCCTGACTAGCTTTGCACCTACATCACTTGCTGCTGGCTCCTGTACTATGCATTTTTGTTCAGCCCCCTACAATGTTCAAAGTTGATTGTTCTTGTGAAAACACCAGTTATAACAGAAATTAATATCACCTACTCCCAGCCTCAGTTTTCCGGGATGAATTCAAACTACGAGTTTCTCTTCCAAGTATTCAAATCTGTGCAGATGCATTACAGCATTGATTTACTCTGAGAAATTTAACAGGCAATAAGAAAAGGTACAAATCTCACCTCAGCATCATCTGCTTCGTATCCATCATTACCATCAGCACTACCTGTTCCTTCATTACTGTCATCACCCTCATCTCCCATCCCCGTGTCTTCATCGTCATCCTCATCTTCTTCTTCCTCATCCTCGTAGTCCTATGATCAGACCGTAGAAAAGCCTTAAGGAAGTGTGGAAGGGCAGTGGAATAATTTCCAGCCTGGAAGCAGTACCCACAGAGTGGGATACAGACCACCTCTGTCTGTGGATCTACTCCTGAAGATGTTCAGCATTTATTATCCATGGAGTACATGTGTTTTTTCACTGCTGTGGTAGGTTGAGCTTGGCTGCCTACCTGCACCTGCCCAGCCACACCCTCAATCCCTCTTCAACAGGATAAGGGTAGAAAGTAAGATGCGAAAGACTGAGCGTCAGGATAAAGAGAGGTAGGTCACTTACCCTGTTACTATTACGAGAAACCAGACTTAATATGGGGAAAGCTAGTTTAATTTGTTGCCCATTAAAAATACAGTTGAATGGTAAGAAACAAAGACAAAACTAGAACCTCTTTCCCTGCCTCCTCCTTCCCAGGCTCAACTTCACTCCCCCATTCCCAGCTTCTCTTCCTCCTCCCACACCCCAAGAAGGGCAGAGTAGGCAAGGAATGGGGAGTTGTGGTGAGTTTGTAACAGTTTCAAACTGAATTAGTAAGTATCTTTAAAACATTCAAAGTGCAGGCTATTTACACAGTCAAAGAAATATTTTGATTGCATTAGTCTTGCCAGGTGAGCTTTACATGTGATCAAAGACAAAAAATCATAAATAAAGTAATTCCATGATATGCATACTTCCTGCTCGCCTTCATTTTCTTCATCGTCATCATCTTCATCATCACTATCAATCACAATGACATCATCTCTTTTGGACTGACCATCCTGAGATGAACAAGTATTTTGCTGATCTGACTGAAGAGGTCCAAGATCTATTGGGATAGACTGGGAAGTTTCTTCACTATCCTCCATGGGAGTGTATTCTCCCTGGGTAACACCCTGTCAAAGGTAAAAGGAAATTACCAGCATGAAATGCAGCAAATTGAATACTTTAAACACCCTTCAGGGAAGTAGCCTTTCTGTTTCTGCACTCCTAGCTCTCAAGCTTGACCAAACTAAGATAAGGAACAACCACCTCCCTTCTAAACATGAATTCTGAGCTGCTGTTTTAGCATTTTCTTGTCTGGAGGAACAGTAATTCAATTTCCATGATGCAGAGCTAGCATACAGTTCTCTTTCCATTCAGCCCCTCCGTATATTCAAAACATTTCAACTGAATCTGAAAAGCATGAATCCAAGTGTTCAGAAAATAAAGACCCATCAAAAAGTTCCCCAAAACCTCTTTTTCCCTCCTCCCAAAACATCAGGACTCTTCCATCTACTTTTTGCAGCATTTAAGACTTTGCGTTTAGATGCGTAACAATGTTCTGGGATTTTCTGAACAACACACCACCTGAACGTTGCAAATGGTTATCCAGCAGCAGAATTAAAATAATCACATTGAATACAAGAACTGTTAATTAGAAGTTTAAACACACACAGAAAGCATATAGCTGATATTTAATGTTTATAACTCCTTTAAAACACGTGAGGGGCACAAGGGGAAAAATTACTTAAGACTCAGTACCTATCACTGCTTAAAGAAACAGATTCCACACCTCAACACAAGGTTTTGCTAAGTTTGTGAATTATCACACCACTTATGCTTATTTCAGAAGTGAAAGGAGATTCATAGTTTTCACTTATATTTGGCTTTCTTAACACAGCTACAAGGGGCATTTTACAAAACTAGAACAAACCCAACTTTCTTCCTTTATTTAGCACATCACAAATCATCTAACACTACGCTTGCTTAAGGATTTGTCAGAATTTTCAGTAAAAGGAAGACAGAAACCAATGAGAAGTACTCTGCAGGAGCAAGCAAAGAACTGAAAACTCAAATTCCAAGTAAATAAGTCAGCCTTTACACTTATTTAACCTCTAAATTTCAGTTTCAATATATAGATCTGGGGTTAAGGATACTAGGATTTCTAAAAGTAACACATCTAATTAAAAGTCAAACCTGCAAACAATCATCAACATCCTGAATTTAACTTACACAGGTAAGAGAGCAATAAAAACTGAGTACCTGGACTTGAACACAGCAAGACTAAACTTTAAATGGTTGTAAGTGGTTTCCAGTGGAAACATGCAGGATCTGCTTTGAGATTTCATTTCTAAAAATACTGAGAGTTTGATACAAAAATTAAGATAGCTATTTCTGATGAGTTGAAGAGTTTTTCCTTTTCAAAGATGCTTACTTCTCCAATTGAGTCTTGAGAGTCTTGATTGTAAGTCTGAGCTTCCACCTCACCATCAGTGCTCTCTTCTGCTGTCACTTCCTCCTGAAAGAATATATTTTTCTCATTTAAAACACATTGTTCGCCCCAAAGTTTGGATCCCTAAGATGCTTTGAAATTTTTTTTAACTTTTCCAAAGAATTACCTTTTCCCACAAAGTTTATGGCAACACTTTGTTCCCCTTCTGCTATCACTCTTCAGCTCTGCTTTTATATAGCACCCCAGATTTCTCTGCACTGGAGAAATACAGTACCTCCCATCCAATCCACTGGATCTCAGTGTTTCAGTCTTTTCAGGACCAAAGAACCCTCAAGGTTTTCCCTCCTCAGCTAATGAAGTGACAACGTTCTTGTACAACCTTGCCCATTTTAGTTACACAACACTGTAGACTTGTTCAGTTAATAAGACATCTCTGACTTCCTCATCCTTTGCCTTTTTTTGAGTTGCCCGCTCTGAGGTTCTGTCTCAATTTCATTCCTTCTTCACAACACATCCCAGTTCCCTCAAACCAGTATTTTACATGCACCTCCTGTAAGCTTTTCCATGAAATTAATCTTTGCTTCCCTGGCATAGGCTCAAATGCACTGAATTTTATTCCAGAGTAACTGGAGATAATGACCTGCCAGACCACATTGGAAAGCGTTTTAAGTTCTTCCTCCTCAATGCTAGAATATAGCCTCCTCTCTTCCATCCTACAGACTATTACGATTTCAATCAGTCATTGCAACTGGTAAAAGCCCTGCCTTTTATGATACCCAAACCTAATTGCTTGCTCGCTTTTCAGATCAAAAAGTCACGTTAAGAATTAACTGACTTGCTGTGAATACACTCCTCCTCTTCAAAATCTTTCAAAGGGACAGATTAAGCACTGGCACGTTATATTCTTACAAACCTCAGGTCCAACTCTCTGTATGCTTCTCAGTTTCTTTGGAAGAGGCACATCCACTGTTTCCTCTGGAATTTGGTCCGAGTTTTCCACAGTGTTATCCTCTTCTTCCTCTCGTGGGCGTTTAGACAGTGAAGAACTTGGGGTAGCTGAAACTTAAAAAAAGCATCCCCGTTATTTTCAGAGCAAACAATACACAAAACAGAAAATCAAAAGCTTTGGCATTTTACTCTGGAAGACCACCTCTGTTTCTGCACTGAGAGATAACAAGTAGAATCAGACATAATTATTTGTGCTGTTTCCTAAAACATGAAAACACTGGCCCCTTTGCTTACGAGCCCCATGTTCTCAGACACATATTCAGGACCTGACTGAACCCAAATGTAAGTCTCAGGGTACAATTAACCTATTTTTTCCAACACCTTTGCTTCTGACAAGTTCATGTACAAGTTTAAGAGCGCATCAGCCAGGACACAAAAAGCAGTTTACAGAAGTGTATTTCGGAGAATAAACTTTCTACACCAAAATCTCACACAGATGAACAGATGTGTAACAGTGCATCACAGCGAGTAGCTCTAGTGTTCATCTCTGTATTGTATATTACAGTTTAAGAAGCTTGCTCCTGACTCTTAAAATTAACCTTACTCTGTTAGTACCTTGGAAACAGGTATTAAACTTAATGTATTAAACTCCAATGCTGCTCTTGTTACATAAACATATGAGTTTTTCTTTTTTTTAAGGAATGCAGTCACAACAGTATTTCAGAGGTGCCGTTCAGGAAGGTTCAAGGAAGGAGTCCAACATCAGAAGTTTGTAAAACATGTAATGAACTAATGAACTAAGAGGGGAAAAAAAAACCCAGAGCAAATCCTTTTGCCGAAGTTAGGCCTGGTTTGACAAATAGCTACTTAACAGCAGCTATTCAAAGAGGTACGGCTATAAAACAAAACCAACCTGTGCCAAACACTGCTGTGGAAGTGGAGGGCCTCTCTATTTGAGAGCTCTGCACAACCTCTACGATGGTAGGGGAGGGCTCCTGATTCACAGGTTCAATCTGAGGGTGACTTTGCTGAGTGGGTTGCACAAAAGCAGTTGCTTGAGTCTGCTGCTGAACAGTCAAGATGGGCTGAGACAGTGACGTCTGAACATTAGGACTGGTGGAACGCACAGACCCGCTAGTGCTTCCAAAGACAGGAACATGCTCCACAGGTCCTTCCGACTGCATAGCTGAAAGGCAAACAGCAACACATTCAGCTACTGGGTACAGTTCACATTCTTGTTTCAGAATGCCCTCAATAAGTAGGTTTTTGCAGATGGAGTTAATACTGCTTAAATGTCAATGCTTATGCTATATTAAAACACTCACCTTCCTGCGTCTCCACCTGTGTTGTTGGCATAACTGTGGCTGTTGGAGTTGTGGTAGGATTAGTAACTGTTGCAGGAGTAACCATTGGACGGATACTAGCTCTTGGAGTAGACTTATTCCCAGCCATTGCAGCAGCAGTTACTTTACTTGGAGTTGAAACAACAGGAGTTGGTTTGATATTTGCTGTTGGTGGATCTGAAGTGCTAGCACTGAGAAACAGGACATCGGTTTCATCATGGTAGCACAGAAAGTACATTTTCAAAATACCAAACGTAAATTTATTATCATAGATAGAAGTAGTAATTTTTAAAGGGTCTAAAATTTGAAAGCCTGACCAGAGTGTAACAAATTGTCTTCTAAATGTTGTTAACAGTTAAAACAGGAGAAAAAAAATAAAGACAGACCCACTATGCACTCAGTAGCATTTTGTCCACCTTAAGAGGTTTGACAAGTTTCTCCAAAGGTAAACAGCTAGAAATCTGTAAGAAGATCAAAAGGAGCAGTGCTGTGTTGGGTCTTTATTACAGTGAGTAAAACATCTTACATAAGAACAACTAATTCACTCAATATAGAGCAACGTTATCTCTGGGTTGAGACAACGATTGGCCAAATTTTAAGAGGCATTTTTTAAAGTCTTGCTTTAAAAGGAGCTGTCATAAAAACTGAAAGGGCATTTGGTACCTCAACTTAGTAATACAGTAATATTTCTATTTTGGAGCTTAACCATTTGACTATTTTACCTGTTATTCGTCATGAACTACTTAGTTCATTTCTCAGGCTGGAGATTCTTGCACAATGAAGATTACCCCCCAGACCAAAAAGGTTAAAGGTAAGAATCAAAACCACACTTCAAGAACCCTGAAGTTGGAAAACACTTAAAAAAAAATCTTCTCTATTTCCCACAGACCACGTTCCTGGTGGTTAATGTGACAATTTAACAGCTTAAAAGTATAACTGGTTAAATGTAGGTGACAAAAAAAGAGGAATGTACCATGTCAATCATCATCATAAAAGTTGCTTAAGAAAAAAACTGAAAAGCCAGCGTTTTATTAAAGAGAGCAACTACAAGAAGACAAAACCAAACCCCAACAACCTCAGGAACTCTACAAACCCCCAAACCTTTCAACTCACATTCCTCTTTCACCTGAAGCTGGAGTAGACTTGAGTGAGATTTGCCTCTGCTGTTCTGGGACCTATTAAGCAAGACACAAGTATCATACCACATAAATAGGAAACAGAGCACATGACTTGGTAAAATACTTCAGCAGATAGATCTCTCTGCTAACAATCATTTCTCTAACAGATTTGCTAGCACACCTAGTCAGACTCCAGAATTATAGCAGGTTGTCTAACACAAATCATACCAGTCATACCAAGTACATAAACCAGTGCAGTAAAATCTCAGGTATTTGCTGCTGAGGCGACTGAAACAAGAGCAGCTAGACCCATTATACAGAACGTGCAGACAAAATATAATAGCAAACAGCTCATTGGCAAGTTCAGTGAATGGCAGGAAATAAGTTTTACATAAAGTTCTGAATGCTTACTGAAGCCAGCTTCTGTATTTCCAAAACTTGGACACAGTGGAACTTGAAGAAGGCAGTTTGTTGGGCTCACTAATATTTTCTTTCTTTTTTTTTTTTTTTTTAATAGCATAGGAGTCCTGTAACAAGAATTCCCAGCTGCTATTTAGGAAAACACCTTCACGTAAACTAGTCCTTAGCACTAATGACTGTACACAAAACCAAACCAAGTTGGATAACGGTGTTCGTATCAGCAGTTCTTCTGGTTTGGCTATGAGCCACGTAAGCCGTTTGTTTTCTCTCATAGATAGCTAAAAGGATTTTGTACCTTGTTTGTGGACTCTGGTGTCTCGTCCCGCTGCTCATGGTGTCGCTCTTGCTGTTCTCTGAGCTCTCTTTCCAGACGGCAGATTCGACCTTCATACTGGGATTTGAGTGCGCTCATCCGCACCTCCAATTCAGTCTTCTGTTCTTCTAATGAGCTGCTCTTCTGCTTCCACTCCTCATTTTCTTTTGTTAGCTGTTCTTTTGTACCTAATTGAATAGGAACTAATTCAATCTGGTCACAGTAAAGCTGCCCACTAAGTCTCTGCATGCTGAGTACCTCTCGGTTTTAATAGGTTACTGAGTATTTTGAAATCTTAAAAACATTAAACTATCAAAGTTGCTCTTAGAGGTAATTCTAATTTTCACATGTCATTTTTTATTTCATTGCAATTAAATAAAAATTAACTTGAAATAAGCAAATATATAATAAACATGTACATTAAAATATAAGTAAAGAAGTAGTCACAAAAAACCCAAGATGCTCTCAGCAAGCTCTTACACCACCACCACTTCCTCTCAACATCAATCAAAACCAGAGAAGGCAGTATTTTCTGCACCTGAACACTCACAGAAGGCAAGAGAGGGGAGAATTACCTGGGTTGTTAGTCGGGTTGATCTGCTCTAATCAATGGAAGGGTGAAAAATGGGCGTTTGCTTTGTTTTGGCAACATGAAAACCTTTTTTTACCTTCTGTGTGCAGCTAGTTATATACTTCCATCACCTCTTGAAGGAATTAAATTTTATGTTCTAGAACAATCCCTGTAACATCTAATCTAGAAAACACTTTTCAGTAAAATACAAAGTAGGCCATATATTGCCAAACATTCTATCTTTTCGATAGAAACAGCCAAAACCCAAACAGAAGACACCTTTATGAAAGAAAAGAAATACAATACCAGCTAACTGTGCAATCTTCTGCTTGGCTGCAAGCAAAGTCTTCCGAGTTTTCTCTTCCTTCTCAGTGATCTGTTGCCTCAGCTGTTCTTCTTGTGTAGTCTTCTCTTGCAGATCTTGATGAAAACGAGCAAGTTCTGCTTGTAGCTGTGTTATCTGCTCCTGAAGATTTCTAACTTCAGTTTCCTTCTCTGCTATAGTCTAGAGAGAGAGAGAGATAGAGATTACAACTATTGGTCACAACCAGCTACTTTGACAAATGTAGAGGCTAATAAGCTCCAAGGATCGAGTATCAGCTGGGCAGTGTATTAAGGTTCAAAGGCAACAGAGGAGTCCAGTCCTCTCTAAATGCAATAGCTGAAAGGACAGCATTCTCTTTCCCACTTACTTATTCCAAGAAATGACATGAAACACACTAGACAATTTAAACCATGCTTAAGGTCCCTATTTCTCAACAAGGCAGCGGCGCACACAGGTCATTTCACAAACATGAAGTGCATATTTCTGCACATATGTGTGCATGCACACAGAGAAAACCACCCTCACATTCTTCAGTTTTGCACTTAAGACTGCAGCACAGGACAGTACTCTGGAACTGTTGACTGTTCTTGCCTTGTTCACTCTGTTCTTACCTTTTGTAAGCTTTCAACCTGAGCCTCCAAAGCCTTTGTCTTCACTTCAGCTTGACTGAGACTGTCTTTCAGCTCTTGTACTTCCTGGGCAGAAACTTGTTCTTCTTGTTGTTCCGCAAAAGACTGAGTTGATGCTTCGGCAACCATCTGAAATATGGCAAGCAGTATCAGGCTGAAGGTACTACCCAATTAGAATGTCATTACGTTGACACGCTGCCCTTGTATGCAAACTTGAGTGTTTAAAAAGTTGTGAGCAAAACCCATGATTTCTAATGAATGCTGAAGTTCTGTTAGGAAACCTGCAAAATCTTAAGTGATATGCAGCTAAAGCTTTGTGACAGCTTGAGCCATCAGCAGAATAAATGATGTAATTTTCTGCATTTCACAGAGAAACACTCATACAGTATTGCACGAAGGGAACATCAAGACCATTAGCTAGATTATACGTGACTCCAGATGACACCACAATTTAAATATGCTTTCTCTTTGTTTGCAGAGAAAATTATCTACCTTATCATGCTGCGCTTTCAGCTCCTCATATTGAGTCTTGTACCTGCGCCCAATTTTCTTGACCTGTGTTATAGTTTTCGCTTTTTCCTGTATGTCAGCCACTTTAGTATCTAGTTCTTTCTGCAAAGTATCCTTTTCAGTTCTTATTTTAGTTACTTCATCCTTCAGGCTCTGAACAAGATTCTGGCTTGTAGTCAAGGATGCATTAGTTCTAAACAACAAGAGACCGGAGGAAGAAGCAAATGAGATGTTTGGAATAATCAATACATTCCACACTGATGTAATATCACAGACATTATGTAGTGAATTACATTTTCTAGGATTTTACAACACATGTTATTCTACAATACATGAGTTTAGAATAAGTTCAGCTAAAAGACAGCTTCCAAAACTCACTTCATTTTACCTGCATATTATCAAGCTACGGTAGGAATACCAAGGTTTCACAGTAACACGGAGACAGTTAAGAAATTACACTTCCATATAAAACATAATTTGAAGTATTTTGCTTTGCTCAGAAATTTTTACTGACTTATTCCACACCTGGCTATTTCTGCTTTAAGTCTGCCCGTTTCTTCACTCATTTGTTGAATACGCTTGGTGTTTGCCTCCTTTTCTGAAAGCAGCTTCCGATACTCTTCAAGATCGGTGTCCTTCTGTTGACTCAGTAAGTGCTGGAAGGTTGAGAAAACAGTTTGCATTTTCCTAAGATGATTATACAGTTATATCCAGAAAACCTCTAAGCTACAGCTACTGTTTTTGATTTGGACTGCCAATGAATTAGAATAGCCTGTTGCGGAGCTGCGTAAACAATACTTTATAATTCAAATATACTTCTTAGTTTGTTATTTTTAATGAAAAGTTAGAACTTCCTTTTAGTTGTTCATCACCCCAACATCATGTCTGAAAATAAGCATTCCCTACCTGAGTCCGGGATTTCCAGCGTTTAACATCTTCTTCCAGCAGCTTTTTCTCTGCCTGCAACATTCCACTTTTCTCACTCAGTTCAGCATTAGATTCTTGTAGAGGTAGGATGTCTGCCTCAAGCTTGCGGACCTGAAAAAGCACCACTAGGGATAAACTCTCTGGATATTAAGAGACTGAAGGAAATGGAATTTGGTAGACCTTTAACAATGATAGTAAGAGAGACAGAGTGCAAAATCAACACATTCAAGAAGTCATGATACAGCCTCTTTTCCAACTCTCTGCCTTTCAGTGGCAGCTGGGAGCAGGGAGAAGGATGAGGAGCAAAAGCAAGGGATGATCCCACAGAGAGGAAAAAGAATAGGTATGTCTTCACAATCCTAGATTCTCACTCTTCATACTTCGGTACAGGAAACAGATCATTAATTATGCCAAGCAGCACTGCACTGGATTTCATTAGAACTGGTGTGTACAAATGGGAAGAGGCAGTATTTCCCTTTTAAACTCTTGATAAAACTGTGATCTCTGTAGGTATTCCTGTGCCATTTTTCATTATCTGCAGATAAGTACACCTCTAGCCAAGGATAAATGCTGATTTTCATTTAAATGAAACTAAACTTTAAAATTTACAATGTTCTAGGTGGATCAATGTGTTCTAAAATTCTAAATGGAAAGTGTTCTCATTTGTGTATGATGTAAAAGAATAATCTCAGTAATTATTGTAATTAGCAACAGAATATCCAGCCACAAACTCATCAGTTCGAATCTATGAAAAAATTAAGTGAACCTCACTACTAACCTTTGCTTGGACCTGTTGTAGCTCTTGCTCTAGCCTCTCCTTCTCTTCTCTTAGCATCTTGTTAGTTTCTATCAGTACGTTCATGGTCTCAGTTTTTTTCATTAGCTCTTCATGCTGTGCAATGGTTTTTGCTGTTACCTTTAGAAAAGACATAACCCAGTCATTTGTTTTGCTTGCACATACACATATACTTGCTTGGATCTGGTCTAACACCATCCTGGAAAGCTATCATGGCATTCATGTCTTATANAAGCTCCATCAGGGGAGGTTTAGGCTGGACATCAGGAAAAAAATCTTTCACAGAAAGGGTCACTGGCAGAGGCTGCCCAGGGAGGTGGTTGATTCACCTTCCCTGGAGGGGTTTAAGGGATGGGTGGATGAGGTGCTGAGGGGCATGGTTTAATATTTGATAGGAATGGTTGGACTTGATGATCCGATGGGTCTTTCCCAACCTGGTAATTCTATGATATGTACATTCAAACCAAGTAAATATCACTTAAGAAATGGGAGATGGAAAAAAAATTAAGAAAAACTATCTTTATTTTCCCTATTTACGTGATTTTTGAACTGCCACGCTGCTCTCCAGGACTCAGAACAAGATCCCCTATTTGGCCATAACGCAACCCCAGTTTAAAAGACCACGATTCTTCCAAAACTATGTTTGGGTACTGGTAGCAAAGACAGAGTAGAAAATAGAGCATAGCTCTCTCTACTCATTGAAATAATAAGCAATAATATCCAACCATACCTGCACTTTCTCTCTCTCAGCATTGAGACTGTCCTGCAGTTCCTGGAGTTCCCTTTCCAAATGCTCCACTCTCTGACGGTAACGCAAACTCTCCACTTGGGCCACCTCAAATCTAGTTTCTGCAATCTCCTTTTCTCGACGTATGAATCTGCAGTATAAAAATGAACACCACATCATGTTAATGAAAACACAAGACAAAGCACTTGAAGCATCTAAAGGTCTACTGAGCGCAGAAATTGATCAGAAAGAACAAAAAGAAAATCCTAGATAAAATCTCTTAAAAATGTACGTGAAGCCCCTAAAAAATGAAATGAGAAAAAAAGAAAAAATTGCCTCTGAATTTTTTTTGCCCATCTTATTTGCTAAAATCTGATTTTGCTTCCTGTCACAACTGACTCACAGTTTTTTCCTCAGAGTGGAAAGAAATCTCTGGAAGTTACTGATGTAAAACAACCACTACCTATCTAGCAAGGTGCTTAGATTTTCTATATTATTCTTTCACTATAAAGTACTATGGAACTACTTAATTTGGCATCTAATCTATAACTAACCAGAGAAGAAACTCAGAGCTAAATTTACCTAAGAATTTCTAAGATTTGTTCCTGGGATTTGCCTTCTTCATTGAGAGAAACATTCCCTGCAGCTGGCAGGGCTTCTTTCATAGAGGTCACCATCTTATCACTCAGGCTTTCCAGCTGCTCATGTAATAATCGGTTCTGTTTTTCCAAATCTTCACAGCGGGATGCAAGTTGCGAAGCTTCATCCTACAACAAAATTGTTCAATGGCTGTGAATTCTGTGACAGAGTTTCTGTTAAATGAAAACAACCCCACTGAACCCATAAAAACAACCAGACCTTGATCATTCTCTCTCTCTCTTCCCAGGAGGCCTTGCACTCCAACAATTCAGACTCGGCTTTCCGAGTAGCCTCCTCTAGCTGCTGCCTTACTGCTGCGCTCTTGGCAACTTGTTCTTTAATGGCCTGTAATGCTTCAACATCGGCAGCATGGAGCATTAATTCCCTTTCGTATTTATTTTGAGCTTCAGAAGCCATCTTTGCCTGCAGAAAAAAAATCATGAAAAATAGACTCTATTACCTTTAATGTGCTATGTTCAAAGATATGAAGTTCTAGACAAAACCCAAGACTACTACTACAAACCAAGCCCACTGGCCAAAACCTCTGAGATTCTCAAATACATTTATAAATAAATAGATAAGCCTAAGATAGCTCCCTTAAAGAAATCACTATTTTCAAGAAAAATTAGAATGGGAAATAATTTTCTCTGAGTTACACTACAAATCAAACCTTCTGCTGTAGGTTCTGCATGGATAAGAGGCAGGTATTAGTCTAAAAAATCCACTGGTTAAAACAGTCAGAAATTTCCTACACCCTTTACGCCAAGCAGTTTTGCTGGAATTCTCACCTTCAGAACAGTGGATGCTCTTTAAAAACTAGCTGGTTACAAGACAAAGGTCTCAGCTGCTGCTAAATATTACGCGCCTCCAGTTTTAGAAGGTGACAATTAAGTTTTGGGTTAGAAAGATATTCCCTCATTGTCTTGCTGTGAGAGGTCAGTGTTTTGGTTTTTTTTGCTCCTCACTCAGGACAGTGAGGTAGCAATTAATTAAAAACAGTTAATTACACTATCCAACCAATTTTTTATGTAATGAAGCAGACCTTGGAAACAATAACCCACTGCTTCTTCCGTTGTCTTTCAGATGCACTCAAACTGTGCTTGCAACACAACTTGATATTCAAAGTCAGTTTAGTTGCAACTATCACAATATTTGATCAGGTAGAAGAATGAAGCACTAAATAAGCAGCTGTTCACAAAACAAAGTGCTCTCATAGTGCTTTCCTTGCCTCAACAGTCTTGGTTTAACAGCACTATGTTTGAAACAAGTTCTTAAGTTCAACTGAAAAACAATAAAAAACTAACCTTAAGTTTACTACTCTGGCTAAAACAGATGCACATTACAAACATACCTGTTCCTGGCAGTCCCGTCTAGCTTGTTGTTCATTAGTTAGAGCAGCGCTGGCTCTCTGAAGAGCTTCCTGAACTTCGGACTGCACGGTTGACAGACTCTTCTTCAGTTCTGACAGCTATAGTATTGAGGGTGGAGGAGGACAACATCATCAAAAAATAAACAAAATAAATAAAAAATAAACATCATCAAAAAATAAAACCCAAGCCTAAATGGCACAATTTAAAACTATCAAACACAGCAAGGCTTGGAATGCAGTCATAGGTAATGCAGAACTAAAGGGTGATTGGTTTGGTTGTTTTTAATACTAATTTCAATCTAAAGTGAAATGTTCATAAGATACTGACTTATTAATATACTGAGCTCTTTCCTGGTAAAAAAGTATCACTGCTCTTTCAGAGTCAGGCCTGCAGCATTTCTAGTTGCAGTAATCTTGTTTCTTTCAACCCCAATATAAACCAGACAAAAATAGGGCAGAAACTACTCTGGTTTTAAAATACATGCATGCCAGAAAGCTGGTTTTGGTTCAGGTTTCAAAACCATTTTTTCTGGAACCTTTCTCAAAGGCTTTGACTCATGTGTTTCTGCAGGAAGAGCTCTAAGTTCAGGAAGATAGCGATGACTTTAAACACACAATAACCCTAACAAAGTGATAAGGTTAATATTTGGAAACCTCTCAAATTCAGTTAGCCTTTTGTACAATCTAATGGATTTAGTTCTGGACTCTACTGTGAAAACAAATTAAAGTTTAGGGAACTATGTAGAAGTGCATTCTTGTGGACCCTCTACAAGGAAGTTTAAGGGAGGGGGTATGCAGTGCATACCTGTTGTTCCATATTCTCCACAGCTTTACGCTTCTCCTCTTGCAGTTCTTGCTTTTCCTTCTCTGACTCCATCAGCTTCTTTTCCAGCTGTGCCTGATACTCTGAAGATTCCTTCAGACGAGTTTCAACTGTTGCGCGAACCTCCTCTGTCACCTTCGTTAAAAACCATCAGGAGAGATCAATTGTTTTTCATTTAAATATGCTATTCTGACATGAAACCTGAATTATACTAACAATCTAAAGCCAGAACAGCTATTCTCAGCATCTCATTTAGAAAGATACTGAAAATGTGGAAATTGACAAATAGCATTAAAGATATTTCTTTTTTTCCCTCTAAAGCTGCAATACTTCATGAAGTACATTAAGAAAAGGTTTAGATGACAGCACTCAGGTATGCAGTAGCCAGCATATCTCTATCACATCCTACAGTCTGCAATATTGTTAAAGCATATCAAGACAAAATGAAGTCTTTGCAGTAACAGAACATAGGCAGAGAACCTGCAGCATTCCACTGTCTTCCGGGTGCTGTAACCAGCAGAAAATGACAATTTTGTTTCCCCAGTCTATCTTTTTTCACATGTTGCACAGCTTGGAAGAACAGGTGTCATTTTCTGTTCACATGGTGTAGTATATGACAGACAAGAAGCTCCTTCTCAAGCTTTTCCCAAGAATATCACATACCAAGAGTGCTCTTTAGGATCACTGAACACCTCATCGATGCAGAAGGTGTGAATTTAACCACTTCTGACTGAGAGCTAATTAATACTTGTAATCATTGATCACAGGGTTATAAGAGTGTTTAAAAGTCAATTCCCCTCTTTCAGAGGGAGACATTGGCAGAACACAGCTTTGACTTAAATTTACAATTCAACTTTCTAAAAATATGCTGCAAAAAGGTTTAATGTTACCATGATCAAGTGTTTTTAATAAAACTGTATAAAATATGGTCTCATGTTATATTCTAATGCTTTCTCAGCTAACTTTAGTTTAGAATTCCTCCCATAATCCCACAGACCATACTGAGTACAAAAAAAAAGGAAAATTCTTTCATTTTCTTTGTCTCTTTGTTACAATAAACAGTAGTAACTACTTACTTGTTTTTCCTTATTAAGGGATTCCTCCAGACTAAGAACCATGGCCCTGTACTGTTCCACATTACTAGAACTTGTCTTCAGTCTTTCTTTCAGGTCATTAACTTGTTCGTCAGCTTGTCTGAGTCGACTTACAAGATCATCCACATCTTCGTTTGTACTAGGTTGACCTAGAATGTCAGAATAAGTAATTAACCAATCAAGTCCAATTAATTTTTTTTAAACCTCCATTGAAAACAAACTTTTTTAGGGTAATAACATGGAAAAAACAATTGCTTTGAGAAAGCTTCCTTAAATAAACTGTCAGCCCTAAATCCCTAACCAAAATAGCAGCTTACAATAAACTTTGATTCAGACAAAAACCCACTGGTGATTTATAAATAAGTAACCTAACAGATTTAAGTTGTCACAAATAAAAATAAAAGGGATTCTTTAATACATTCTGCTTTATTTTTGCCCTTTGTCAAAGACTCCTTGGACATTAATTTAACAACTCATCCTGGTTACCATTTGTTTCAATATGTGATTGTAATAACGAAGGGGTTTACTATTTAGTGTTCTGTCCTCCCAATTCAAAATTACTATGAATTACGGCATTTACCATTCTGCAGACAGCAAAGTTTAACATAAAGAGGAATCCAATAGAGAAAACCACTCTACCTTTCCCCGGAGCCCTCTGTGATGACTGAGATGCTAGCTGTGCCTCTGTATTGTTAAGCTGCTGCTTCAAAAGTGCTGTTTCATTCTGTGCATTCTTTAGCAGTTCCTTTGTGTTAATGTGACGGTTTGTCTCAGTCTCGAGCTGCCTCTTAAGATCCAGGATATGAACCTGAAAACATAAGGTTCTTCAACTCGCAATTTTTCACAAAGGCCAAATAGGTTTACAGGTTCTGCCAATTCACTAAATTGGCAGAACCCATACAGCTGTGGCTTTATTTTCACTAAAATGAATTTAGCATATTTATAATTATGCTTACCTCTTGATTCTTGGTAAGGGAATGTCTTTGTTCCACTTCACTTTCTAGTTTCTTCTTCAGCTGAGATATCTCACGCTCTAGCTTTTCTATCTGATTGTTGAGTCTTTGTTTTGTTTCCGTCTCGGACCTCTCCAGGATTCCCTGATAAAAGGGCACAATGCACTATGCTTAAAATACATTTTAAGAATTTACTTCTGAATTACAGCAGCACTTCATACACAATTGTCCCAACCCTTCGCCCATTCTCAAAATAATTACTGCAGGGAGCAAGCAATAATAGATAGGTAGATACAGAAGGTAATAATAGGAGGTAAATACAGAAAACTATGAAAAATAGCACTATATCGTATGACTGAGTTTGGAAAGATTTGTAATAACTTCAATACAATATGTATAATTAGAAGAAAACCTTATTATCCATGCAGCCTAATTCCAGGAATTTAAAAACCCCCAAAGATCTACCACAGAAATAGAACTCGGTCACATGACAACTCTAGACAGTTATACACTTAGAGTCAATACACCTTGTAACAAAAGATACGGAAGTATAAATGTAAATACACCTTAAAACAATAGCAAAATAAACTACCACAGCAGGCTATCGTAAAAATTAACATGGATTCTTTCCTTTTATGTGTTTTGTTTCCATTCTATTGTGAAAACCCTTCTCATAGACTCAAAATTCTCAGGACTTTGCCTAAATAAATAACAGTATCATAACTTAGGGCATTAATAGTACCTTGCCTAATCAAACTGCCCAAGTAATTTATGTTCAGCGTCAATATGTAACAAAAAAAATCCACTTAAAGACCCAACCCTGTGACTTTTATGTCTGATTTCTGTGGGTACTTGTTGAATACTCTGAAAGACACACAGACTTGGGCATAAGAATAATGCCACGTACCTGAATAGTTCGCAGATTAGTAAGCAACAGGTTCTGTCCTCTTTGTTCAACTAATAAAGATTCACGTTGCTGAGTCAAACGCACATCTGACATCTTCAAGATATCTTTCTCTTTTTTCAGGTTTTCTGCTCTCACCTTTAAAACATCAAATAATCACAAGAAATTGTTATTAATCCCAAATCTGTCCATTAATCTCAAATTATGATCAGTTAATACTAGTTTTAAAAAAGAGCTTTTAAGATTATAGATTATAAATTAAAATTCATGCAAATCAAGTCAAGAACATTAAGAACACAAATGTGACTAATCAGATTCAGTTTTCTCTGTAAACTGAATGACCTTGGAAAGTTGTTCTAACTTTGCTCAGTGCCTGAAATACTTAGTGGAATGTCACAAATGTGTGCATCAAATATACACGCACATATCAACTGTTAGAAATCTCATAGCTGATGCACTCAAAAAGCCACACATTTGAGTTCAGACAGCTTTCAAGATAATTGTAAGAAACACTCCTGTGCTAACACAGAATATCTAGCAATACAATACACTGCATTGATAATAATTAAAAGTAATACACTGTATTACTAACCTCTGCCACCGCCAGCTTTTCGTTAGCTGCCCTCAGGTCTTGAGTCATAGTGTTAATTATCTGCTCTTGCTTCTGAGTAGTTGCTGTGAGTTTCTGGGTTCTTTCATGCAGAGATGTTATTTCTCGACGATAGCCTTCAACGTTGTCCTGCAGCATTTCATACCTTCACATGGAACAACAAAGCAAAGTATGCTCACACATTCAATGGTTTAGTTGCAAGAGGTGTATGAACACAGCTGTTATGTTCCATGTTCTTGTGCCTCAGTTCTCACAAATGTGGCTCACTCAACTAGAAAGTGTATTTTTCACCCCATTTTTATCTTGAATATATGAAACTTGCTGCTGCCAGCTAGATATTTGCATGGGAAGTTCGTCAGAGTCCCATAGCTGCACATAGTCACTCACGGGAGTGTTCTGAGGTGAAATCACGACAGATAAGGGGAAGATAGAAAAGCAAGCGGACACGATGCCCAGCTTATGAGTGAACCTGCAGCATCTTTAGGCTGAACATTAGGAAAAAGTTTTTCACAGAAAGGGTCACTGGGCACTGGAACAGGCTGCCCAGGGAGGTTGTTGAGCACCTTCCCTGCGGGTGTTTAAGGGACAGGTGGACGAGATGCTGAGGGGCATGGTTTAGTGTTTGATAGGAATGGTAGGATTTGATGATCCAGTGGGTCTCTTCCAACCTGGTGATTCTGTGATTTCCTCGTGTTCTCTAACAGAACAGACAGTACTAAATGTTTAACTAGCAACTCTTCCCAAGCAAATGGTTTCAAGCAGTCAACATGATTAGACTGACAGAATGCAGACATAAGGCAATGCAATAAAACAGCTGATTTACCGTTTGGAAGCAAACTCCAGCTGTGTGGATATCTTTGCATTTTGTGACCTCAAGTCTGTGACCTGTTCCTGAAGCTTTTCATTTTGTTCATTCAGCAACTTGTCATTCTCTGCCTTTTCTTTTTTATAGTTCTCAAAAACTTCCTGCAACTACATTAAAGAACAGACATTGAAGTGCTTACACATTAAAAAGAAATAATCATAGCTTTCTACAGTGTTTACTGCAAAACATGCCTGCTTCAGTGCAGCCTTAGCCTCCACGGTCTCCACTGACTCTGTCATTGACACTGCAGCAGGAGTTGACATGGCTTGGGGTAAGCTTGGGCGCTTTGGAGTAGATGCAAATGAAATGTCCTCTGACAATATACCTGAAACTAAAAAAATAAAAAATGTAGAAGACTTTAAAGGCCACAACTGAATAAAAGCCTGCCAAAGCAAAAGACCATATAATTACACTGAAATATAGCTAAACCCAATACTGTATTGATAGGAAAGACCTGGGCTGTCCTGAGCAGCTTACTTTTTGTACCCACAATAAGGTACCAGGACACATGCATTCCCCACTACATGTCACGCATTACGAAGCAAGTTATTATACTGTAAAAATAAAGTAATGTGCCTAAATCTAAACTAATTTGGTTTAGAGGGAGTCAGGGAAAAGCTGAACACCAGAGTACCAGAAGTTACTAGTACTATTTTCTAGAAGAAGTTACTAGTGCCAATATAGCACTAACGCGCAGCCTACCTTGCAAGGGAATGACTGCTCCTGTGGTCTGGGCCAACAGTATGCGGAACATGTCCCGCTGACGAACAATGGACTCGACAAGCTGCACCTGATGATGACGTGATTCACGCAGCTTTTCTAGCTCATTGAGAGCCTCCTCAAGCTGACTCTGAAGCTCAGAAATTCTGAAACAAACCACAGTTATTTTCGAAGACATACACAGTGAGGGAGACCAAGACAACACAGCCCTTATATTCTCTCCCAAGTCCTCCAGGCAATTCTATTCATGTGAATAATTTCAAACAACAGTCAGAAGCATGAGCAGAGAATCTGGCCAGGAACTTTTAATGCAGATTACATTGTACGTGGGCATCACACTTAGTGAATGAGATATGCAAGTATTTAATATTTTGTTCAGCTAACAGGAATGAACACTTACCTCTCTTTTTTGAAAAACAGCTCTGCTCTGTGAAATTACATTCACCAAAAGACCAACATTTATTTTGGATTTTGATAAGGGAACCTATTACAAGACTTATAGCTATAAAGCCATTTTTATCTAAACCTGAAGACAATGCCACTTAATAATAATTTGATTTTATTAATTACATAGCTGCTCATTAGTATACGTGCACTTACATACACTTATGCAAAAAATTAATAACAATGAGAAGCAAAAACATGCAAAGTGTTTCACTAAATCCCTGTTACTACCTAATATAAACAGTTTATTACAAGGAACTCACTTGGATGATGTTGTTTCTTGCTCCTCCTTTTCTCTAGCCTCTCCCAGCTCTCGAAGAGCAACCAAGAGACGCTGATTCTGCTGCTGAAGTTCTTCAATATTTCTGTAAGAGACTAGATGTTGAGATATCACTTCAGAAGAGCTACTGATGTCAGCGGAGCTCACTTCTTCATCACGAATGACATGATTGCCTCTAGCTTCTTCAAGTTCCATTAAAAGCACACGGATCTGAAAGAGAACATTTTAGTCTAAGTCTTGCCAAGTCTCATAAGATCATTTTGCAAAACAATATGTTAGAAATAAAGTGCTTGGAAATAAAGTACTTTTGTCCTGCAATACACAACCTATTACAACCAATTAATCCTTGTAAGATATTTACATTATAGAAAAAACAGTTTCACAAAAGGAAACCACATCAAGATCAGAAGCAGATTGTGTTCAGTTCTGTGAACAGGCACTCACATCAAACAAAAGTTACATAATATCAGATGTTCAACAATACTAACCTAAAGCAGCATCACTTCTATCCAGCTAAACTTATTCCAATTTTGTAAGCAGAATGTAAATACCATGTTGTCCTAAGGAAAAGCGTTTAACATCACGTCTTATGACAACCACAGTCTATGTGACTGCGACTGAACACAACTTCTAAGTAAGCTTCAGAAATACAGCACCATACTAATGAATAAATTACAAGTAGTACATTTAACCACAGCAACATTTGTTCTACCTGTTGTGAAAGATCTTTCACTTGTATTTCCAGTCTCTGGTTTTCCCTTTCAAGAACAGAGGCATTCTTATTGGCTTTATCGGCATCCTCCTGCAATCGCTGGATTTCCTGCAAGGAAACAAAGGTTAAGAAACACACAGCAGTTCAACTCTGATACATCCCTTTCCAGAGAGATGAAGCCATGTACAGACACCGTGTGAACCAAACTGTGCTTTATTACTTTAAAGTCACACTCCAAAAGCTAAACTGCACATATTTAGAAATCAAATGCTCCACTGTTTCATGCTGTATTAGTGCACGTGTTAAAATTAATGGGAAGACAGCACTGAAATTTTATTCTATTTCTTTGGACAAATACTAATCTTAGTTTATAAAGAATTCTACTCTCTCAGAAGTCAGGGATTGTAAGCCACCGCATTAATGTCTTCACTATAAAAAACTCGGAAAAATGTTGATTCTAAATCACAAGCTAGAAAGTTTAACAGACATGTTCCCACAACAAAAGTGGGCTATAGAGTCTCTTTTATACATTTACTAACAGCTGTTAGGATTAAGGAATTAAAATCCATTTTTCCCCAACAAGCTCTTTTATTTTATACTAACCTTCATGGCTTGTTCAAGCTTTGCAGACAGACTAGCAACAGCTTTTTGAGAACGCTCAAATTCTTCACGCTGACGTTTTAAGATTGGTGCTTTGGCTTCTACTTCCTGCACTATTTCATCCAAATATTTATTGATTCTCTTATTCTCCAGCTTTTCCAAAAGCAACTGATCCTGAGTTTCTACATATGCATTGTACAGCTGCAAGAAAACAATTTATTGTTTGCTTTTGATACATTTGGACAGACCTCTTAAAAAGGAACCACTGCTAATGATACTCTTCATGCCTTAAGGCTGTATAATTTCATACAGCTCTAAACTAGTTAATTCAGAGAAAGAAGTTGGACTTAGACCACGGCAAAGCTGTTATCCCTAAGAATTTTAAAATGGAAAACTTTTATAGTGCAACTGTATGCAATAAAAGAATTCTACATAAAAGGGACAAATCTTAAAGACAACAGAAATATGAAGAATAGTATCACAAAAGAAAGCAGCATGCAGAGAAGAAAGTAATTTAATGGTTGGACAGAATGACCATTAACCAACCAAGTGAAAATAATAATTGCATAATTCCCCTCACCCCAGATATGTACAGCCTATCATTATGTTAATTACTTTCTGCAAGTATAAGCCTAATGCACAGCAGTAAAGATTAAAAGTTTATGCAAGTAAGCAGAAAAAGAAAAGATCCTGCCAAGAAAGCCTACAGAAAATACGTTCACATGCACACAAACCACACGTATTTCTGACAAAAATCCAAAATACCCTATAAATGTTTTCATCTGCTACAGAAATGAGGTATTTAAAAAAAATCCCAATAACTTAGCTAGGAAAGTCTGCCTCAAATGCATTGAAAGATTTCACTGACTTCAATTAGGCATTACACAAAGTCCAAAACAGCGAATGATGTCTGAATCCTTATATTACTAAGGTATTTCTGTTGGCATTTCAAGAACCTTGAGACTGAAGACTTTCTTCTCACTTACCTCAGTTAATTTCATTCCTGGCTTGACCACCTTGGCTACTGCTGCAGCAGTGGGGGACATCGCTGCCAGCTCCTCCTCAGACAATATGGCTCCTGAAGACAAAACCCCATCAATTACCATCAAAGAGCTGCAATAACGCCCACCATAAACATTCTTGAATATGGTACTACTGTAGATTAAATAACGTTAAGTCCTTAAAGTTACTGGTTTAAGTTTTTGGTAACCCATGTTTTACACATACATGCGCAAGCAACTGGTGTTACAGCCAATATTCCACCTCAAATATTCCCAAGGTCTCCGACTAGGTTAATTTGAAATGCTGGAAGGTTTTGCTATTAGATTCTTCAAAAATGAGATAATTTCTGAACCTAAGGAATTGAAATAGCTGGAGAAAAGCTTGTCATCAGATTTCTCAGCAAACTGCAGAAGGTTTACAGTGGCAAAGCAGTTGTTTCACTGAATTAACATAGGGAGATAGCAAATATACTTAAAGTGTTTCTGTTCCTTCTGGCTCCACTCTCTCTTTCCTTGAGAAATTACCTATATGTAGCAAACAGACTCCAACAAAATAATGACAGACCTAGGACAGTGAATTTTGGACAAGATTTAATGTAAAATAAAAATTAAGGACAGAGATTTGTTTTACGTAGCTTTTTTTCTTTTTTAAGAGCAAATAAAAACAGTTTATCAACTTTTCAAACCCTCTCCAGAAAATAACACATTAAAAGCACCATGATTCAGCCCTAAGGAAATGTTTTCTCTCCCTTTTCTTTGAAAAAGGAAGAATTTCAAAAACATTTTGACTGAAATGCATTTTCTGGTGAGGAACAGAATATACTTCAGATATACAAAAAGCATATTTCCACACACAGATGTGGAACAAAAAGCTTCTCAAATCCATGAGTAGAACTGACCAAAGATGAATGAAGATGAATGCACTTAGTTCCAACAGAAATTCAGCACAGTATTTTCATGTAAGACTACTTAGGATAGAAAGCTCAGGGCTTTATGCTTTTCAGTTTGCAGTGTACCCTTACCTTTACGCTTTGTAGCAGACAGTAAATCATTAGCGTTCTCCAGCTCCTTTTCCAGCTTACTGATCTCCCCTCTCAGTTCTTTTTCCATTACAGCTTTTGATGCTTCCACCTCAGCCAAATGCTCCTGGGTTGCTTTATTAGCTAAAATTAAATCAGACAAGCAGTTCGTCATGCTGTGGTTGGTTCTTTTTTTCCTTTCACAAACATCAAAACTTGCATATGTGCCTTAAATTTTACTTTGACTTTATATGATCTGCAGAAGCTCATGTAGATAAGGAAACTCAGTGGCATGACAGAAGCACGAACTGCCATCTACCACTGTTCCTTAGAAGAGGGCCAAAATGTGAACTGCTCATTTCACTGATAAACTGCATCTAAAATGAGAACCTAAAATGAAGGCATACCTTGCAAAATTAGACTCTTTCAATAAAATTGAAAGTAAAATTCCAGGTGTATTTGAGAACAGTTTTATGCCCTTGTCCCCTGCCCAAGGAAATTCAACTAGTCAGGTAAAATTTTTGTTACGAAGCGACTGATTGTTTATACCATCCCAAAAGTCTAACAAAGCTCCTCTCAGAAATGCTCATCACCTGCTCTTCAGTACGTCAAGTTGAAAAGGAGCAACTCTTCTGCTCTGTTTTCCACTTCTCACACACAGCTTACCTTCACCGGCTTCCTTCAGGAGCTTGTGCAGCTCTTCGACTGCTCCTGTCAGCTCATTGCTCTTTGCCTCTGAGTCATCAGCAGCACTCTAAATAAAAGCAATTTATTTAACCTCCTATTATGCAGTAACAGCAACGACATTTTTAAAGGAAAGCTCAAACTGACCAAAAATTATGAACACGCAGTTTTGTATTAAAATGCTAAAAGATTCGCCTCAACTGGACAATTCTCTTTCTACTTGCATTGTCTCCCTTTGATGCAAACTGCCCATCTGAGAGTAAGATCTATCAGACATTAATTTATTATGACAAATCCAAATAAAATGTATGCCCTTTAGCTGCCTTATAGCTGGCACTGGCTCTGTTCCTTCTTAGAATCACAAATCATTTGGGTCAGGAGTCAAGAAAATTTAACTGTTCTATCTTTGTTAATTCGGAGAAATTTGATAGTTTTAGAGAATATTTATATAAACTGTTCACATTTCTTTGCTTCCAGCTAGAGATCTAGCAAGTGCAAGACTGTACAATACTTCAGCAATTCAGCAAGTCCATTACTGATAACTGAAATAAAGTTGCTTCAACTTTCCCTAATCAGCACAGTCTCAGAATAGGATCCCATAGGAAAAAATACCCAAAGTGAAGCTTTTAATATCAAGTCAGGAAAATAAGTTAGCAGCTACAGGTATATAGCAAACCTTATATTAAATGGAAGACAAACTTGAAGTCCCATCAAATCAATGATTGCATAATAAAAGCATGAATAACAGGAATAAAAGGAAAACAATCAAGAAAATTCCAAATTAAAAAGGCAATGCTTTCTGTTTCAGAAAAGCCAGCTACTGACTTGCTGTTCAAATGAAGGGACATCAGCTTCCATCTGATCAGACAAAGAATTAATGCAGAACTCGGAATTAAGCAGCGTAGAATGTTTATGTGGGTATCTATGCAAGAAAACTCAGGAAAGAACTTTTTAACCTGTGAATCTAGTACACGTAAACTAAAGAGCAATCAATTGTCCTTAGACAACTTTGTCTTAGTCAATACACTACAGAATAGTTTCAAACTGCTGAGCCAACAAAAGAAAACGACTTGTTTAGATGATGCTTATTTGACACAAATATACTTTCAGTTGTGTGTCAATTAGATCGCCAACACTTGCAGTGTTATTTGAAATAAACTTTTACTGACCAAGGACAGAAATATCTCTTGCACACAAGCCTCTTACAACACCCTAAGACATAACCACATTCATACAGTACGAAGCCTCAAAAGAGTGAGCATAAAATCACTATTATACCAGTTTTGCTTCACTTATAAAATGGTCCAAGCAAGGCGAGATTTCAAATGCTGCCTAAGGTAGCAGCAAAAAAATGTTTTGAATGTTTCACTGTGTTTTGCAATGGAAGTTAGTCTTTCCCACATTTGCACTTTGTGGGGGAAAAGACCCAAAGCAAAACAACTGGGCTGCATTACATGCAAGGCTAAGACTCAGCCTAAACACAGAATCAATAAACTCACCTTATATAAATTGGATAATTTGATGTGGGCATTCAGCTCATTGTGGAATCTTTCCTCCATGCTAGCTTGCTGTTCTTTTGCCTAGTAAATTAAAGAAGAAAGAGTTGGGGAGTATTCCACTATTTCAATCTTGCAGATGTTGCATTTTAAACTGTAATGCAACCGAGATGCCATTACATATATACTTACCTCCTTCAGTTTATTCAGAAGGTCTTCCACATGCTTCTGAAGATTTTCATTTGATTGTTTTAAGCTGTTTACTTGTTCCTCCATTCTGGAAACCTGTTGAAAGCATAAATGAGAGCATTATGCATTAATTTGTCTTTAAACCCCTTTTATTAAAAAATAATGGTTTTGACTTCAACCTCACCCCCTAAAAATTCCAAAAAGAGCATAAATAGTTGCATTTTCTACTAGCCTTTGCTCCCATGCATTCAGCTAAATGTAGAAATTAAGAGTCCTCAAATTGCTCCAGTTATGTATATTAAAAAAAACCCCTAAGCCTCAGTGCCACAGAAAACCTGGCCAATTGTCATCGGTAAAGGAACTGCTTAGGTACCCAACAGAGGCTCAACTGAAGCAGAGGACTTTCAAAATACTGCCACTGATTCTGCCATGTGCTTTACTACAGGAAAACAGAAATATCATCACTCCACACCCCAAAGAATGTTAAGTCCCTTCCCCTTTTTAAGAACTGCAGTCCTGTACACTCTAACAGCCATACACCATTATACAATTCTGTTATCAGTGACTCCAAAAAGCTTAGGTTGTAACTAAAATCTTTGTATTTTCCATTTTAGACAATGGCAGCTACACGTATTCCTTAAAAATCACAGGTTAAAAGAAAGAACACCTCCTCGTTAATTGAAAAACATGCACTATTTTGATTCGCTTGCAATTACTAAAGTATTGGCTTTTGTTTGATAGAGTAAAGCAAGATGTAGAATTTATTACATATAGCAAAGCATTCAATAATTACATTACCTCCTCCTTCTTATTCTCCAGATTACATTTAAGCTCCAAGATTTCATTGCCTTTCTCCCTGGCAGTATGCAGCAGTTCATCTGTTTTGGCTTTCAACTCTGTGTTCAGCCACGTGTTTTGATTCTGTAGCAGTTCTTTTTCTTGCTCTAACCTTTTCTCACGGTACTAAAAAGAAAATTGCATAGTTAAGTTGTACTGGTTCCACAGAAAACAAAGGAGCTAATTAAAATACTACAATAGGAGAAGGAGTAACAGAAATGGACTGTAATCTGGGAAACAGCACCAAATGACAGGCAATGTCCCTCATTATGTTGGTAAAACTAAACCAGTCTCAAACAACAAAGAACTTTTTCAAACTTGAGTTAGTTTCCCCAAAGTTTGTTAGCTGGGAATATTAACTAGGTTAATATCTAGTTGAAGGAAATAAATAAAGGTATCAAAGTTCCGCTCCTCTTTTATCCTCTCTTTCAGCTCTTTATGGAATTTATTCTTCCCATAGAGAAATGGTGTAGGTTCAAGAGCAGATATTTTTCTCCTTTCTACCTGCCTTCATGGACCTGGCACCCTCCCTAGTGGGCAGGAGTGGCCTCTATCGCCACCAAGCAGGCCTGGATGAGCTTGCTCAACTTGGTGCCTGCTCCCCTCCTATAAATATATGTCTCGCATCCAGTCAGAGCAACCAATTTCACATTAAAATAAATTGTTATAAATGACAGGAGTCCGCTTGACCTACATTCAAAGATGACAAAATGATGACTACATCACACGTAAATAACTACTTATTAGAACATTAACATACGCTATGCATGTAAGTACTACTCACCTTCACAGAAACATCTGAGGTTTGAAGTTCATCCAGCTTTAACTGAAGTTTCACCTTTTCAGTGCTTGCTTCAGTAAGTTTCTCATTTAAGCGTTTAACATCCTCTGGAGGAGGGAAACAAGCATTACAAAAGCTAACTGTACAATCATAACTTTTAATTAATCAGCTTAACTAAACTGACAACAGACAAGAAACTATGTATGTAATTGTATACTGTGCAATAAGATATTGTATAATGTACGATTTTATGCTGATGAAACCAAGGCTCAAACTGCTGTTTTTCTGCAATTAGCATGCAATTTCCTGCCTTGTTTCCTCTCCCTAAATGCTGCTTCTGGTTAATCCACCATTTGGTGCTGCCTATACAAACCAGACACCCCACACTAGTTCAACTGTTGCAAGTATATCTCTTATTTCCCAAAATCATGTGAACTATTTAGTTAGCATGCTCTTGGCTATACCGTGTAAATGTTCAAGTTCTTGGGATCGTCTTTCACTTGTTCGAACCAAATCTCTCTTCTCAGCTTCCAGTTCTTCTTTTTCCCTACTTAAATGGCTCTAAAAAATAAAGAAATGTGATCAGCTTTCTATAACACTTTATAGACACTATTTTCACTTACCACGGCCGAGACGCATGCTAAACAAGTAAGTTACTCCAGCCAACTGAAAACTGGGATAAGAGGCTTTTATAGTGGGCATCTGAATCAGTCTATGCTGCATAGTATGGAAGCACAGCAGCTCCCATTTTTTCACTATCGTGTTGAGGTACATGATTCAAACAAATGCAGTTAATGAACCTCTTTCTGCTAGTGCTTAATAGCCAATACATTTCAATTAATGTTTCTTCCCCCATAAATCACAATGATGCTAATGTCCAGCTGGCCCTGTGTACTTAAATGTGAAATACCACCATAAGATTAGACAGTAAAGCTGAGAGATGTATCACACAGCTTTCTAGACCTGCATACTGAACATGCAGTGTTCATGCCTGGGCTTTTTAATTAGCTTTTTTAATTCCTCCAGGCTGCCAGAAGTTTCCCTCCTGTTTTGAGATTAGGATGAAAACTGTTGAATTTGGAGTACATGAAACAAATTGAAGGCCTAACAGAAATCCAAAGCAAATAAACAGCAACTGTTCAAAACTGCATCTAACTTTAACAGTCTTTAAACAATTGCATTGATAGTTAAGACTTCACTGAAATTGTTTATTTCATTAAATAAGAGACAACACATCCTCACTGTGGACAAATCAATCTAATACTGTTTTCACTTCCTGCTCTGTTGGATCAGTCAGTGAATCCTGCAACCCCGTGACTTTTGAGCATAATGCAAGGAAATCTGTGCCAGAGCATGGAAAAGGGTGCGGGAAGCCAGAATTTCTCTTGACACCTCAGTTCTATTTTTGAAGTTCAGCATGAAGCCACTTCAGAAGCTTCAACTAGCATGAAACAACCTGTTCAAAATGAAATAAAAACATCTGTTCTGATATATGTTCCCCCGTAATTCAGTTTGCTAAAATACTAGCATATCCTTAAAAAACCCACAATATTTTCCTGGACACAGGGCCATACAGACACAAAAAGTACATTTTTGTACTTTTATAGTCCAGTTTGGAAATCAACTGAATTCTCTGCTGCAATGAGACAGGCGAACTGCTTCAACCTGTCATCAAGCTTCCAGTACCTGAATGGCTGCATTACGATCGTGAGCTGCTTCAAGTTCTTTATTTTTCTCACTCAGTGACTTCAATTGTTCATCTGTTGGATAAGAAGGAATAGTAGTGAGGTATCTCCACTAATACCATAAGGATAGAATTCACTCTCCAAATGCAATTCAGCCCAAATTTCCCTTAACAGCATGAGAAAAAGAAAAAAAAGAGAAAAAGAGAAGAATCCAAGACTCCTCTATGGAGGGACTAGGCATTATTGTGGTAAACTAATGCTGTCCTTAGAGCAGAGGCATTTACTGTGAAGTCCAATACTTAAACCATTGTTACTACAAAAGCAGCAAACAAGTTTTTTTTTTTTCTATTAGAACAAAACATTCATTAAAAAAAAGCAGACTTGATCGCAAAAGCAAAACTTTTGTTACTTGCAGAAGTAACAAATGCAGTTAACGGATGGATTTTCAACTCCTAATTAAAATTTAAAGCATTTCAGCACAACACTGGACTCAAGACTGAACATCCTGTCCAAACTGAAGAATGTGCAGTTATACTTACGAAGTTTTTTAAGCTCCTCGCGGAGAGTTTGACATTCTTGCGTCTCATTTACAAGTCTCTCTTGACTTTGAGCTAGACGCTTTTCTACTTCAAAGTACTGTTGCTCTGCAAAATAAGTGTTACCCTAGTTTCACGTAACAAGCATTAATTTTTATCAACTGACAACCTTATTAAATAATATTTATAAAGAAAATATCTGAAAACAATAAGACTACAGTAGAATCTGAAGAAAAGGCTTCCTGAAGGCAAAAAGATGCAGTTGTACAGTGAACTAACATTGTTTAAAACACTTCGCTAGCATGGCAAGCAGTGTGTTCTCAGAAATTATCCATACAGTGGTAACCTAACTGATTTTAATGATGAAGCATTGTATCAGCACAATTATGCATTGTGGTCTCAGTTAATTCTACTTAAAACTTCTTAAGCCCACTGCATATTTCTATACACATACAATAAAATCCCCATAATCCTAGGTATCAGATTTTATTTAGAATTTTTTTTAATGAATGCTTCTTAAATGTGCTCCTGTGCTTTATGCTGTGTATCGCATAGCAGTGAAAAAAGCAATCAGATCTAGTCTTTGGTTACCCCAAACAGTAGAGCCATAGAGCTTAACTGTAAAACACTCAGTAACAGCAGAACTAATCTCGCTTTCAGGCACTGCGGGCTTTAAGGAAGCACTGAGAGATTTTTAGTTATCTTATGCCTCCAAACAGTGGTGGCACAGCCACCCCCTCGCCCCCTGGCCACTCTGCAATCTCAGTATAAGCCACATTTAGGGGAAAACTCCTAGTGTGTCTCTGTCTTTGTTTCAAGTGCAGTGAGCTGGAGCGATGAGGCACCTCCTAATGGCCCCTGGAACTCCTGCCGTGTGGATCATAGCTGGAGCAGGATGGTACCAGTACCGTAAAATCTGGGAGGCACTGGAATTGTACAGCTGGTAGAAAATATCAGAATCACCCAACACGAATCACAGCCAGAATGGAGTAATACTGACCAAAGTCATTCATCTGCGATCCTAGAAACTGCAATGTTAAGGGAGAACCTTCAAGCTCTCCAGAACTGCAGAGAGCTATGACCAGAATCTTCCTCAGAGCTGGGACACTTCTCAGGGTAGATTCTGTATGGATTCAAAAGTTGTCCACTAATAAATGCTGACAAAGGAGAAGGGCGAAGTCAGACTTTGAGAGTCAACTACTGCCCACCGAGTAACTATTGGATTGAGTTACTCACTGAACTTGAGAAAAGGGACATTTTGCTCAGTGGTTAACCTGTATCTGTATGTGTGTGTGACGGGAGTTAGGAAACCCTGCAGTAGGCCTCAGGTGAACCTTGCCATTCCTGAACCTTCAACTGAGTTGCCACAGCAAGTTCCTGTTGAATTAGTTTATTAAATTGTTCAGTGATCACAGAATCACCGGGTTGGAAGAGACCTATCGGATCATCGAGTCCAACCATTCCTATCAAACACTAAACCATGTCCCTCAGCACCTCGTCTACCCATCCCTTAAACACCTCCAGGGAAGGTGAATCAACCACCTCCCTGGGCAGCCTCTGACAGTGCCCAATGACCCTTTCTGTGAAAAGTT
>WAAB01012758.1:47628-90965 GCA_013389865.1 Piaya cayana | reverse complement strand
AAAAAAAAAAAAAAAGCAACCTGATGAAATGCTGCTTTTTTAAGCTCACTTTTGAAAGCATATTTAGCCCTGAACAGTCTTGTACCAAGGAAAAAGCAGCAGAAATCCTCTCACCAAAGGAAAGTGAAGAAACCGACCTCCCAGGCCTTCAATGGCCCCTTCCAGCTGTGGCTGGGGAACATCCACACCTCCCTCCCTGGGCCCAGGTCATGCTTCAGGCCTACTCCCCATTGCAGGGACACACTTTTGAGGGGACCCAAAGTCTGAAGCACCTCCCATACAAGGGCAGGCTGAGAAAGTTGGAGTTGTTCAGTCTATGAGAAGGGAAGGCTCCAAGAGTGACCTTCCAGTACTGAAGGGGGTACAAGAGAGCTGAGGAGGGACTGTTCACAAAGGCTTGTAAAGATAGAACAGAGGCAGAAGGTATAAACTGGAGAGGGGCAAATTTAGACTAGACAGAAGAAGGAATTCCTTCACCATGGTGAGAGTGGTGAGGCCCTGGCCCAGGGAAGCTGTGGCTGCCCCATCCCTGGAGGTGTTCAAGGCCAGGATGGATGGGCCCTGGGCAGCCTGACGCTGTGGGAGGTGTCCCTGCTGATGGAAGGAGGTTGGAACTGGGTGATCTCTAAGATCCCTTCCAACCCAAACGACTCTATGAACCTGCCAGCTCGGCCCGCAGCCCCTCGGCTCCGCACAGCCGGGCCTGCCCGCATTCTCACCGCTGTCCACCTTGAAGCGCTCATGCCTTGCCCTCAGCCCGTCGATCTCGCTCTGCTGGTCGGCCAGGAACCGCTCCAGCTTGCCCTGCACGGGCCGGGGCAGCTTGGAGAGCTCGGCGCGCTCCAAAAGCTGCTGTAGCACGGCCGCCATCTTGGCGGCGCCCACTGTGCCTCACGGCCTCGCTGGAGCCTGCGGCGGCGCGCTCGACCGCGCATGTGGGCGTCCCGCAGCATCATGGGAAATGTAGTTCTCCGAGAAAGACGTCCTAACCCTCGGAGCACTTCCGTTTCCGGTAAGGCGGCTCTTTCCGCCGTCTTGAGTGTGGCTGCACTTTGCTGTTTGAGGCAAGAAAGGCACTTGAAATGAGACAAACCCCGCTATAACCTCGATTGAAGCTCGTATGTTCTTTTCTTGAAGCTCGGCCTGGATCCATTTCCCCATTCTTGGTCTCCAGAGTCAGGAGGCGGTTCTACCGCTTCCGCCACTCAAACCATGGCGCCGCAGGCGGTCTGCGCTGCTTCTGCGCGCTCTTTTCCCGCGCTCGGTCCTGAGCGGATGTGCGTCATCATGGCGCGCCGGGCTCTGGCGGTGACGTGTCTCCCGCCTCAGTGCGACGGCGGAGCGGGAGGAGTGGTGGCAGCTGCCCGGCCCCGAGGGGGAGGAGAGGTGGGTTACTGTGAGAAACAGGGCATCATTTGCGGTCTAATTTGTTTAATCTGAGTTATTGCGGGTTTTTTTTTGAAAGTCAAACAGAATGTCCCTCCGAGAGCAAGTTTTCTGTCAAGTATCACCTTTAGAGGTGATAACGTCTTGTGTTCGGTGTGATCTGTGCTGAACAGAGGGCTCTTTTCTAATCCTATCTGTTTGCAGCCTCTCGCCATCTCAAATGCAAGGTCAGGCAGAGCTGGCTTGAGGGCTCCAAATTAGCAAGACTTTTGACTTGTGAAGTTCACAATACTACTAAAGCGAGTCCTTGGAAAGAAATAGAATATGCCTTAGATTGCTCTGAAAATTTATACATGTGCGTAGAAGTGGGAAATCTGTTCTATTCCAGCTCTTGTCTTACTGCACGCAGTCAGTGAAGATCATTCCCTTATGTTGATGAGGTCTGATAAATAGTGCTTTCTGAAACTCCAGATTGAGTCTTAGCGAGTTGATTTGCTGGCATTTTTGGTGTCAGATACCAGCCTTCCTCCTCGTCCCAACCCAGAACCTTTGCTCCACCCTTCCTATGTGGTTTGTGTACTTTATGCAAGTGCCATTTTCTTCCATCTTGTAGGCTTGTTGGCTTCACAGGTGATTTTGGGTAACATGCAGATGCTGTGTTTGGACCGTGCTTTGAACAACATCCTGGGGTACATCAAGCATGGCATTGCTAGCTGCTTGAGCGAGGGGATTGTCCTGCTCTGCTCCCACTTGTGCAGCCTCACCTTGAGTGCCATGTGCAGTTTTGGGCACTACAGGATAAAAAAGATCTAAAGCTACTGGAGAGAGTCCAGAGAAGGACACCAAGTTGGTGAAGAGTTTAGAGGGGAAGCAGTATGAGGAGCAGCTGAAGCCACCTGGTCTGTTCAGCCTGAAGAAGAGGAGACTGAAGGGAAACCTCATTGCAGTTTACTGCTTCCTCGCAAGAGGAGGAGAAGCAGGCACTGAGCTCTTCTCTCTGGTGACCAAGGACAGGACCTGAGGGAATGGCAAGGCGATGTGCCGGGGAGGGTTAGGTTGAACATTAAGAAAAGTTTCTTCCCTGAGAGGGTGATGGAGCACTGGAACAGCTCGTGGGGAAGCAGTCAGTGCATGGAGCCTTACAATATTCTAGAAGTGTTTGGCCAAGGCCGTCAGCCCCATGGTGTGAATGTTGGGATGTCCTTTGCAGGGACAGGAGGCAGACTCAGTGATCCTTGTGGGTCCCTTCCAACTCGGGACACACTGTGATTCTGTGAATGCCATAGGAATTGGACTGGAAATCGTGCACAGCATGTTTCATTGCATGTGCGGAATGCAGCAAGTCCCTTAAAGAGGAACATGAATGCAGAAATGCACGCAGTACTTTCTGGTCTCTGATGAAACACGATGCAGCAAGAAGTTGTTCCTTTCAGGCATGTTTTTCCCTAACATTTGCTTGCATGACTTGCCATGTCATTTCAGTGGCAGGTATTTAAAACAGTTTTCTTTCAAATAAGGGCTGCATACTGCTTCCTGTAGTGTACAGAACTGTGCTATTCATGTAACCACCCCCAAACTTGCAGATCATAAAGCTACTTAAACCTGTTGACAGGTAAAGTATTAATCTCTTAAAGATCTTTGTGTGAGACTCTTTTTCATCTAACGAGTGTATTTATGATTTCTTTGACTTTGTTTTTTAGGTTGAAACTACAATATTTAGTCTTAAACCTGCAGCAATGGGTAGAACTTACTTTGTTGAGGAAGCCGTTGGGCAGTATCTTTCAGACCTCAGCACAAAATTAAGTCCTTATGTCACTGGTCTGTTAATAGGGCAGGTAAGTGTGCAACGTGTGAAGTCTGTTCCATTCATTCATGCTAATTGGAGACAACCCCCTTGGATTTAATTGTCTGGGATAAGTCCATGAACGTCACATTGAGCTTGTGTAGTGCAGGCGGGTGGCACTGTGACTATAGGGGACTTCTGTAAAGGGTTTGCAGTGTCAGCCAACCATGCAAGTCTCTTAAAATTGTCTTAAGAAAGATGATCACACCCAGAAATGAAATAAAAATCTTAAAGATAAAATTTATCACTAACCAGCTCTTTAAGGCAAAGGCAAATTTGTTTAAGGCACAGGTGGACGAGGTGCTGAGGGACATGGTTTAGTGTTTGATAGGAATGGTTGGACTCAATGATCCGGTAAGTCTCTTTCAACCTGGTGCTTCTATGATTCTGTGAAATTCATGAAATGATTATTTGTATAACAGATTACTGTAAAGTTTAACTGTGCCTACTGCAAAGCGGGCCTTTCAGTTACTGTGTTACACAGGATATTCTAAGACTTGATATCAACCCCATGGTATATTTGCTTATATTGATGTTATTGAAAGTGTTCTGCACAAAGAGACTACGTAATTCGGGCTGTTCGAACGCCTCCAAGGGAAGAGCAGAAGGAAGAAAGCATCAGTCCTTCAAAACTGGCATCTGTTGATGAAGAATGGGTAGCTACGCACGCCAGTCAGGTATTACAGTGTTATTTAACTACAGAGTTATTTAAGGGGGTGGGTGTTGCCGTGGAGTTCAGCAACAACAACCCGTTCGGGGGAGATGGCACGGAGACCTCCCACAGCCTCCGGGCCAAAGAGCACAGACACCGATATGAGGATGCTACAAATGGCGTTTATTCAAAAGATAACATAGCCTTATATAGTCTCCTAAATCTAGCCACGCCTCTTGCTACTTTCCTACAAGCTAAGCCACCAATACTAAGGTGCTTCCTACTTCCTTATCGCTAAGCCCGCAGACAAAGGTATGTTTGCTCCAGTTAACGTTCCCTATTCTTTCCGTAACATCGTGTGATCTTCCGATCACCAATCCCTACAGGTGGGAGGTACAAAAAGGAAATAAAGACTTAAAAACCAAAATTTCGTACCTTGTGTGCCTTTTTCTCAAAGGAAAAGAACCTCCCTAACCAAACTAGGCAGAGATATTTTGAACCAAATTTCAAAGTTTATGATGAACAGAGACTTGATAACAAGCTAGAAAATATGCAAGGTGCAGTGCTCTGCATTTCAGAGGAACGAGTAAGTGAAAATCAGTCTGGCTTACTTAATTTCTTGATGCATACTTGTTTCATTAGAAAATACTGCTGTATGGGGTTAATTGGTTGCTCTGATACCTGTTAATACAAGTTCATTTCTATTTTTAAGGTTTCCAGAATGCTTCCTGGAGGCTTATTAGTTCTTGGTGTGTTTATTATTGCAACTCCAGAACTGTCAAAAGAGAGTCAGAATGCTTTGCGCAAGGTAAGGACGCTTCCTGCTAGAAAGACAGGAATATCTTTAGGTGTAGCTGGATAATTTCGATCATTGTCTTTACTATATATGGTTGGGTTTTTTTTTTCTGAAAGTATGAATATTCTGGTTTGATGTGTGATTTTGAGAATGAAACCTCAGAAATCACCTTCTTGTGGGACTGTACCAGTCTGATTTGCTAATATTCTTTTTCTTGTGATTTTTGTTACTGAAGTAGCAAGTCTTACTCTGTTTGCTGAAAGTAGGTGTTCTAGCATAAGGAAAGTGTTCTCAAGGTTTGTATTAAGCTAAGTCCTTGTAGCACAATTGGTAATAATGGTAACACATTACCTTTGAATTGGTAGCTGTTTAGCACAGCTGTTTTCCCAGATATTCAGTCCGTAGAAACAAAGCTAATGTTTTTGTAAGGAAAAAAGAATGCAAGTTTAATATGTGAGTGTGTGTTGCTTAGTTCAGTTTATAAGGAAACTGAATTAAGATTTCACAAGCAACTTCTGCTTTGAAGTGGTTGCCTATGAACCTTTGTTGAATATTCTGTTAACATGATGTTTTGGTGGCAAGTTGCAAGCTGTATTTCCCTTTATACATAATTGTGGCATCACTTGGTCTTAGAACTTTAATGCCAGATTGTTTTCCTGAAATGATAATGAATTATTTTTGTGGAAAAAATCTATTAACACTTTCTTAATCTTTAGCTAATCTTCTCAATGGAAAAGTCCTTGACTAAAAGGCGACTCTGGAAACCTGCGGAGGAGGAGGTCTCAGACAGAGCAGCTCTTCAAATTTGTTCTACTACAAAAAAGTATCCTTTATGAGCAAGGCTTATTGAGTGAGCCTGCTACCCCCAGCAGCTGTTTGGGTTCAGGCATAGATCAGGAAGCTGTAACCATGAAATTTTCTGATTAGCCACAAGTAAGACTATTGACCCTCCTATCCTTTCCATCATTTCTTACTGTTTGATATATATGTGTAGTGGCATCAAATTCTGCTTTTCCTGGTCAGTTTTGGTTTGCATAAATTGAAGAAAATATCTAATGTGCTGTACAGCTTCTTGAGCTTGCAGTTACCAGCAACATTTCCATGGAAGTGAGGAGCTAGTGGGTGTGTGGGATCTGTACTAGTGCTACAGAAGAATGCTGCTCTGTCGATAATGAAATAATACAAGGAGGGAAAGAAAAGTTTTTCATCAGAGAGGTAGGAGAAGAAAGGACAAACTGCAAACTGGTGCATTGGTGTTCTCCATTTGAATAGCTATTGATCTTAATATATTTGTAAGAGATGGGACGGCATCACTATGGTAGCTGGAGTTTACAGTCAAATGCTTTTCCACTTCTTTACATTAATTAAATGTGGAAACTTCATTCAGAGCATAAAGTAGCACAACAAAGAAGTTAAATAAATTGTTCTTGCTAGTTTTTTTTTTTTACTTTTCACTGGATCTTTTTCTTTAAGTAGCAAAGAGTAGTTTGCCGAACCTATGATGTACAAGATCCAAAGGTAAGCTCATCATCCTGTGTGTTGTGTGCAGCTTTTAATGTGTGACAAGTAATTTTTCAGTGAGTTTTATGATGTTTCATACAGATGCTTTATTACTTCTTTCTGCCGTCAGAGTTCAGCTAAACCAGCAGACTGGAAATATCAGAGTGCTCTCTCTGCTTCCTGGTTAGCTTTGGACTGCACAGTAAATGTTAATATTCACATTCCACTTCTTGCTACTTCACCAAACCATGACCTGGAGAAGAACACCAAGGTAACTGCCCAGCTGCACCAGTTGTGTATCTGGTCTCTACACTACTTTTTCTATTGAAAATCAAATGAGAGAGAAAGATTTGAATAGTGTGAGTAGACAAGTAGATCTAAACAACGGAGAATTTTGGTAGTTACTCTTTTAGAGGTCACAGGAAGTTACTGTCAAGCGTTCATGGTATAGAAGTACTGGTAGCTTTTCTTCTGCTATGCTTGGTGTGCATGGTTTCTGTTGCTCAAAATTGTTTAGCAGTTGTCATGAGTATTCCAGCAGAAATCTTTTCTGCTTCACCTAGTGGAAGAACAGAGTTACCAGTTAGAGCAGAGGTATGGGATGCTTGTGATATGAATTGACTTTGAATTGGCTGCATCCCTCTCTACCAAAGTCACATCCCTGGCATAGCAAAGTATTTTGAAATTCTTATTTCTTAATGGATATATTCTTAAGGTTTTGGATTTAACATTTAGCTTTGGACAAACATAAAGACAGATTTTTTTAGAGACTTAAACTCTCAAAGTAACTGTTGAAATGTATATTTCTATAATTTTCAACACAATACTGTTCAACTCTTCTAGTGAAATTCTCTTTCCTCTTTCTTACGAGATTTTTGTGGTTTTGCTTTTTTAAAGAACGGATTAAATCGATGGTCAAAACAAATAGAAGACAGTGTTTTTCTGATCAACGGACAAGTGAAGGATGGTGATGCAGAATTGCTGGAAGGGCAGGTGAGTACCAAACTGCAAGAAGTTTAACTTTGACAGATGGATAGTTGGAACCTCCAGCACTGACTGACGCGTCTTCAGTACAGTACTTGTTCATCTAATGGTCTCCTTTCAGTTAACTGGTGAGCACTACTTGTGTTCCCATCCTCATTGCTGCAAATGGCCTCTTTTTCCTCTGGCAATACCAACACAATAATCATACGTGAAGTCTGACTAAAAATTTTTCCACATGATGTCTCCTTATTAAAGAATGTGGGTGAGGTGTGAAGGTAGACAATGAGATTTCTAGGACCTATGCACGTATAAACATTTAACAGAGAGTGCAGACACATTGTTTGACTGATGCATTTATCTCCTTTTATTTTTTTAATTATATTCTCATGGCTATTTTCTCTGTGCCATATTTCTCACTTAAAAGCTGTTAAGCAGGCACTTTTTAATGTCATAGTGAGGAGATTTTGATTCAGCGAGATTTTTTTCCTTTTCCTGTTTTGTACCTCACACAATTTTTTTCTCTTCAGAAAAAGTTAAAAGGAAATACTCAACCCAGCACTCAGTTTTCTGATGTCAAAGTTCTGACACAGTTGGTAAGTATTGTAAAGGTTAAACTGTCTGTTATCTTATAAAAGAGACTGAAAAATAAAAGAATATTCTTGTTGTCTGGAAATCCGGCTTACCTTGTCCCGGGACTTTATTTCTTCATGGATATTGACTGTGACACTGGACCTATTTGCATGTTTTGTCTATTTGGGAAGTCTTGTGCTATGTTAACTGCGTTGTCGAAGAGTTGCACAGTACAACTGCGAGGAGTATATGAGAAATTGGTTGTAGGAATGAAATCCTGCAGACTAATTAATTTATAGTAGCATACCTATGCGTGCTGCATATGTTGATTTCAAGGTGACTTTTCATCGTTCAGAAGTTCAGTATCGCCCCCTGCTTGCCCTTCCCACTGCTAGCTATGGGCATTTACTTGGATACTTTTGTCAAAGCTCAGTCACTGACCTTGGATTAAGGTACAGATCCTGTGAGCTGAATCATAGTCTCGAGCTGTTAGGTCTGTGTCAGGAGTTTCCTCACTACTGGAGGTTATGCCCACTTGAACCCTGATTTTCGGGGCTTTTCCTCAAGTCCAGATGTTTCCAGGCATTGTTTTGTGGGCTTCTTGCACAGCACTGACCATCCTGCTTTGTCACATGATTCCTGCTTTCTCTAAAGTTATGTGTAGCGAAACATTTAGAAATTTATAAAATGCCATTTTAAAGATTTAATGAGTATCTGGGCCTTTTCTTGTGACATTGTCCCAGTGGTTAATGGCCTCAGAGAATCATAGAATAATTTGAGGTGGAAGGGACCTTAAAGATCATATAATTCCAAACCCATTGCCGTGGACAGGGACACCTCCTACTGGATCAAGCTGCCCAAGGCCCATCCAACCCGGCCTTGAACACCTCCAGGGATGGGGCAGCCACAGCTTCCCTGAACAGGAAAGGACAGCTTTTTATTTTTATTTGCATTCCTATGTTTCCAGTTGTCGTCTTAGGGTGCTTCATACAGCATACTCGCTGTGATAGTTAAGGTAAATACTTCAAGGGAACAGGTTGATACTGTTCTAAATGTGACCCCTTTTGTGACTGAGTACTAATGAAAGGGACAGCTCTTGGGTTACTGTAGGCTATGCTGACCATGTAGTAAACATACAAACTTCATTGTTTAAAAGAAATAATCTTTAAAAGTAAATAATTTTCCATAGTGGAAAAGTAGAAGGATTTTCAGTCTTAACTAACAAAACTAGATTATATGTAAACATCTCAAGGTATGCTGTTAATTTCCTAGCTCTGTTTTTTGTTACTCATGCTCAAGTGCCTTGGTAACAAGATAAAACTGAAATGTTTATTTTTCAGTCCCAGGGTTCAAGTCCTAGATCAACAGCTACAGTCCAGGTCTGCAGTGGTTCCATAAATCTCAGAGGTGCTGTGAAATGCAGAGCCTACGTACATAACAACAAGCCAAAAGTTAAAGAAGCCGTTCAGGTAGTGAACAGATTGTTAGTGCTTCAGAAATGGTTTTCTGCAACGCACAAAATTTGTCACACTGCTTTTTCTTTGCTGAAATGGCATGGTCTAAGCTGGGGTTAGGATGTTCATCCCCTTGAACACAGGGATTGTTTCAGGAACTGTCTGCGTGCGTGTGTGGTGGGTTCAGATCCCTTTTTACTTCTCTTGGGTCTCCTGTTGGTAAGGCTGTTTTCTGGTGAACCTTTGCACAAATTGTCACTGTAATCAGGCCTTGACTTTTCCTAGTTAACAAAAGGTTACAGTCTGTTTTTCGATGTCTAGAGGGAAAACACAGATCTGTTTGCTCAGTGATTTCCCCCGTTCCATACTGAGTCAATACCTTGTGGCTAATTTGCTTTGTTTTCAATGTTAACGTCTAGATGTTGTTAGTTCTTATTCTAACAGTTGTAAAATTGTCCTCATCTTTTCATATTCTTTTCCTTTTTTGATTTTCATTCTTTTGATGTTGGCTTCCCCTGATTGGACTTCAAAAAAAATCTCTTTAGGGTTTTTATTTTCTGTGAAAAACTGTTCTTTCAACATGGGTTAAACCTAGAGGGGCTTTTGTTGTTTCTTACTAGTCAAAAACTTTGCAAATGCCTTTTATGTTACTGGTGGTTTTTCTTTGTACTTGCAGGCTTTAAAAAGAGACATAATAAACACATTGAGTGATCGGTGTGAAATACTGTTCGAAGATTTGATCATAAATGAAGGACCTCACAAAAGAAGTAGGTGGAAAAAAACAAACCTGCTTACATTTGCAGTGAATTTTGGTTGTTGTAGAGAATTCTGCTGATGTATTGAAGTTGCAGCATGGCTAGAGCAGAATAAAAAGCAAATGGCAGAATTTGTTTGGCAACCTTGACTTTTTCTTAAATCCAGGGAATTCTTGTCAAGTTCAGACATGTTCTTTAGCATCACATCTTTCATCACAAGTTTGTTTAGAGAAATGGATCTTATTTCAGCAGCGTGAAGAATTGCTGGATTGCATTGGGTTGTCTATAACAGACCACCACACAGTGGCTGCATCACAATGCAGATTGATCTGGTGAAAATCAAACCCCCAATCATGATTATCTTCCAGTACCTGAAAAGGGCTACAATAAAGCTGGGGAGGGACTGTTCACAAAGGCTTGTGGTGATAGGACGAGGGGCAATGGGTATAAACTGGAGAGGGGCAGGTTTATACTAGACACAAGGAGGAATTTCTTCACCATGAGGAATTTCTTCACCATGATGAGGCCCTGGTCCAGGTTGCCCAGGAATTGTGTGGCTGCCCCATCCTGGAGGTGTTCAAGGCCAGGCTGGATGGGCCTTGGGCAGCCTGATCCAGTGGGAGGTGTCCCTGCCCATGGCAGAGGGGTTGGAACTGGATGGGCTTTTAAGGTCCCTTCCAACCCAAACTATTCTATGAATCTTTTCTATTCTGTGGTTCTGTGATTATAAACGAAAGGGTTTTATGCTGAGACCAGATTTCCTGGCTCACACTGGGTGATTCTTTAAACTTATTTGAGTCAGTGCAGTGTTCTTTTTTGTTTTTGATTTTTACAAACATCAGTTGGAATATTTGATCTAATGGAAAGCCTTTTGAAAGATACTCTATTTGGTAGCAATGTTAGAAAACATAGAAGAGAAATGCAAACGGGTTGATTGTGTAATAAGAAATGATTCCTTTGCAGAATTGCCATCTGCTTTAGGATAATATGATTTGTTTTGGGGTTAACCAGCTTTATCTAGCCTGCATGGTTTAAACTTTTCAGTTGTGTGCAGTTTTCCACTTCCTCTTTAGGAGGCACCCATAGCTTGTGGCTTGAAGTACAGTGTAAAGCAGCCAAGGGTTTGCAATCCTTTGTGGTGTTGAAATCGTGTGCTGCTCTGAGCACACTCTTATCTGCTGTCTTTCCCAGCATCCATTTGATTGTCATCCTAATCATGGAAAAAGTTCTGGGTAACATTTTATGGTCTGTTTTAGAGTTGTCTCAGGTATTTCTGGAGAGATTAATGTCAGAATGTAAATCAACGTAATAGCAGCCAAAACTTGCATAAAACAGTAACAACTAAAGAAGCCGTGCCTAAAAGGAGGATTTTTACATTGAAGCCTTGAGCAGTTCTTTTGCTATAACTTTATCTTTTGGCCAGAGATTAATGAGAAATCTTATAATAAATGGCAAGGGGGTTTTTTGAATGGTATTTTCCCCCCTTTTTTCTTTTAGATTTTGAGAGGGAATATCATGTCTTACCTCAGAGACTGTTTGTCCCTGTCGCTGGATCCAGTGTGATGCTCAGTGATTATAAGTTTGGTGATGAGGCCGCTGGAGAAATTCAGGAACGTTTTGTTGAGATGTTGGATCAGTCTGTGCAGGCTGAAGATATCCACATAGCAGAGGAGATGAACACAGGTAAATATCAGAGCTGAGGACCAGGGGGGACTGCATCGTGGGTTATGAAAGTGTTGACTAATGGCATAACCAGTTTATCCAGGTATTGATAAGCTTAAAGCTGGCTTACTTCATATCTATGCCTAAGGGTTTATATTAGTGTAAAACCAGCTTAAAAATATTTGTGAAAAACAGTAAGGGTTCTTACAGTTTCTGTGGTCAGCTTGTAACAGACCTCTCCCCTCTCAAATATTCCGCTCTTTCCCTGCATTATCTGCACAGTCGTGGTTGCAGTTCATGAAATGCGTGTTTAAACAAGATTTGCATAAATTACACTGCGTGAGTTAGAAGTGATTCTATTACTGGCCAATAAATGGTAAGAGAATCCTGTGAAGCTTTACATTTGAGTGACTTTTTCAGTAGTTCAGCTGTGTTAGAGCTGAGTGGTTTTGCTACTACTTAGAATATTTTGGAATAAGGAGGTGAGTGCTTAAATCTATTGGTTTTTTCACTACATGTTTAAAAATTCTTTAAAAATGCTATCAGCAAAAAATATATGTAGATTAATGTGTTTTTCAGGAATTTGTAATGCTAAAACCTGACTTTTTCAAGAATACAAAGTACCTTTCTTTGTTCTGAGTATTTTAATTTATATGTCGAATGCAGTGCCCAAAACTGAGGTTTTACAATTCACCCAAAACAGAAAGAAAATCAAGAGAGCTTTTCATTTTCTACTGAATGTTATGTAAGTTTATGATCACACTATGAGATTTTTATATTCCTTTTAATACAGATATTTTGCTGTGATTTAGTTACTGACTTACTTTTTCTGAATATTTCTAGTTTATATTGCTTCCTGTTGTGTTTTTTTCCCCATGTGACTTTGATTTCAACGTAGGAGTCAAATCTGTTGTTGAAATGCATCTAATGATACTTTGTGAGATCTTATGGAAGAGATTTCATAGAATGATAGGTTAGGGTTGGAAGGCACCTTAAAGATCATCCAGTTCCAACCCCTCTGCGATGGGCAGGGACACGTCCCACTTGACAAGGCTGCTCAAGCCCCCATTCCTCCCCTTTCTGCTCCCATCAACATGAATAGGAGCTGCAGGTTATAGTTTAAAATTTTTAAAAACTAATGCTGATTCCCAGATAAGAACTGTGAATACTTTTTGGTGTTGGTATTTAGGGGCAAAAATGGGAAATGCAGCCAGGAGCTTGCAGCATAGTGCGAACTCTGATTACTGGTGTTCTACTTGACCTGCTGGTTTACTTGGAGGGGGGTTTGAGTTTCTTAATTTCAGAGCTAACCATAAACTCTTACATCTTTGTGAACTTATCAGTTTTACCCAGGCTTTATGTAACCCTGTTAGCTCTGAACCTGACTCATCATCTTGAGGAGTAAAAGACATACACAGCTCAAGAACCTCAAGAGAAACAGGATAACAATAAAAATCTCTTTTGCATTATAAAAGTAACAGGTATTCCTAAAGCTTGTCAACACTGAGCTTTAAGAAGTAGTATCACATAGGGAAGCAAATTAATATTGTTGTAGCATTGGAGATTGGTGTGGGAGGAAGAGAGGTGGTTCTGTTAGGTTTATTGGTTATGTAAGGATATGTGATTGGGAGAAGGAAAAAAAGCACTAGTAGACAAACAACGATGCATCATAAAGATTTCATGCCAATAATACATATGTTGTGATGTCCAGATAGCTCACAAAATGAGTTTTTGTTCTTGTAACTTGCTGAAAATAGTTAGGCGTGTGGGATTGATTTTCTTAAAGCCTGTGCATGGAAGAGGAGGAGGGAAAAGCACACAGAGGATTGTGGAAATACCCAAGAGATTGGCTTTGTCTCAGGGAACATCTTAAAGTTTGTCTGTAGACTGTGGTGTGTTTATAGTAATGAGAGTAATACAGCTATCGGCACAATGCTCTTTGATTCTGCTAGTTATTGTTCTGGCATAATGAAGTTGTTTGTTAAAATGACAAGTTATATATGCACATTTATTAAGACTGGTAAGGCTGTTTCAGAAATTAGTTTGGAATCCCCAACGTAAAAAGGATATGGAACCATTGGAATGGGTCCAGAGGAGGCCATGGAGATGATCCAAGGGCTGGAGCATCTCTACTGTGAAGACAGTGAAGTCTACTGTGAAGAGAGAGTTGGGGTTGTTCAGCCTGGAGAAGAGAAGGAGATCATAAAGCAACTTCCAGTACTGGAAAAGGGGACTCCAGAAAAGCTGGAGAGGGACTTTTTACAAAGGCCTGGAGTGACAGGACAAGGTGGAATGGCTTTAAATTGGAAGGAGGAAGATTTAGACTAGACGTTAGGAATGAATTCCTTATTTAAGGTCCCTTCCAACCCAAACCATTCTGTGATTCAGTGGTTCTATGAAACGTCTCAGTATTGCTGCAAACATGTTTTTGTGACATAGTGAGAGTTAGGGGTTTCCCTTGTGTGAAGGCTTTTTCCATGTCTCCTTCCAATTCAGGTAGCATTTGGTATTTCTCAGGGCTTGGCACTGTCTTTATTAACTCAGTAATGGTATAAAAACTGGTTTGTAGTGAATTTTGACATCAGCCTTTCTGTTTGGGAATTCCCATGGTCTTAGGCCACAACCTTGAACTAACTGCAAATGCTGTTGATGGTGAAGTTCCAAGGAAAGTTTGCTGATAAAAAGAATTGTTTAAAATTCAATACCATGAGCAGACTTTTCAAATAATTTCTTTTGTTGTTGTTGTTACTCTTTAAAATATGTACTTGAGAAGAAGGTGGTCTAGTCACTATAGACAAAAGGCTTATTTTTTAGCAACTTTTAGTCAAAACATATAAAAGAAAGGTATTTTGAGAAGGTTTGGTTTATATGCTTCCTTAGTCCGGCCTCTGCTGCTGTCTCCTACACTTCATTCTCTTGATTACTTGCACAGTTCTCCAGTGAGGGCACTACTGGTCACGCTTTAGAAGTGTTACATCGCAAATAAAAAGTAAAACCAGACCTGCTTATGATTGAAAGCTCTTAAGTGGATCTAAAACTGAAGTTCCAAGGTGCTTGGTACTTTAATACAGGTGGTTGAAAGCTCTGCATTTATGGTTGGCTTTACTCAATCCCTGCTTTTCCTCGGTGGGGGAAGTGGAAGCAGAGTTGTGTGGGCGAACAAAAATAAGACTGCAGTAGAGGTAATCACTTCCCATCTTTGTCAGCAAATCGAAGCATTAATGAAGAATTGAGGACTCATTTAGTTGGTACTAGAAAGCATCTACTTTTGAAAACTCTGATTTATACCACAGCTGCCTCAAATGCAAATCTTCCCTAACTTAATGGCATAAATGCCTTTGGTAACTAAATAGCTCAAGGTCTTTCTTTCTTTCTCTTCTCCCCCTCTACCCTGCACGAGAGAGCCTTGGTGTGCAGCCTGAGGGGTTACCATCAGAAAAGAGCATCAGTTCTTACGAAGGTGCAAAGAAACGTTAAGTTTGAGGGCGCAAACTGTCCTACTTGCTCATTAGAACTAAAGCAGAAGGAAACCATCTGGATCTAGACTTCAGAGGTGACCCAGGAAATGTGGTCAGTTGCCTTAAAAGTGATATTCTAGAGAGCTGAAAACTGGTAAACAGTTTGGAGAGGATGTGGTGCTCTCACTGTGCTACTTAAGGTATTAAGAAAGCTATTTTTCAATAATTAATAGTTCACTTATCCTAGTTGAAGATTTCAGCTTGTATTTTAGGCAGAAGACGCTGTGCTTTCTTTTTTACAATAAAAATAATGATGAAACTATGGGCTGATTCTGGACTAGTGGCCTTCAGAGAAAGGTGATAATTTCTCTTCAGAAAAGCACCACTTGTGCTGAAGTGTTGTCCTTAGTTTTATTTCCTATGTATGTGCAGCTTGCAGAGAGATCTCAAAGCTGTGTTTATTCATAATGTACGCAGATGTTTGTGGGTTTATATATCTTGCTGTCCTGTTAAGTGTTGTATCAGAGAGTTATTAATTCCTCTGCTGTCATACATCCTGTTCAAAGTTTGTGGGTTCAGGGATGAAAATAGCTAAGGACAGGTCCTGAGTGCTTTTGTGCAACAGCAGATCTTGTGCAAGTTCGACTTGAGATTTTGAAGACAATCATGAATATGACTCGTCTTAGATGACAGAAACAACCTTTCTGATCACACATCTAGATTATACAAAGTTAATGATATGATAGAGAAAGTACTTTTCCATGAATCATTTTCATATGAATCATCAAGGGATGTGCCTGGTTACTCAACTGAATAATTTGTAATTTATAGGTGATTGACAACCACACTTTGGAAGGAGGAGGTCTGTTTTAATTTAAGTTGGTATTCCATGGGCTGCTGGAACTTGATATCTGGTACTGTTGTGGGTTTTCCTTCAGCATCCTCTCAAAAAGAACAATCTTTTTCTTATCTCAGTGAGCCCATTGTGTTCTTTCTGAAGGCATCAGATCTTACTGCAATAGCACGAACACTTTTTTCTACTCTTGTCCCAAAGATATCTGCCATAGAAGCTACTGAATTGTCAAAAGTTTCTGGTTGCCAGTGATTACTTAGCAAACTGTGCTGGGAACAGGAAGGAAAATTGAAGACTTTTGGCCCACCACCCTCAAGCAGCTTTATCACTGAGCTGTGTAGTCAAAAGCACGGCTCTTCTGTGTGGGGCAAATGAACAGGTTCAGCTAGAGGTCTCAAGATTAATCCCCTTCATTCTCTCCTCCTCCTCTCTAACAAGCTGGATGTAGCCAAGTGATTAGGGGAATCTTTGGAAAGGAAATAGCTATGGGTTTGAATCCCATCAGTCTGAAAATAGTCAAGCACTCTCACATCCTGGCTGAGCAGTCTAAGGATTTTGTAATTGTTCCAGAGGGGAATGTGTCCTCTATGCCTGCTCTGAAAGTATATTGTTAAGAGGTCTTTAAAAAGAAATTTCTGTACTTTGAAAAAAAAACCTTCGTGGCTGCTGGGTGGGGAAATGATGCTCGGCTCATTCTTTTAGTGGCAGTGGGGTTTTGCATATAACCTGAACTGTGGGCAAACAGCTTTAAAGGGAGAACTTTGATCTTGGAAGGTGTTTCGCTTTTGATGGTTCCCTCTCACAGCAGTCATATTCTCCCTAGGTTATGTAGAGGGGGTTGGATATGTTATTCTGAGAGCAGGATATGGAAAATGGAGTATGTATTTTTTCCTCTTTATTTCTGCTCTTCCAGCCATATAGAATTGTTTAGTACTAGACTGTTGCTACTCTATTTTATCTACTGTGATAAACACTTTTTTTTCTACCATAAATGTACTTAACATAAAAGTTGGTGGAAATTCTTGGCCTTTTGCATTAACTGTAAAACACGACTGGTTATCCTTTCACGTAGTATTTATTTCTTTACTTGATTTCCATGCAGTTGATATTTGTCCAGTTACTGACAATGTGGATGACACACCGCAGAAACAACTGACAAAAGCAACGTTGCTGCTGAAACTTCAACAAAATATGGGTACGTTACTTCCCTGATTTTACTATGGCAATCCAGAAACTACAATGGGCCTTTTCAGTGCTGTTCGGTTCCATGGCACCATTAATAAACTGGTGAGATTAAAAATCTGGTACTAGCTTAATACAACTGCTTTTCTAAAGCAAGTCACCATTTCAGTGTTGTTGGTACAGGGTGTTTCTGAGGAGGGAAGAAAGAAACAGCCCGTGTTTGAACAAAACCAGCGTTTGCACTCATTGAGCCTACAAGTCAATACAAAAGGCTCGTGTAGGTTGCTTGCTTTTTTGGAGAGCCACCACTTCTATAATTCTGTACTTAAATAACACAGTGGAATGGCTTTGTGAAGTAAGCATCCATAAATCGGCTAGTGACTCACTAATCGTCTTCCAAAGCTGACGCATACATATGGGCTTGGGTGCTAATTGTCAGCTGCAGTAATTCAGGGAACACCAGCCACAGAACTCCTTTCACATACGGCTTCTCTGTGGTACTGGTTTACTAACTCTCATGTATCTCTGTCTGCAGTTAGAGCTCTCTTTGATATAAGCTTTGGCTGTATTAAAATACAGTTATGTTTTAGTTAACGAAGCAGTAACTTGTGGGTTTTTTAACTCTTAGAAGTAGAACACAGTGACTGGTAGATTAAAGAACAGTAGCAGGAAATGTGTGTTTGCTTTGGATGTAAAAATGTTTTCCTTTGAATCATCAGTCAGTTATTTTGGGTTTTGTGTGTTGCCTCCTCAGCCACATCAGTAACTAGTGTGTTAATCAAGAGGAAAATGACGGCTGTGCCACAAGAGGCTGACAGAGTAGATGTAATGCCACACAGAAAAGAGAACTTAATAGCTTTTAGTTCTTAAAGTTTAGTATTTGTGTTGTTTTCCCTAGTCTGATTAAGCAGCAGTGCACGGTCAGTGCATGAGTTTATAGGCCAGGACATGGCCAGGGTACTACAAGAGTCAACTGGGACTACTCTGAAGTCAGCTGGATTTCTGAGAGGATCCTGCTCTGATGAGAAATGTTGTTTGGAGCTTTTATAATTCAGTTATAATTCAGTTAAGGACATTATACCTTTGGATTTGGGCTTAGCAGTGGTAGATGGGGTTTGAGGTGGGTCTTACTATTTCTCCTGCTTCTCGTTCACCTTGCCCCTGCCCTCCACACCCTTGCTGCCGATGACTGTGCTGCCCTTGCCGCTCACCCAGTGCGTTTCCATTGTTATTTCAGGTGTGGTAATAGCAGCTGCTGTTGCTGTCTTTGCATCGATTTTCTCTTTCAGTTACTTCAGTGATTAAACTCAAGCAACTGGAGCTTCCTGGAAGTACTGGCCAGTTACAAGGTGGAAACATCTGGGTTTAATATATTAGTGATTAAGAACTGTTGCCTAAATATCACCAATTAGATGTGCAATATAAATTGTAATGATAGGCTCAGTTACCTTCTTCCAGCATGCACTTACTGTATCAAGTAGAATCACATGGTTCCAGTATTCTTCTCCCGGTGTTTTTCAGACTAGTGGGAAGACTAGCATAGTTACCTGGTATGACAGTTCTTGCTTTAAGGGTTCCTTTGCTAAGAGAAATCTCATTCCATTAGAGCTATTTGGGGAAAAATTAGATTTAATGAATCCAACATTTCACCATATGCATTGTTTTAGGTTATGCTGGCTAGCTAGCATAGTAGGTATACAAATAGTTTCTAGTAGTTTCAAGATGAGACCAATTCAGCATGTGAATATAATACCTGGAGAATTTGTAACTCAATAAGATGCATAGAAATTTAGAACTGTGTATATTGCAACTCTTGAGGATTTCTCTGTCCAGCTCCAATTCAATCATCACTCTCTTGGAATGTTGTCGTTTTCAGCAACAGCTACACCTAGGCAGCCCATGAGATTGTCTTGTAAATACATGCAAGTTGTCAAAATTGTTTGCTAATGAGGATTTTCAGACTGTAAACAGATACCTTTCCATTATGAGATGTTCTCCTGGGCATTCTGGGCGATAACATTACTGTTTACTTGCTGTGAGGAGAGCAGAAGAGAAGAATTCTAGTAATTCGTATACACAATATGATGTTTACTTGGATCTGAACTACAATAGAAAAGAATTTCAGATTTTAGGGCATTTTAATGCCACTGGATATGTCTTTTTTTGTATAAAGGCACTGGAACTGTAAGGAAAAATATAAGCACGTCAGTTCTAAAGCATAATCAAGGATGTACTGGGATACTTTTAATAAAAGGCATCTATGGGAAAGAAATCTCAAGTACTGCTGCCTGATCTGTCTATTCTGTTTTCACATTTGGAAAAAGATCTGCTCTTAGTATTGTACCAATATTTTTGGAACACAGTGTTGATCTTTTGTGCTCAGTGTTGCTCAAGAGGAAAGTGAATGTTGTGATGGAGGCTGCTTTATGGATGGGTTTTCTGGATGTTTTATTTATTCTGTGCAAACAGTGGAATATATGGGGAACATGGAATTACAGAGAAGCAGCTGATTCCAGGGGAGACTGAGTGCTGTCCGTAAAACTGGATGGATTTTGTAACATGCTTCAAAATATGGCAGTTAACATGTAGATACTTCTGCCCAAGGGTAAAATGCAGCCTTCATCTTTGCAGTGTGCGAAAGAAGTCTTTGAAATGTTCCAAATATTTTGTTGTCTTGTATCAGAACTGGAGGTCAGGGCTTGTTTTACAGCTATGGATGGAGAGAGGAAGGCGTATAGCGAGTTTGCTCTGTCTCCTCAGCTGGATTGTTAAACTGTAGTTCTCAGCAACATCCCTTTAGCAAAACTTACAACTCTGATTTTAGTAAATGTCTAACGATAGTGAACTGATTTTTCATGTTGTTAAGGTTATACACTACCAATATATTTCACACTTCCAGTGGCAGGATTTGAGAGCTGTGCAGCTTTATTCAGAGTTACTACATAAGCACAATATACTTTTTCAGTAACTCACAGACATTTTAAACATTACTGGTCAAAATATGGAGTAACAATAAACTGCAGTTAACTGATAACTCTGTGTGAGCTGTTTGGGTGACAAACTTACAGAAGTGCTGAGCTAACTTCTGTGTCCTCATGAATAGTGGAAGCTGAACGCAGAGGTGGAAAATGTCCTAGATACCTAAGCTATCTAGGAGTGCAAGGGCTTTGGGATATTAGTTTGTCCTTAAAACTGCTGGATGAAATCTCGTTCCTACTGAAGTTGGTAGAAGTGAATCTGAGGAGCCAGGACTTGCCGTAATTCCACAGCATGGAGACCTCTTTTTTTCGTATGCAGAAGGATGGATTAGTCCTGTTCCTGTTGAAATTGTTCTTGTGCTTAATGGAGATGCAGATGGGCCCTCAGTTTTTATTTTCTTTTTGTCCTTAATTTCTTACACATCACCAATATTGCCCCCTGTCCTTCCTATTACTTGTGACTGGCATAGCAATAATTATGTACAGGACTGCCAGTTGTCTGTGTTTTAAGTAAAATTCATGTACTAACAGTTAAACAATGTTAATGTATGTGCATCTTGCAAATAAGTTAGCAAAGACAGCCTTCTCTAAATGAGATGGGTGTTACTGAGATAAATTTACAACATACTGTAGAGGAAAGGGAGACTGAGGTCTATGGCTCTCCAATTATTCAACATCTTGCTCATCTGTATTGCCATTTCCCAGTGCTGGAAGCTCTCTTTCCGGTAGCAGCCCATACTCATTTAGGAAAGACTCCACATCCACAGCAAAAAACTCCTCATTGAACTGTTCAGAAATGCTTATGAAGTTGCTCAGGAGCTCTCCACCCTTATAGACAAGTAGGGTAGGAAGCACGTCGTTCGAGAAGCGGTCTCCGGCCCCAGTGTTGGAAGCCTTGATCTTGCAGAACTTCACAGTGGTGTACTCAGCCGCCAGACAGGTCAAGCTGTTGTTGAGAGCATCACAGCCCTTGATGCCATCTTCATAAATGTGGACGATGACGGTGGTAATTTTGCGTTCTTTCTCGATGGCCTCCAGGAACTGTTCCCCATTCTGCAGCTCACACAGATAACCGTATTTCGGCCCAAAACTCAGCCGCTGGTGCATATCCTGCATGCAGCGTTTGCGGTATTTTTGTAAACAGCTTTCATCTTCTTGCTCATCATGAATTAATTCATACTCCTGCATGCTCATCTGTGGATAACAAGAGAATGTTGTATTAATAAGTGGTAATCTGTTGGCACTAGAATGGGAGGAGAGTAAGTTGCTGTCTAAAGCACTTCACATGGAAAGCTTAGCCAGAGGAGCAGTCCCTGCCTACTTTGGCTCTGACAGGTCCCTTCCAAAGATGGGTGAAGGTCTTCCCTCAACACTTGCATGTCAATGTGGTGGTATTGAAGACAGTCGCTGGAATCTTCCAGAATTGGTGGGAATTTTGCCAGTGACTCTGGTTGGGTTGAAGTTTAATTCCTGATGGGGTTGGGTCCCCCCCTTTCAGGATATTCAGGATATTCAAGCTCATAACTGGTATGTTTTATAGAGAATCAAAATGTTTTGCTTTTCTTACCTTACGACAGAATCTCTCTCTGGTGTCTTTATCATCTTTACTGAAAGATCTGTGGGGTGAAGACATTTGTCTCAAAATTTCTTTCTTGCTCAAGGGTAAGGAGTCTAGGTCTTTGCTTTCTAATTTAAACTTCCTCCAGTCATTGATCACACCTTTGGGCCCTAAGAGAGATGAAGCAAGATGAGAAACTGACTGCAACAAGAAGCTGTCTTAAGAATTATGTGCTCTCTGCTGGTTTGTCCTTCTGTATCCATCCACCAGTCTTCCTTCCAGAGCACTCTACAGGAGTGCTGAAAATCAGAGCTTTGGAACCAATATGTCACGTTAGCCTCTAAAAGGTAGAGGTCTTTTCAAACCTGGATCGCTTTGGTGGCCTGGTTCCTTCCTGGATCCTGTAAAAGGATTTTGGGTGAGCTATGTGAGTAGTTCAAGGTTGAGGATGTCAAAGCCTGTTAAAACCTGTTGTTAATACTAGTGTTTTGTAGACCTATACTCACATTTCTCTTTAGACTATGTATTTGAACACATAACTTGCACAAGGACTTATGGTGAAACTAAGAATACAAGATACTGGAGATACTGTTTGTAGACCCATACCTGTTTGGCTGGAAGAATAACCTGTAAGGCAAATGCTACAAGAATTCAGATTGTAATGCAGAGCTGGTTGGTTAAAGCAGATACATTTTGAAATGGGGGGAAAAATAATTTCAAAATTCAAGTGGTATTTTTCAAAATGCAACATTTTAATCAGCATCTTAGATTGTTAAGCAAAACCAAGGAATAGTTTAGTGTTTTCAGAGACAAAGTTTATTTCTATGGAAAATTTAGAAAAGACTAGGTAAGCAGCTCTCCCTGATGTGAGAGAGATGCAGTGTTGCCTGTTGCCAAAACTCTCTTTTGGATTAAATTTCAAAATCTCAAAGTGGTGACAAAAGGCACTACACCCCTGGGTGGAAAGGGAAGGTGACCTGATTATTAGCACATGAGATTCCAAAGCAGGAACTAGCCTGAGCCTCTTGGCATAGCAATAGCAGTACAGTTGCCTGATTTCCAATACTCTTTTGAGTATGGGTCTCATGAAATATTTCACTTATAAATAATTATCATGGCCAACAGCAGCAAGTCTGGTTGGAAAAGAAGCCCAGAAAGTTACAAGAGCTACAGTTATTATAGGACAAAGAAAAAGAAGTCCTTCGAGCACAAGGAGGGATGGATTGCCATGTGTACCTTTTGGTGGGGTGGGATGAAATGATAACTGTAGAGCTGAATGCAATGTCAGTACTTGTAAAAGTCATGGTGATTGAGTGCTGGGTTAGTAAGAATTGTGATTCTGAGCAAGGATGCTTTTAGACTTTTAAAGCTGTCTTTGCCAGAAGGATTTAAAGGTTCACTTATAGCACTGAGTGTTCCTTCTATAAGAAGAACAAAATAATTCAGCCTTTATAGTGAAACCTTATAACTAATTTGAGCATGTGGGTGTGTGTTTTGTTGCTCTTTTATTCCCCAGAAGAAGAAAGGCCATTGTTCATGACAAGCAATAAACTAGCAAGAGCTGCATTGGGGTTTTGCTGTTGATGGCTTCTTCAGTGTCTTCTGCACTTGCCGTTTGCTTCAGGAGGACTGGCACAAAGATCAGGTTGGTGTTACCTGCCCTTCCATGGCGGGGTGTCACTCCAAAATAAGTTTTCCTTGGCTTTGGAGCCTATATTTCTGTGGAAGAGATTTGGCAAACTGATGAGATCTACTCAAATGATGGGCTTTCCCAGTGAACAGGGGTGTTTTAGCTTACTAGGAATAAAAGTGTGGTTAGTTTTCTTGCCTGTGTGTGTTGCCTGTCCTTCAAAATCTTCTTCAAAGCTGGTGTTGGCATTTTCTTCCATTTTGGTGGCTGGAGTAGGAGATGCTGCAAGTTCAAAAAGGAGAACGGTTAATAACAGGATGGAAAAGGGATAAGCAGGTACAGCACACTGTGTCATTTCCTGCAGCTGCTGACTATCAGTGAAGATCAAAATACACATGATAATTTTGGATCTTCTCATTGTCTCATAAAAAGCAATTAGGATAGATGTTACACTCTTTAGAAAGATGTCTGGCCAGATTCTTACAGAAAGTGCCTAGGCGAGGGTTTCTTTATTATGCTGTTTCTTCTCAGTCATTGGAGAATATAGAGTGAAATAGTGGTTGTAAAACTGTCGCAATGAGAATGTGTAGTGAGTATTTTCTCGTTGTTTTTTTTTTTTTTTATAATCCCTCTTGGAATTGGGAACCTGATAATTTTCCAAGCCCTGTTTTTAAGGGTTGCCTGAACTCATTTCTCATACACGATGGTGTCAGAATTTCAGCCCTGTTGCCTGAGCACTGGGGGGGGGGAAGAACTGTGAATCATAGAATCATTAGGTTGGAAAAGACCTCTTAGATCATTGAGTCCAACCATTCCTATCTACCACTAAACCAAAGCCCTTGAGTAAATGTCCATGAGCTCCATTCCGACTCTGCTTCCAGTGCTGACTGTTGGGCATCAAGCCAGGTGGCCACTAGCCACAAGAACGGGGTGTCTGCAGCTCCCTGCTTTTGCCTTTAGGGTCAAGCAGGTCCCTTACATTAAAGTGGGTAAATAAAGTTTTAAGAGCCAGACTTCAAAGCCGCAGTTGCCTGCTTTGACCACTTGCACCGTTGTTGTGTGGTCCAGATGTGCAAGGACAGTGCGAGAACATGGATAAATGGAAATGTCCTGGGTGCTTGCCAAGAGGAAGTGTATCCTGTAGTGATTAGATCACTCTGGGGGAAAAACATCATTCCAGAACACCAGAAGGTGACTTTATTTGCTTCAAGAAGAGTTCATAGCATACGAAGAGAATATAAACCAGGATGGGGTGACGTAGAAAGCTGTCGGCTTTGCTGCAGGTCACTGTGATTGTTGAGAGGGTTATGGGATTGGATTATTCACTCTATCCGCTTTAGAAGAGTTGCGCTGTTCTTTATTTGTCAGATGGAGACATCTTAAATAGATGCAGTCCAGTGTTACATCTATCCTTAAGACTCTGCCAGTTAGGAAATTCCCTGGGTGACTGCCCCTGGCTTCAGTGTTAGCTTGAAAATCACAGGATTAAAAAAAAAAAAATCCTTTTTTTCCTCCCTCTTTTTTTTTGTCTTTCAAAATTTGGCCTCCAGTTATGCACCAGAAAGTATTCATTGTGTATGGATTTTGCATTTATTTCTGAATTTCACTTAAATGGAAAATGAACTCAATGTTTTTCACGTTAATCAGCTCCACATGTACCACAATACCAGCGCGTTTTGTATGGAAAGATGAAATGCAGATATTTTGAAACAGGACTTGTTTTATTATTTCAGGAAAAAAAAATTAGTCGCTATTAATAATGTCAATTTTCAGTTATCATTAGCCTTTTTTTTTATTTTGAAAAAGGTTAGTTTTCTATGTTATATGGTGATTATCTTTTGAAACTCTGGATCTGAAACTGTGGAGCATGTTATGTGTTTGTTGGAGCACTTGCATAGTTGTTGCTGCTGTGATAAAGTCATCCTTTTTAAAATTATTCTGTGAGGAAACAGACTGAGTTAGATATATCAAGGAGGTGGAAGAGGGAGATGTCTGGAAGCTAAGAAAATGTCTATTTGAAGCAAAAGCAGAATGGCCAGTATTTTCAAATGCAGATTTAAGGGCATGAACCTCAATCCATGTTTAACCTCAATGCCAGGCCCGATTTGTCAGATAGATTGACCATTTTGCACGATACTCTGAAAGTCAGGACAGAGTTTTCTGCTGGTGTTTTAAGTACGTATGTTATTTCTGAACATCTGTATGCCGTCTAGTATTGACATGTCCTTCAGAGTTTTGGTTGGAGTTTATTGCTGTGATTAGTGCAGGCATGATGAATGGCAGAAGCCCAGGGGAGAGATTTTATATATTGTTTTTTTTTCCCCAAGCTCAACAGATGTTTGGCAATGTATATAATCCCTATAATTTGTTCAAAATCACTTATGTCAGAGCTGTAACTCCAGCAGTGACCGGAGGCAGGCATTCTGGGGGGGTGACAAGCAGTATTTTATGGAAAAGGGAAGGAACTGAAATTGGTTGTGAGGTTAATTAAAGATCTAGACCTGTAGGAACTTTGAACAGACTCTTACTGCTCTTTTCCATAAACGAAAAAAATATGCCTCCAGGGGAGGGCTGGGAGGAATCAGACCTTGTGAAGCTTGAGTGAACGTCTGCTCTCGGTTTTGGGGCAGGGCTTGACCTAGAATACCTCCTAAGGCTCAGAATATGCAAAAAATTGCACACAGAAAGCAGTCAGTGAGATAGGTTTTTCTCAGAAATGGTAATACTTAATTCTGGGGTGGGTTGGTTTTTGTTTTCCTAGCTTGGTTGAAGTTTTTTACAACTGTGTGTTTGTAACTAAATCAGTAGGAATTCTTGCACAGCAGGGGAGTTGTAACTGGATGGGCTTTAACATCCCTTCTAACCTAAACCATTCCATGACTCTATGATCCAACTTGTGCTCTCGTAAGTTTCTTGTCTTCCAGCCTGTTATCTCAGAGCTGTACCTGTAGGACCAGCAGAGCCAAACAGATTGGGCTCACTGGTGCCTGAGAGCTGCTTGCTGTTCTTTCATTCCTTTTCTGACCCTTTAGGGAGAGTCTGCTGAGGCTCCACCATGTCCATCTCCATGTTTCAGAAGAACTGACAGAGTCAGTTGTTCACATCATCTTGTTATATGCATTTAACTTACAACACCAACAAAGGGAAGCTGTTTTTTTATCAGCTTTATGTAGTTGACGTGAGCCCTCCAGGTAGCTCTGCAGAAAATGACTCTGTACTGCCTTTTTCAGCTTTTTTACTGTGTGCAGTAGGTGACTGGGTTAGGTTGGCCTGCGTCTCCCATCCTCTGGGCTGATGCATTATCAGATGGTTATTCATGCTGTATTAATAGCTTTCAGCCAGTCTATCAATATTGGGGAGCCAGTACCGACAGCTGGAATGGTTCTACAGCTCTGTGATCTCTCCTCCCAACCATCCACTAATGTTTCACATATGCAGAAATATGATTAAAGCCAGGTTTTCCTTCTCTCCTAATGCTCACACAATAGCTATGTGTGCAGCTACTGGATGCAAAATTGTTTGCCCTTTGTGGAGCAGAAAGTGAAACTCGCTGGCATGGGGAATTAATTTCTGTGTTTCTCTCAAACGGGAAGATCCCTGTGTAAAAGCAGTGTGTTTGTATTCTCCAAAAGGCAGTGAAGACCCTGTGAGGATGTCATGGGCAGTCTGTACTCAGGTCAGAACTTCCAAGTTGGAAGGAAAAGTTTTCCTGTGGACTGTAAAGCTGGATGTGTCACAGCAGAATCTTTGAGTTTAGTTCTTTCACTTGACCATTTATCAAAAAATGCAGTGACTGTTTATAAAGGAATGGATTAAGTGACAGACATCCAAGCCCCATGCCAACCAGCTGCAGCTTCACTGAGTTAACAGGGTTGCCTGGCCCCTTGTTTGCAGTATCAGCGATAGCATAATTTTCCTGACATCCCTGTGGAAACTACAATTTCACAAAGGAAAAGCAACAGTAGGAATGTATTCCTCATATTACCCTCATTAATCAGAGGTGAAAGCCAAGGCAGACACCATTGCGTGGCCACAGAGAGCCCTGGAGAGCTGCTCCTCCTGCAGTGGTTACATCACGTCCCAGTTTAGCCCTTTTCTGCGCAGATCTTTTATGCTCCTGGTGCCATTCCAGAGGCCTCCTGTCTTTCTTTGGTTCCTGTGATTGGTGAACTCTCACCAGCTGAATTGTAAATAGCTTTACATGCGGCTTGTAAAATGGCAGAGTATTAGAATTAATGTTCTTGATTTCTTTTCAGACAGAAACTAAGCAAACTGGGACTGCAGTTCTGCAGCATCTAACACATTTGCATAAGTTTCTCTGACTGTGTAAATAAATGTCACAATTTGGAGGAAAGGCCAGTGACTTAAAACATGCTTTTCCTATCCTGCTCCAAGACATAGCTCAGATAAACAGCATAATAAATCCTTTCTCTGGAATTTGCTTTTATTTATGCAGAAACCAGAATGTAAATTCTAGGCCGATTTTTCTGCAGACAATTGTTTCTAGGACTCCTTCCCAGGGGCTGCCATGACTTTATCCTCAAATTAATTCCAAAATCTCAGCCTTCCCCATGGTCAGGCCATGGTTGGATCATCTCACAGGAAGCCAGCGTGGGATTCTTTCTAGAAGGCTTCTGGCATTCGCCTGAGCACAAGAGAAGAGCTTGAGCAGAACAAGGCTTGTAACAAGCAACAGGAGGTGCCAAGAAACTTGTTTGCTTCAGGGAGGGTGGGGGAAGAGAAGGGAAAGGGAAAAGTGGAAAATTAAGGGAACAAAATTATATTATCAGAAAAAATCTTGCTGCCTCTGACTAATTTAATCTGCTTTGTATGTGCACACCAGCACAATGTGCACACCAGCACAGTGCTCAAAGGCCAGTTTACCTCCCAGGGACAGAAGTTGGAACAAAGCCCAGGTGAAGCATTGCTGTCACCTGTGTGATGTGAAAATACTTCTGCAGACCTCCGGAAATAACAGTCTAGCTGATCCTGCTGTACTAGGCACAGGCAGAGATGCCTGAATTCTTTCACTTCCTCAGTGATGATCTTATGGGCGAATGGGAAATGCACTCAACAGCATGAGTTTTTAGTGAATGAAATAGGAAACAAGCGGTTAAGTGTCTGAACACAACATTCCTTGTGTCGTGTAGGTGTTAGGTACCTTCTGCCAAGTGTCAGAGCGACCCCGTCTCGTCACTGTTGGGGCTGACGTGGTACGATAAGCCAGGTCCTGACCTGTTCTGTTTGCAGCAGCTGCCCATAGGATCAGGAGCAGTAAGAACAAGAGCTACGGAAGATGCCTTGCTGTGGATTTTCTCCTCCCTCTGGCTTTGTTTTTGCAGCAGTGTAACAGTTGGTGACACCTGAACCTCTGGAGGAACCTGCCTGTGGCTGGGGAACGAGCAGCCACAGGGGTGGCAAGTGGGTGGAGTGGCAACCACGTGCTGTGTGCTGTGTTTAGGGAAGGAGAGGGATTTTCTGAGCGCTAGAAGGAAAGAAACCTGATTTTTCTAGGATTTTATTTTTAATGACTTTGGTGTCTGAAAGCTTCTTGCTGTGACTTCAGAGCTTAAAGAGGCTCTGTTTGTGGATTCGCCAGATTCTCTCTTGTTACTAAAGAATGAGATCTGAATGCATGCAAAAGCACTCACTCTGCCTTTGGGAGAATTAGACTTGGTTATAAACCTGAGAGTGTCATAAACCAGAGAAAAAACATGCTATTTCAGATTACCATGGTAGTTATTTGGATTTACATGATAAATGACTCTTACAGCATTAACTGTCCCACTAGAACAGTTCAAATGTGACTCAGTCTGCAAGAGCCTCATTTATTGGTGTGTTCCAATATGTTCTCTAAAAAATAAATCAAATTATAGTTCATTTCACAGTTGATAAACACTAGGTTGGTCTATATGACAGCAAGTCTGTATTTATCCCTGTATTTTAAATATTGTAGCAGAATCTTGGATGATGCATCAATATTCATGCTAAACAGAAGAGTACAATACAATTCTTGGGTCCTAAAATGATTACTACTGTATTTTAAATGAAGGACCATGTTCTGAAATTATTTCAGTCACCTAAGATCTGAATAAATGCATTTTAGTGTGTGGTTTACCATAGGCTGGGGATTGCTGACATCTCCAAGACAACTTGGTTCAGTGGCCTGAAGCATTTTTTGGATGAACTACAGAACTTGACGAGTCCTGAGAGGCTGCAGGCATGGATAATGGGAGCAAAAATTGATGTTCATTGGAGAGCCGGTCTCCTGCAAATCAAAGAGTGCCTGGAGGTGGCTGGAGCGTGGTCACTGAGGAAGTCCCCAGGGTCTAGAGGAACTATGTTTAGACCTCAGAGGGTCCGCAGCTGGCACGATTCCTCATCTGATAGTGCCTGACTTCTCCTAACTCTTTCTGAGGGTTTACTTTATCCTGTTTGGCTTATGGCTTAGCAAGGTTATTTTGAGCCCAGCTGTGTTTTCAGACGTGACCCTTGCCTGCAACCGTATGTGATGTGTCCCAAAAGAAACTTGGGCAGCATCCAGTGTGAGAGAGAACAAAGGTGAGTGGTTGCTGAATGCTGCCTTCTGGGATCTCTTCTCAAGAACAAACTGAGGTGTGCATATGCAGTGGGATTGAGAGGACACCACCCCTGAGCTGCACAGCCAGCAGTGTTAGTACACTTGGGTTTAGTTAAAATTGTCAGTGGGGGCATTTCATCATTGTGTGCTTCCACAGAGATGAGATCCAAGGCTTGGTCTCAATTTCTTTCAAAAGAATCTCCACTTGCTTTATTTAAAGATTACAAAGGCCTTCCTTAGGGATCTCTGGGAAAGGGAAGAGCTGGTTTCCACTCTGCTTTAGTCCCAGACAACATCCCTGCTACCATGGGAGTGTCTGGTTATCTTTGGGTACTGCTGGGGGAACTGTTTTAATAGGATTCCAGTGATTAGGAAGGGCAGGACCCAGCACCACCATTATTTTATTTGATCCTTTGTGTCAAAGTGGCAGGACTTTATTATAACACACCTTCATCTCACATGACGATAGAATATTTAATTCCATGCACAGCAAGATATCACATGAATGGAATAATTTAAAAATACTTCAGTTACGATGTCATTGTTGATGAGTGTTGTACTACTGCAGTGGCAAGGATATGCAAATAGAAACACGTTCAGATGTCAAGATGCTGTTTGGATGCATTGTCAAAATAAAGATATTGCTTTTGTGGAAGTTCTCATCAGCACAGAAACAGCTACCAATCAAAAGCAAGAGCAGTGAAATAGTTTTTGTTAAGAACTTTAGCACATTTCCACCTGGCTGTGGGCAGGAGATGTTAGCCAGTGGTTTTCTGAGAGCTGATTGTGCCCCACAGCGTTGGCTGCATTTAGACTGGAGTGGCTGCTGCTGTTCCAGTTCATAGATACTATTCGGAAGGCTGGCTTAGGTGGCGAGACTGGGAATATGGGAATTTCTTGGAGTGGCTGGCACCATGTGGAGTTCCATGATGTAGCAGCTGTGTTGCTTAGAGCACCTAGGAGGGCTCATTAATGCCCAACTTGGCACTTGTGGCAGGAATCACTGTTCCCACAATGTTGCCATCCCTTCCTCTGGTGGAATGAGTGAGAAAAGCTTTACGGCATTCGCTCACTGCTGTTTCTTGCATATTCCTTCTTTCTCCTCTATTACCTCTGCTATCGGAGTGTTAAGGATTCTGGATCACCAGAAACACTTTCTTATTTTGGCAGGCAAATACATGGAGCTCTTTTTCAGCCTTATCATCCTTCCTCTACTTGCTACTACCCCCATCTCACTTGTCTGTCCAAAATGAAAATGCCAATGAACAACTGGAATGTGTTATTTCAGCTTTAAAAAAAAGAATTACGACAGGAGAGATGAATTCACAAAGCCTTGCACTTGAAATAGTTGGAAGGGATTTTTTTCTTGGGTTTTTTTTGGTTTTAATTTTTGGTGCTATCCCTTGAAATTTGACCAACTCAGCTTGCACCTGGTGTTGTGTAGACCCCACTTCTCTCTTTCATTTTGTTCTCATTTAGGGTGGGGAGGACCTGGCCCAGGCCGCCCAGGGAAGCTGTGGCTGCCTCATCCCCGGAGGTGTTCAAGGCCTGGTTGGATGGGCTTGAGCGGCCTGATCCAGTGGGAGGTGTGGGATGGAGTTGGATGAGCTTTGAGATTCCTTCCAACCCAAATTATTCTATGTTTTTCTGCTCGTAGTTCTCTAATACCTTCACTCTAGTAAGCAGCAGAATAGAATTTGCTCTGTATTTGGATACCATTTGTGAAAATTGCTGTACAGCTTTCACTTGACTCCATCGGCATAGAATATAAAAGACAAAAACTGTGTTGTATGCTCATTGCAATATAACAGAGATCTCTGTCATGATCTATGGCACATTCCAGCTTACATTTAAATCTGTGAGAAACATTTTGCTGTGTTGGGACTCAGGCTAAATCTTTGTGCTTCCTTAAGGAATTCAGAATTAAGAATTAAGGGTATAATTCAGTCTAGCTGTGGTTAGCCATATACCTTAAAATGAAGCCTCTTATGTGGTTTAAGATGGGATAGCACTGAAAGCTGTTTACCAGACTCTACAGTTGAGTTCCCTGCATCCTTTTGCCATGCTAATCATACCAAATCATGGAGGCAACCTGATTTTCCTTCCCTTTCCTTACTCCGGGCTGTCTAACCAGAGTGCTGAACAGCGTCTGGAAGGGTTTCTGTCCACAGACACCCTGGGTAATATGGGTTTGTTACCCTCCTTTTATATCACCGGCTGTCTGAAAATGGTCTAGGAAGTCAACAGATCTAGAATTAGCAAAGGAATTTTAAGGTTAATGTGGATTTTTCCTAAGTTCTTGTACCTTCTGCATCTAAAACAATTTTGAAGTTGCACAGCTTGTGCATGGAATGAGAATTGCAGCCTCCTATCACTGCAGTTAGGTGCACAGCTGAGCTGGCTAATCCCTGTAATCCAGCCTGTTCAGTATTCATATTGAATATCCAATATTTATTGAAAGCTATTTCCCCACTGAGATGGGGCTACTGATTGTATCGATCAGGCTCCTTTTTTTCTGATTTGGTGCTCTCTTTGTTTTTTGTTTTTAATTTAGAGGGCTGGAAGAGAGCGGGGATGCCCTTTAATAATGTAATTCACCCAGGAAAACATTTTGCAGTTGAGATGAGAATATGGACAGATGGCATCTTGAGCATTTGGAAGATGTAAAATACCTGTAGGGATTTTGTACTTTGTGAATTAGGAATGAGGCAACCCTGTGAGGGTTTCAAGATCCATCGCTGCTAGGGATGGATTCACTTTATCACTGAAAAGCAGTCGCTGCATATACAGGCATCTAGCAACTGTCTTCAGCTATGCAATTTACTCTCAAGCTGTATTATTTTTATTACTATCTTTCATTCCCTAATGCATTTCCCTATGGTTTTAGCTGTGCTGTAATTAGAACTGCTAGCATTAGACATTAATATTTATAACATGGATCAGATTAAAATCCCATTTTGAAATAGGATGAGATGTTCACGTATAATTCTAGTGATCTGCTTTATATGAGCTGCAGAAGAGTGATGTGATGCTCAAACTGTTCCCTCCTGTATTTATTCTACAAAGTCAAGGTTTTTTTTAGAAAGTGTCAAGTACTCTCAGAAAACCTGTGAAGCTGTTGATTGCAAAGACGAAAGTGTTTGTGTAAGCAGGTTGGAAGGATCCAAGATGAAATTTTGCCATGGGGTTTAGTGGGCTTTTGTATATAGAATCATAGAACAGTTTGGGTTGGAACTGACCTTAAAGATTATCCAGTACCAACCTCCCTGACATGAGCAGGGACACCTCCCACTGCATCAGGCTGCCCAAGGACCATCCAACCTGGCCTTGAACCCCTCCAGGGATGGGGCAGCCACAGCTTCCCTGGGCAACCTGGGCCAGGGCCTCCCCACTCTCATCATGAAGAAATTCCTCCTTCTGTCTAGTCTAAATCTGCCCCTCTCCAGTTTGTACCCATTGCCCCTTGTCCTATCACCACAAGCCTTTGTAAACAGTCCCTCTCCAGCTTTCTTGTAGCCCCTTCAGTTACTGGAAGGTTGCTCTAAGGTCCACGTTTGCTAATACTAATGCTGATGCCTATACCAATACCAGTACTAAGTTCTCTTTGTTGCTTATGGTATGGTTATTTTCTTAGGAATTACTTAAATATATATGAAAATGTAGATGTTCTTATGCCCACTGTCAAACCCAAATCTGAGTACAGATGTCAAAGATGTGCCACTGGGTACAGCAAAATCCTGATGGACAAGTAAAGCAGTCTCTGCTCTTCCACTGAGCGGTGGACTTAGTGATTTTTTTGTATTGCTTCAATGGCAGATTGCCCTCAAATTAAGCAGGCTCACCAGCTACACACAGCCATTTTCTTCATCTTTTCACTTCATACATCATTTATACCCTTGTTTACATACTTGCAACCTGCCTAAAATCAACGCTGTTGCATCAGCTGCATAGCAAAACTTCATGTCCAAGTATTTCGTTAGTATTCTTTCACAGCAATGTTTATACTTACCAACACATTATTTTGCAAGAAAAGAATTCTGAGCTTGAAATGAGATACCCAGGTCAGAAGAGTTTATTCTAAAGTTAGGACTTACTCGGAGGATCTGAAAACAGCAGACCCAGACATGGGAATTTTCTGGGGACTATGCAGGACATTGGAGCCCTTCACTCGCCCTTCATCAGGGCACAGATCTCCATCCCAGCACAAGAAGAAATGGCACATTTGTATTCTCTTGCAGGTTCTTATATACAGGTTTGTACTCAAAGGAAGGTTACAAAAGAGCAGAAATCCCATTTTGAATTAAATCAGTGGCAAAATTAAATGAAGAGAGATTGGATTCCATGCAAGGAATAGAAAAGTTGTGCCAAATTAGTTATAGTCTGGGTGCACAGCATCAACAACTCAGGGGTCAGGTTTCCAATACACTTCCTCTTCCCAAAACTGCTCTGTCTAGAGTGAAGCACCGTGTACTGTCCATTCTACAGCAAAACCTGTATATATTTAAAGCACTCATCATGACAGCTCTCATGGCTTGTTTTTCTCAGTGTAATCAAAACAGCCTGCCAAATTCATAAATGGAAATCTAGCATTAGTTTTTACCTCAGCAGCTACATTTCAGTCTGATGGCAAAGGTGAGGTTCCTCTGAGAGACTGTGTCAGTTAACCTAGTTTAATACACTGCTAATAAGTTTTAGCAGCTGTGGCCATCTTCAAAACACATGTTTTGTTCCCCTACTAAAGTAAAATTTGAAAGGCAACCAACATAGAAATCACTCTACCTGAGAGGCTCAGCTGCTCAGCTCCGCGTTTTCCAAGCTCTGACAAATGTCCTTGGTGGTTTCCAGGAGAGGAGCTGGATTATGACTGACCACAGATAGACCCGATCTCCGATATACATCTCTGTGTAATGATGACCCTTGCAGAAATAGCTTTGGACAGGTAATAGGATTATCATAAGGGAATTAGAAAACTCTGTTCATTAGTTTGAGCCAATGAAGTTGCAGGCTGCATAGAGGTTTAAAGGATTTAGTGCATAGATATAATTGGGAAGGGAGAAAAACAACTGAGCCTAAAGGAGAGATACAGATGGCACCTCAGTGTTGCAGAGCAAGGAGTATTAAAAATGCTGAAGATAGACAGATGGCTTATAAGAACCTGTTACTATACGCAGGAAAACCTATCCTGATGGCCTTCTAGATGTTTCTGAGTTGTGATAGGACATCTGCTTATAAAAAGGAGAAAGCTATACATGGAAGTGATGCTAATGTTTAAATAAATCACCCAGTCTTAGCTGGCTACTCATTAATTTAAACACAAGGCTGTTGCAGAGTGCAAATGCAAAAAGGGGGAGAGGGAATTGGATTCTGGGGAAAACGATAAATTATATTCATATAGTATATGTACTAAAATATATCATATAGATTATATATTTAGTAATCTAATATTTATAAAATAATTATAAATTATTATGCTAAGGAACACTATAATTTGTATTCTTATATGATATTAAGAAATAGTGAAATTCAGAGCACCTTTAAATGGAAGACTTGTATTTACGCCTCTGCAGCTGTGGTTCTTGCATGTGGTCAGATGTTTGCAATGAAGAAGGTCCCATCTTGCCCCCACGCTGTTGCTCAGATGAGCCTAAAGAGGGTGGCTCTGGAAATATTGACAAGTAATGAATACCAACAGAAGTGAGGAAGGGATGGATCCCCTTGCTTTGGTGTCTGTGCCCATGCATCTCCTGGTGAGGCAGTGCGGATATGACCCAAGTGCAAGGTGGTACTGTATCAGGGTCCTCCTCCCCTTGAGCTCTTGTTTTGTTTTGAGTTATAGAATCAGAATAGTTTGGGTTGGAAGGGACCTTAAAGATCATCCAGTTCCAACGCCCCTGCCATGGGCAGGAACATCTCACTAGATCAGGCTGCCAAGCCTGATCCAGATTATGGAGCCTCCATCCTTGGAGATCTTCAAAACTCAACTGGCCAGTCCTGGGCACCCTGCTCTACCTGACCCTGCTTGAGCAGGAGTGTTGGATTTGGCTGATCTTTATAGGTACTTCCAACTTCAGCTAGTCTGATTAATTAGTAAATCTGTTAACAGTCTAACGATAGTTTAAGGATCAGTTGCAAATTATTGAAAACTGGGGTAACTTTCCTTAGAAATAAATCTTCTAAGAAAGATAAGAGAAATCAGTTTCTCCCTGTAGCGATAATTTCATATTAAAGGTTGGTCTATCCTTCAGAAATAACATTGTGAATGTGTTGGGAACCTGCTGAATCTCTTCACTGAGAATATTGCTGTGAAAGACAAAGCTATGTGTTACTATATTTTATCCAACAGCTCAAAATTTACCTAGCAGCCTGCTGCATTGCTGCCAAGTGGAGAATGTAAGAATATTGCCCAGGAGGACATCATAGAATCACAGAATCAAGGTTGGAAAAGCCCTCTAACCTCATACACTCCAACCATCAGCCCAGCCCCACTGTTCCTACTAAACCATGTCCCAAAGCACCACATCCACATGGTTTTTGAGCCCCTCCAGTGATGGAGGCTCCATCCTGCCCTGGGCAGCCTCTGTCAGTGCCTCACTACTCTTTTGGTAAAGAAATCTTTTCTAATATCCAATCTAAATCTAAATGCCCTTGTGCTGAGGCTCCTAACCTTGGTGTGATGGGATGTTATCGTAATGACAGCAGCTGCAGGGGTAAAGGTCACAGCTCTCCAAGCATTGTGCCTCAATTTAAACAAAATCACAGTTTTTAGAAGCTGAAGTGACAATATTTTCTTTTAATATTAGACATACCACTCTGATGATGTTTTTCCCCCAACTTCTAGCATTTATGAAGTTTATATACATCTGGGTTTTGGGTGTTTGCCTGGTTTTATCTCTTGCTTGACGATGTCTCTGTTTGCTAACCCTGCCCTGAGCTTCTCCCTACCTGACATGTAGCAGCTGTCAGGGATTTCAGGGGCTTCATTTCTTTCACTTTCTTATGCAATATTTAGATATCTTTTATGAAACAAGTGTTAACTTTTAATGAAAGATCCCATTAAATTGGGAAGCTCACTTAGCTCTCTTCCAAAGGGCAAACAAGAAATTTCATACCCTATTAAAACATCAACTGTCGCTGTTTTCAGTGTAGGCAGAATGCAGTTTGGCAATGAAGTGGCTGATGGAGCTTTTCCAGGTCCAACAGGAGGAGGGCAAGCAGGGGATTTTGAAAGAGAAATTCAACAGCTTCCAGTTCTTTGAAGACAGTGGAGTCTGGTTTGAGTATGGTATTGAATAGCATTGTTTTTAAATGTCTAACCTTCCACTTTTAACTGCTTCATGCAGTTTTACAACTGCAGACTGTGGGCATTCATTTCATTCTCTGTGACAGCATTATTTTAGTGCAAAGCCTGGATACAATTTAACCCCATCACTTGGTCTTTACTCCACCACCCACTGCAAATCACAGGAACATTAAGAAACATTTAAAAAATCCCATATGCCTTGCGGAGGCAGCCTTCTAAATGGGTGTTGCCAAAAAATTTTTGAGGCACAAAACCACCATTTTGAAACAATTTACAGTCTTCTGCAACTGGTAAGTTTTCTTAAATTTTTGTATTTTCTCTTTTTTTTGTGTTTTTTTAATCTATATTTTTGGTTTGATTTTTTTTTCTTCTTACTTTTGATATCACTTCCACAGTTTTACACTAAAACATGCCCTTAATGACTTTAATTTAAAATCAAGTTTTCTGTGCTAGCAAGTGAGTATGCACACCACAATGACAGAAAAATACCCATTTAAGCAATTGGCTATGACTGTTATTTTGTGATAGATTTCTGTCTAATGATGAAGAATTTGTACTTGCAAGAATACTTGCAAAATTATAACTGTTTATCATTGGCTTTAAAAGCCCTTTGTTGCAAAAAGGTGGATTAAATCTTGACATGGAAACTGATCCTAAACCAATTAGGAAAACATGTTTTGTTTGCATCCTTGTCATTAACTTAAGGAAGATTAAAATAAAGAGCAGGAAGAACAGCGATGCTTTTCCCATGTCCTGTTCGTAACGGGACTGCAGTGTCGAACCCTATTGCAGCTCTGAGGCACAGGAAACCTTCATGGTTTCAATACAGGATAGGGGATGATGTGACTGAGAGCAGTCCTACAGAGAAAGACTTGGGGTGCTGGTTGATGAGAAGCTCGACGTGAGGCAGCAGTGTGCTCACAGCCCAGAAACCAACCGTGTCCTGGGCTGCATCAGAAGGAACGTGGTCAGCAGGGCAAGTGAGGGCATTGTGCCCCTCTATTCGTCTCTTGTGAGGCCTCATCTGGAGGATTGTGTCCCGTTCTGGAATCCTCAATGTAAGAAGGAGATGGAGCTGTTGGAACAGGAGAAGAGAAGCCTGGAGAAGAGAAGGCTCTGAGGGGACCTTAGAGAGACCTTCCAGTACCTGAAGGGGCTACAGGAAAGCTGGGGAGGGACTGTTTACAAAGGCTGGTAGTGATAGGACGAGGGGCAATGGGTATAAACTGGAGAGGGGCAGATTTAGACTAGACAGAAGGAGGAATTTCTTAACAACGAGGGTGGTGAGGCCCTGGCCCAGGTTGCCCAGGGAAGCTGTGGCTGCCCCATCCCTGGAGGGGTTCAAGGCCAGGTTGGATGGTCCTTGGGCAGCCTGATGCAGTGGGAGATGTCTCTGCCCATGTCAGGGGGGTTGGTACTGGATGATCTTTGAGATCCCTTCCAACCCAAACCGTTCTAGGATTCAAAGTTTGGTCTCTCTAGTTATTCTTTCACTAAGGAGATCAGAACAGCTTCCTGCAACTAGGAAGCGAGGCTGAAGGTGCTGGGGGGTCGCATAGATCTGTCTATCCTCATGCTGTCAGGGTGTGAATTTTCCATCTTCCTACCAGCAAGCCATACACTGCTGTTCCATAGTTTTACATTTTGTGTCACAGTTTGTGTCTTGGCTTTTCTCCTGGTGTGGCCCAAGTCACTGTTTGATGGAGAGAGCTGGCTCTGCAACTGCTGGTGGCACTCTGTCTTTTAAGAGGGATGAGGAGAAAACAGATTCCCATCTATCCATCTTCTGGCACCATGATGCTTCTTAATCCTGGTTGCCCATCGTTACATTCTCTGTGCAACCTCAGGGTCAGGTCTGGACCACAGTCACAGTGTTGACAAGGGGCATCTCAGATATTGGCATGTAGTCAAGACGCCCATGTTGACTCATTGTCTTGATGGCTTGGGACCATCTGCAGTGTGTGAGGTTGTGGTCTGGAGTGTTTCAGCCATTGGGGAGGTGGTTTTGTGTGTCATTCTCTTGATATTAATTAGTGCTTTGTATGTTGAATTAAGCCTGGTTATAGGCAAATTGTGTTTGACTTGAAGGACCACAGTGAGCTGATGAAAGCCATTTTGGTGAGGGATGTGGCTGCTTATGAAGTTCATCTTTGCATCCAAAGAACCAATCCTTATCCATATCCCTATCCCATGTGTGTGTAATGGCTTTGTCTTACAGAGATGTGCACAGTGCTTTTCTTGCGAGCACATTAAGTCTTTCTTGATTTCTCTCTTTCACACCATGATGCGTTGCCCATAGAGGTCGGTGTTGGCCTTCTAAAGGGAGGGAGCGCCGTGTGCCTGAACCAATCTGTCGCATAACATACAGCTCTCCTGCATGCCTGCTTCTGCCCATTTACCTGGATTAATGATGTTATGTTGGTCTCTTTTGAGGTTCTAAATATGCAACTGAGAAGGAGAATGGTGCTATGTATTTTGGTACTTTACTGGGTTCTGCTTTCTTTATATCTTATAAGATTAAGCATTGCATTTCAAAAATCATAGAATCATAGAATCACCAAGGTGAAAAAGACCCACCAGATCATCGAGTCCAACCATTCCTATCAAATACTAAACCATGTCCCTCAGCACCTCATCCGCCCATCCCTTAAGCACCTCCCAACACTTGACGTTTCATAGAGTATTTACATATGTAAAAGAGGAAGGGAGTTTGATTCAGAACAAGAACCATATCTGTATTTATCATCTTACATGTATTTTATGTAGTCGTTTACTGGCTTGTAGAAGGAAGCCCTCCCTCTTCATGCCGAGACCACGTCCACACTATTATTTGTTGGTGGTTGTAACCATTGTGGCTGTGTTGGAGTAATTACAGGAGCTCCCTGCCTGAGATTATGGAAGACACTTTGGGAAACTTATGTCTGTAGAGCAGTTTTTTGCAAGCGCTGGGTGAAGAAATAAAATCAGTCACTCAAACCCCCCTGACTGCAGGTTGCATTTTGTAAAGCTTGACTTCTCGGGTGTTCTTTGAATGAACTGTAGCTCATGTTACCGAAACACCTTTGAAAAATCTTGCTTTGAATTAGTGTCTGTATGCTTTCACATGGAAAGTGAGGTAAGAACCATCTGGATCACACCATGCTTTTTATCTACTCAACTGTATTTGTGAACTCCTTCCAGGCTGTCTGCATTGCAGTTTACTTCACTGTCCAAATGCTTTTGAAGCAGAAATGTTAAATTCATTTACTGATTGGGATAAAAATCTTAGGTTATTGGATCAAGAGATGGAAACTTTGTTTACTAAAATAAACATTCCTTAGCTTCATCGGGTGTGACGTTTGGAAATGATTTTGCGTGGTACGCCTGCCTGCAAAATAGTCTGAATTCTTGTGTTTCACACCTTTTGATGAAAGAGAAACCACTGTCTCTGTGTTCCTTTAGTGAAATTGTCCTGATCCCTCTTGGAAGAGTGAACATTTTTCTACAAAAAAATGAAGCAATTTATTTAATTTAATAGTAATTAGTATTCCATTCCTTGTGAAGTCTATGAACTATAGATTATTAATGTCAAGTTTGCAGAAAGCACGGTGCAGTTAGTGGTGTTGGAAATATATTAGTGGAAATGTTCACCTGAAAGTGCTTATACAGCTCTTCTGGTATTTGTTTTCCATCCCTAAATCTTGTCAGTGGGATGAGGGGTTCTGATAGCGTTGAAGTACTCTGCACTCTGGGGTGTGTGTGTCCTCACTTTTTCTGTTTTTAAATTAAGTGCAAAGGACAATGTGCTGCAAGACTTTTCTCAATTTACGTTTAGCCAAATGAAGACCTCTTCTTTTCAGATTTTCTTCTTTCAGACCCGTAGCCAGAAGGGAGCACTCTCACCTAAGGCATGGCAATGCTCTTGTCGCTCCTTCCTTTCTGCTGTCTGGGTGTATGTAGGCAGCAAATTCTTTTACCAGAACAATGGGAAGAGGGTGGGGCTGGGAACTGTTCAACAGCGGATGCACTTGCAGCCTCCACACTAATTTGTTGCTACGTAATAAGACTTTTCTGTCTCTCATTACTGGTGGTAGCCTTTCCTTGCTAAAATTTAATGTAATTTGGAGTAAGATGAAGCAATACTGCTGTTATCTTCTTGTAGGGATTTACCTTGTATATTTTTTTTCAAGGCACTAATACATGTCCCTCATATTGCCACTCTTCAATATGATCATAGAATGGCTTGGGTTGGAAAGGACCTTAAAGGTCATCCAGTTCCACCTTCCCTGCCACGGGCAGGGACACCTCCCACTGGATCAGGTTGCTCAAACACCAGTACAACAGCGTCTGAGTGCAGACAGCTTGCACTTGTGTTTCTTCCCAGGGATTAACCTGCACTCCATGCATGGTTCAGTGAAGGCTTTACAAGCAAACAGGGTTTTCCCCTAACAGGGTCCAGGCAACACAGGTAATTTCATGTAGCTATTGATTTACTGTGCAGACAATTATTAAGGTGATAGCTTGTTGCAGGCAGTAAATGGGTGGGTGTCTGAATATAGAATGTCACAGTTCCTGGTCCAAAGAGCTTCTGAGTGAAGCACCTGCTTCGCAGTGCCAAGTTGTCTGAGTGTCGCTGAGAATCAGTGGGTCTTGTGGTAGAGAGCCACACTGGCTGTTTGGTAAGTCACCTGCTGAGCAGTGTTGTTGAAAGGCCAGAAAAGACTGTTTGGACCTTTCTCCTGTTTGCCTGTTTTAAAGAAAACCCAAAAACCCACTTTCTAATAGTGAGAGGAGAGAAGTGGAGTGCTTTGTGGTCTCCTTAAGCTCCGATTTCTCTCCAATGGGCAGCTGCTCCTTCAGAATTCATTAAATGTTGAATGTCATGGGCAGCGCTGAAACCCCAGTTGCCTGTGGGAATGTTAGGGGAGGTTTGTAGTTTCTCTAGGGCATCTTTTTAGCAGGTCTTCGGAGAATACATCATGGGAATGTCTCTCTGCATGCTGGGGCCAGGTGGGAGATGTGTGTCCACAGGCTATGGTTACAGAGAGAATAAATTATTATAAAACCAAGGGGGAAAGAGAAAAATAACCCAAGGCAGACACTCAGAGGGGGTGGGCAGTTATTCATAGGGCCTGATACAGTACTGGACGTCATAAAATGATGCAGATCCAAGCCTGAATTTTAAGCAAAACCGAGAAATAAGCTGGCAATGCACCCAGGTATTTAATCAGCATATAATCACAGAGAGAGATTTGGAAGGAACCCTTCATTGGTCATCAGGTCTATTCCGCTGCGTCATGGAAGAGTTTAATTGCTCTAAGCCACTCCTCCTCAGATGGAGGCCAAGTAGTCATTATGTCCAGCAAAGATGTTTCTTGGCAGCTTGCTGCACTGGTCATGTCTTAGAAACAAAAGTGCTGCAGCATAACGTAGTTAAACTCTAGAAAATGACAGTGAAAAATGGCATAATTTCAGCTCCATGGTTACTGCCTCTCAGCAACTTCCGCTGCAGTATTTTTGGTGGGTAAGGAAAACTCATAATTTTGTTTGGAGTCCTGGAAAATGTCCTCTGGGAGTTGAAATTCTGTCCTTTTTCTGTCTTAGCTTTTTAATGAAAAATATCTGGCTCAACTACCTACGTTGTTTTATGTTGCCATGTATGTATATATATGTATGTCACCTGCATATGTTCCACACACCCTTAGACACATCAGAGTGTGAGCCCTTGAGGTGCTTCTGATCCCTTGAAGGAACTGAAAAATTGCAGAATAAGTTTAATTCATTGGAAATTACTTTCCCATCAATATTTACCCTTCTGGAGCAATGACTTATGGGAAAAGGCTGTGCCTTATTCATGTGTGGCGCTAGATAAAATTTTACTGAGACTCTTTGAGCTTTTAGGTGCATACTTTGAGGTATTTGAGGCTTAAAATTCCTTTTTTTGTGCGTGTGATTAAATAAGCAAATCTGGTACCACTGGGATTAGAATCATAGAATCACCAGGTTGGGAGAGACCCACCGGATCATCGAGTCCAACCATTCCCACCAATCTCTAAACCATGCCCCTCAGTACCTCATCCACCCACACCTTAAACACCTCCAGGGAAGGCGAGTCAACCACCTCCCTGGGCAGACCTTTCCGTTGCCTAATGACCCTTTCAGTGAAGAATTTTTTCCTTATGTCAAGCCTGAACCTGCCCTGGTGGAGCTTGAGGCC
>WAAB01012758.1:37023-47555 GCA_013389865.1 Piaya cayana | reverse complement strand
TCCAAGCCAAGATGCCATTGGCCTTCTTGGCCACCTGGGCGCACTGCTGGCTCATGTTCAGTTGGCTATCGACCAACACCCCCAGGTCCTTCTCCTCCAGGCAGCTTTCCAGCCAGGCTTCTTGTGCAGGACTCGGCATTTGGCCGTGTTAAACCTCATGCCATTGGACTCAGCCCAGTGGTCCAGCCTGTTTAGATCCCTTTGTAGAGCCTCCCTACCCTCCAGCAGATCAACACTTCCACCCAGCTTAGTGTCATCTGCAAACTTCCAAAGGGTGCACTCAATGCGTTCATCCAGGTCATTGATAAAGACATTGAACAGGGCTGGTGAGCATAACTTCCCCATTGGGAAGACACAGCACAGGACATGTTCATGGCTGATGCCAACAAGCTTCTGGCAACTAGGAGCATAGTGAGGCATCGCCTGTGCCCAGCATCCTCAGGCTCCTACAACCCTTTTTCTATGAAAAGAAACAGAAAAAAAGACAAGCAAAGTTTTCCAACTATATCCGCTCCACGAAGCTCTGCTGGGAACACTTAGAATGACTGTGTTCAAATAATCCTTTTTTCTTAGTTCAAACAACAGTACCCCTCTCTGGATTTTTTAAACCTGTTAGGAGAAATTTTGTGTTAGGAGAAGACAATTTAGAGAATTTATTAATGGAATGTTGGAGCACAAGGGGTTATTTCTATTAGGGTGAGAAATGGGCACAACAATCAGGTATGCTGGATGCTGTCTATTGTAAATGTATTGGTTTTAATCAATGAGAAAAGGAAGTGAGATATAATTAAGTTTTGCTTTGGTAAGTCCAAGCTTGTGGTTCTTGGTAGGGGGCACAATAATTGATTAAGAGGTAAAACTGAGATTTTGATCAGTCCCAGCAGTCTTAGCGTAGTCTTTACCTTTGCTCAGGTACCACTAAAGAAATGAGCAAATGGACTTCATTTCACTCACCAGTACTATTTCTTCCATTACCAACTGCATTGCAACACATCCAGGGAAATGTTAAGAACTACTGTTGTGGTCGTTATCAATTTATTTGTAATGATTGCTTGGCTAATCACCCTGAATATTTGAATCTCAGTTTCTCTTCTGAAACAAAAAAAAAGCTCATTGAGCAGGAGGGAGAGGGTCTGGAGGGCTTTGTACTTAGCACAATAGTTTCCCAATTCAAAGGTGAAGTCCTCTAGCAAAATAAGATGCTTTAAAGCTCAGAGAAAAATCCAGGATGTAAATTGAAAGAATACTGTTTGCTTATATTTCTGCAGCTTTGATCTTACTAGATTGGATCAGATTTCCATGTCTTTTGCCCAAAAGGCTTAAAATACAAATAGACAAGACAGAAGGACATGCATGGTCAAGGCTGTCATTTAGCTTGGAGTAGGGTCCCGAAATGTAACAGTATTGTCTGTTTTGGTAGCCTTTCACGTGACAGTGGCTTGCTCAGGAAAAGTTGGACCTCTTCTCTGTGTAGATTTAGATACTGAGAGGACTTGCATTTATAGGTTTCTGTACTGTGTATGATCTGTGTGGTTCTTGTTCGTAAGAACCTGAAGCCGATGGCATAAGAGAAAAGAATTTGCTTCTAAAAAATTTTGCAGTCTGGTTAGGATGTACCGAAGAATGTAAGATGTATGTGCATATTGGTGCTGAGTGCCCACTGAAATCCACTGATGTCACCACCTAATCCCCTTCGCCTCCTTTGAGAAAACACAGTCGATGTAATCAAATAGGTGGATGGAATGTTTTGTCATCATCCACTGCTAGATGAGAGAAGAACTTGCTCAATGCCTCACTGATCCCTTATAATAAATAGTGGTTTATGGGGTACCCCTGACCTCTGAAAGACCCCAAGTAAGGTAAATGGAGTCAGAGAAATCTCACCAGGACATGTGCTTGTGTCTTTGTGTGTGAAGGAGAAGGTGAATACATAAAGCATTGTACAGAAATGCTGGGGTGCTCTGAATGGAGAAGTCCAGGGAGGTGGGGGGTCCATTCCTTTATTGCACCTGTAACAGGAGCAAGAGGAAAGCGTCAGTTCAGATTTCAGCCGTTCTCAATGTTAGCATGAAAGGGCTTCTAAAGAACATATAATCTGAGCAGGAGGTATCAGCATCACCTTGGACTGGGTGTGCTGAGGGCCTGTAAATGAGTTACTGAAGGAACTACATGAAGAGAGAAAATAGTGGAAACTTTCAGTTTCTATGAAACGCTTCTATGTCTAGACAAATATTGATGAAATTCTGTTGCAGAGATGTAGTCCTTATGAGCAGTGAGACTTCTAAGTGACAAGTGAAAGGTACCTAATGGGGAATCACTGCACAGATGATGCAAGTCCCTCAAAGGAGAATGAAAGAGAAATGAGGACTTAAGGTGAAATGTCTTGCTCTCTGCAGAAGTAATAAAAAATCACAGTTTTATAATCAAGTAAAAATAGATAGAATAGTTTAAAAAGACCTCATTGCTCTCTACAACTACCTGAAAGGAGGTTGTAGAGAGGAGGGAGCTGGGCTCTTCTCCCAAGTGACAGAGGACAGGACGAGAGGGAATGGCCTCAAACTCTGCCAGGGGAGATTTAGGCTGGACATTAGGAGGAAGTTTTTCACAGAAAGGGTCATTGGGCACTGGCAGAGTCTGCCCAGGGAGGTGGTTGATTCACCTTCCCTGCAGGGGTTTAAGGCACGGGTAGACGAGGTCCTTAGGGACATGGTTTAGTGTTTGATAGGAATGGTTGGACTCGATGATCTGATGGGTCTCTTCCAACCTGGTGATTCTATGATTCTATGATTTCTCTTCCATTCTCTTTCCAACCTGGCAGCAGATAGAGATGGTGCAAGAGAACACCTGCGACTCACTGTGATCTCCAGCAGCCCCTGAGGTCAGCAGTAACTGGCTTAAGTTATAGTAACACAGTTACACAGTTATGTTGCACAGCTGAACAGGCACATCTGGCCTGGGCTTAGGAGACCATGAAGAAGGCTTAAGGCTTCTTCTACATTCCCCCTATCCAAGTTAAATACATCCCATGACTGTTACTGAAGTTTGTTGTCAATATCTGTTCCTGTATTTTTTCTGTCTTTTGGGTTTGTTGTGTAGGTTCATAAAATGAAATAATTAAAGCAGAGGCTTGTTGAAAGCTTACTGTCATTTTCACTGACCTTCTTCTAACCTCACTGGTACAGTTTGAGAATCTTTTCCAAACTGATAGATAAAATTCTATCTAGTAATGGAAAAAACTCATTACCCTGTTCCAGTGGTTTAAGCCTGAACTCCTTCCAGCCCTGTATTTTGGCTTCTCTCTACTGCAGCAAGAAAACAAGGAGTTGAAAGCAGTAGTATTGGCTGTCTTCTCATATTCCAAGGCTTTTTCTGTATACACTTGCATATTTCAACAGGTCCTTCCAATATAAATATTTAAAGAAAAAGTATAGAAGCCCTAGACTGGAGTGGACAGCAGTTTCCAGAGCTGGTTCAGAGAAAGTCTGTGTCAGGAGAGCTCTTGACTGCAAAAGAGAAGGGTACAGCATGTTATTGAAAGATAGAAGATAATTGCGAGGCAAAATCATAAACCAGTCTGGCAATCACGTCTGCTGTGCTGATATCCAGACAGTAGGAAAACATGCTTGGTGTCAGACCACAGGGGGCTGATGGAGTAGCGGTGGGAGGAAAACCCGCGAAACCGCCGTCCTTCCTCCCCCTCCTCAAAATGTCAAACACCACAAAGGCTTTCCCTTGCCTTTTCTGTACCACATGCATACAGCTGTGCAAAAATGTGAATACCTTAGAGCACATCACAGTACAGTCATGACTGCGTGGCTCGTCTGCCTGGTGTGATGCATCGGGCTGTGTTAGTAATGGAGAGTGTGGGGACGAGGAAGGGACAGCCACGTCTGCGGCATCTTCCCCTGGGTGGCCCTCCGGGCTGAACCTGTCCAGGGACTGAAATTGCCTGCACTATTATAAACTTTGTGTGGTAGAGTTACTTCCCAGATAAAAAAAGTTATAAGCAGTTAGTCCTGTAATTCTTGTATGTGAACGCTGGGGCAGGTATTGTCAGTGGTCAAAAAGGGTGTTGCTCTAACTTCATACTTGCAGCCAAGGAGCAGACCGATAAAGAAACTTGTTCCTTGCTCACTTGTAAAGCCTCAGCTCAGTGGTTTGGGAATCCAGTGCAAGAGAAAATAGCAACTTCTATTTTTGCTTATCTTCTTACTGACCTGCTATGACTTCAGTCTCTAAAATAATAGAAACACTTGCACTCCGAAAACATCTTTTGTTTTGTGGTTTTTTTTATTTCTGTCTTGAAGAACTTCAGTCTTCTAGGTTAGCTGAGTGGGGAAGCCCTGACCCATGTTGCCCAGGTTAGCAGTGGCTGCCCCATCCCTGGAGGTGTTCAAGGCCAGGTTGGATGGGCCTTGGGCAGCCTGATCCAGTGGGAGGTGTTCCTGCCCATGTCAGGGGGGGTGGAACTGGATGATCTTTAAGGTCCCTTCCAACGCAAACTGTTCTATTTCATGTAATAAAGGTGAGAGTCATATTTTCACGTCACAATAAAAACCAAACGTGCCCTGTTGCACAAGTAGGCACTTCAAAATGTGTGTGTTCCGAAGGGTTTAAGCAAAGCATGCTTGGAGTGATTGCTAGTTTTTGACAAAAGTAACTCTCGAAATTCTCCTTCCCTAATATGGTATCATTAATATTAATAGGGAAACTGGTTAGCTCTGCTGTCCCTACCAACAGGATGCCTCTTCATTCCCTGTGTCTTGCTGTCCAGTGCACAGTTTCTTTTGTGTACCAGCCAGTGTGTACCTATACGTTGTTCCAAGCTTGAAATGGAAGGATTTACCATCTCAAATACCAGATGGGGCTTGCAAAAAAATCTAAACTCTGTTAGTCACTATGTTTAATATTTAGTGTCATTCTGAGGAGTGAAACATTGCCTAATGTCTAGGAAGAGATTCCTGCAGTGAAAAGATAACTTCTTCGGCTATTCCTTCTTCCTTTGTCCCCTTATTTTCCTACCAGACTCATCATTACAATGTCAAAGCACCTCTTCAGTGATGGAGCTCTGAAACCTGGTGGATGTGTCACCCTCATTTGCTGATGCATATGCTACTTCAGGTTTCTTCTCCTTCCTAGCTTCAGTGCCCTTCTTCAGTGTGTCCTTCAGCATGGTGTGAATGCACGTAGATGCTTCATGGTGAAAAAAATGAATCACAACCTATTGTAGTATTTTTCATTCATTTTGGGGTTTTTCCAGGTTACTGATTCATTCAAACAGAACAAATTTCCATGGTAAAATTTAAGGTGTCAAAATACCCACCCCAAAAATTGAATGCTTGGTTATCTTGGCTGCAGGAGTTTCCTGTTTCAATGTTTTGACTGGAAACAATGATGGTGGACCAAAACCTGATGACTCATTTTCAGAGAATGGGGACCTATTTTAATACTTGGGATTAGCAGAGGTACATGTAAAGTGTCTCTCCACATTTTCAAAAGGATCTAGTGTGAGCAAGCCAGGCCATGAACATTAACAGATTTTAAAGAGCATAACTTTGAACACATTAATTTCAGAGGTAGAAGAGGATATAACGAGTCCTTGGACTTTACTGTAGTAGTTATTAATAAAATAGATTGGGCTAATACGATCATTACAATTTATGTATGCACCACTGTGGAACTTGTTTTTCTTTTTGTGGCACAGCAGATCACTTGTTCCCTGTTCAGCAGTGGTTCTAGTAAATATTTTACTGTTGCTCACTTTGTTTTATAAATTTACTGGCATGTGATGTTATACAGGAAAAAATATTTCTAAGGATGTGATAGGGGAAGAGTAACTTGTGGGAAGGCAGGAGAAAAGCTCTTATGAAATGTTAGATGGGACTAATCCATGTGTTAATATTTTCATGGTAAGATTTCTGACTGCCCAGAGAGATTCTCACTATTCTAACCCCAGTCTTGTTAGTCCTACAAGGATATAGCTGGGCAACCTCAGATGGTCCCAGTTGTGTCTCCTGTGGCCCAGTCTATTTCTGGCTTTTTCCATATAATCCTTAATGGCCGATGAAGGTCCTTTAGGTCTTCCAAGTCCAGCTGCTGTCTTAGCTTTTAGCATAGCTTCATGAAACCAAATTTGTTAATACAAATTATTTATTTATTTTTATTTCAGACCTTTAGTTTGGGTGGTGGATGTTTGTAGCCAGGGCAAGCTGAACGAGGTCCATCAATAATAACAGTCATCATCAGGAAGGTTACAGACATAACACAGGTACTTCTGTTCTTCTTTTCCAACACCATGTTCCTAACCTGAAACCTGACCTCAGTCATGGCTTACAGTAACACCTTCACCAAGCAAAATCTTAAATTCAAGGTGGGGGGTTCCCTTTCATTATCCACTACCTGTTCCGTATTAATGAGCATAACCTATTTGAAATAATTCACACCGATTTAACAGAATACTTCCAAACAAATAACTGCCAAGAATAATCCTTGATTGTCATTTATCAAATGATAAGGTAATATATCTGAAACCAAACAAAATGTTAATTCTTTACTGTTGTTGGAGTGGCTGTACCTGATTTAGGAAATGTTTTGCAGCCATAATTGTAGTGCTCTTCTAGCTTCCAGCTTTCAGTTGTGAGGCTAAAAGATCCCCAGACTACCTGAACGGTCAATTGGCATTGGTATTGGTACATGAGTGATGTGCAAATGCCTTGTAGGTGTCCTGCTGCCTCTTCCTGCCTGGAAGAGGGCAAGAGAAACTGATAACATGGTGGCATCTTCAGGGAACTTCTATAGGTAAAAAACTCTGCATCAGCTTTCCGGATCCTATTGGCCCCCTGATGTTTAACCCATCGGGGCAGCATTTCTGAGGTGAGTCTTCTATGCCTGGAAATCCCTGAGCTGCATTCCTGATTGAATGGGTTTTAGTCACATGGGAAAACTGGCATTAATCACTCTTTTTTTCGCAATGTATGTCTCAAATTCTAAGGAATTTCAGTCTGCATCTGATTTCATTTATTGGAATTCTCTAATTTCAGCTCAACTTTGAGCAAGAAGACTAGTGAAATAGCCTTCTTGCTGGTTTTAAGATTGCTTTTCAGTCTAAAACTCAGTCAGTTTAACAAATGTAGTTTTAATTGTTCTTAAAATCCCAATGCAACTTTGGGAATGATGATGAGCGTGTTTTCTAGATGTCTTTACAGATGCGTGGAACAACACCTCTAAAAAATCAAATACCCGTCTGACTGGCATGGTGCAGCTGAATAGTAACAAAGAGAAATCATCCAAGATTATAGGAATTTGCACTAATTTCTTACTTAAGTTTATTTGATTTGCACAATCTTTCTCATTTTAATCTTTGTTTAAAGACAGAATGTATCCTGCCAAACTGCACTCTGGAGGGTTTCTTTTCCTCATGCTGTGATTGAATTGTTCTATAATTGCAGCTACTTGAATCTGAGACTCAAATCAGAACAACTAGAAAGAGAGGGAATGTGGGAGAAGATCTGAATACAGCAGTGTGATGAATTCAGGGTTCATCTCCCTGCATAAGATAGACGTACTTGTACTCTAATCACTTCCCTGAAATACAACAAATCCCATTTCACTGTGAGACTGAATGACCCAGTTATATTTTTCAGTGACGAAAGGTTGTGAAGTGTCTTTACACTACTCTGGCTGTATACCTGCTTCCCCAAAGATTTCTTTTAATGTCTGTCTTACTACAGATATTTAACATCTTGCTCACAAATCTTTTTTCAGGTGCTAGAGATCTGCTGTCTGCAATCAATGTTACTGCGACTGCTGCTGTTGGTGGTGAGTGTTTTGTTTGTAGGTATTTGGGACACCTGTGCTTGGTCGGTTCCCCATGTAGAGGTGGCAAGTCTGCTATGTCCTTAAGATTTGCTGACCCTTAGATACCAACTCAATGGCACAGAATCCTTTTTTCAGATTCCTGGCAATGTAACTTCAAATGCACCTTGCTACCTCGTATTTCATCAGCCATTGTGCTGTGACTCTTCTCTTACCATATGACCCGTGATAAATATCTTGAGCTTGATAAAGGTCAGCCACTGATGAGGCCAGGTCAAGCCTCTTTACCTTGTCTAGAAACACCATTGAGAAAACCTCATTGAGGTGTTTTCCTATTTCATTTTATAATTTCTATATAGAATTTCCAAAGGAGAGCATTAACACATCCTCAGCATGCTGAAATTGATTTTGAAGTCTAGGAAGAAATGAGGAGATTATTTTCCTCCCAAAACTCTGACCCAGGGCTGTCCCTGGGCATCACTGAGAATAGCAATTTCACTACAACTGCCTTTATCCCTCCTTGGGTTTCAGTGAGAAATCTTCATTGCCAAATGTCATTCACATTTATGAAGTACATTTATGAATCAAATTTTGATTCATTGGCTGCTAATAAGTTTCTGGATTCCTTAAGTGGTAGAACTGTTGTTTCTGCTGGTGTCATGGGGTGTCTGTACAAGGTATCAATAACATCCTGACCATACAGCAAGTAAAATTTTCACATTTTCTTCTGTGGTTGCACTTTTCTTCTCTGCTTCATTTGACTGGATGGAAAGTTGTTGGAAGGACTTAGTTAACGGATGAGTATTTTCTAGTGACTTCACTATTAGACTGAGATCAGAGATCTCTTGTAGAAGAAATTAAGAATCAACTTCCATTAGCAATAATCAGTCTAAAATTGTCTGAAGGACTATTGATATGATTTAATATGGTGTTTCCTAACACAATCTGCTGAAATAAATCCTTCATTTCATTGTTTTACTCAATAACAAAAGAGAACAATATCTTCTCTCTTTTGTAACTCTCCCAAGTTAAAATCCTTCCTCTTAAATCAACCTTCTGGCAAGTTTTCCACGGTGGGGATTCCTCCAGGCTGAGTACGTGTGAGTTCACATACTGAGCATGCATTCGCATACTGAGTCTGAATTAGACTCAGCAGTCAGCAGGGATGAACATTGTCTCTTGACTTTTGTTTTATGTTTTCCCTTTAATTGCTTAAGTATTTTGGATGGACTTACCCTACCCTTATTCATCAGGGAAGGTCAGTCCTGACCAAGAACTGCTGGAACTGTTGGTCGTGCTGATTCTGCTCCACGATTAAGGCAGTTCTTCATGGTAATTGAAGTGAGATAGTGTCTTGTGATCAAAATTGCAGCATTTTGTCTTTCAGAGTTGATTCAGTTTCCAACACGGTCGCAGCTAAGCCCATTTTTCTTCATTCAAACCCAAAGTGAAATTCAGTTCCTGGTATCAGGCCAAATTTTTTTTGGAGTAATGAAGTTACTGTTCAAATTTCCTGCTCAGGTTATGGCAATTCTTTGCCTGACTGAAGTTTTGAAACAGTTTTAAGATTTCTGATTTTCTATTTTCTTCATAACTCAAAATCTCTTGTCTGTCATCTGTAAAAATCTCAGAGAACTTTTCTTCTTCACAACTTGTTCCTAGGCAGGGTGAAAGCCATACACCAAAACAACCCCCACCTCCCCTAAAAGGGTGCTCTAAGAGGGGAAAATGTGGAAAAGTCTTCATGATTGGCTGTGAGATTTGGGACTGAGGCTTTTGTGCCTCACACAGAGACAGAAGTATAATTACTGAGTACATATATTCTTTTTTTATACCTTACCATGCGTGAATTTTGAATTAAAATGGGCTTTAAATTTCTTGATTTCTTTATAATAAAGAAATATTTATTTATTTACCTATCTTTTTATTTATGTATTTATTATTCTATTATTTAATTTATTTTTAAATCACATCTCTATTATGCTTGGGTTTGGGGCAGCGTGTTTCACACAAAGTTATAGTTTGGTAATATCAGCTTAAACTACATTTTAACTTAATTTTTATCTGATGTGAAAAATTTGGTATTTTATACCTGTCTCTTTTCATTTGTGCAGAATTACATTTCTGCTATGCTTTCCTATCTAGTATTTGCAGCTGGAAACAGTTTCTGCCTCATTTACAACTTAGTGTTATCTTGTTTCCAAATTTGTTGAAAAACTCCTAGTAAAAAGGACAAGAAAATTAAAGCTTTTATTGGAAAAAGTTGCCACTTTTAGAGGAATTCCAAGCAAAATAAAGTAATAAACTGAATAAGCAATTGTGTAATTGCCACACAGAATGGAAATGGATTAGGGAAAAAAAAGAAACTCTTCAGAAGTGCAGAAAAATTGCACTCTCTGTTGTGTGGGCATCTTAATTCTCTAGTAACACAACAATTCTCATCAGCTTATACATTTGGAAATGGTTGGAAGAGCTAAATGGAAGCAGAAGAATTTAAAGGTCCAGCCCTGTTCAATGTCTTCATCAATGACCTGGATGAACGCATTGAGTGCACCCTTTGGAAGTTTGCAGATGACGCTAAGCTGGGTGGAAGTGTCGATCTGCTGGAGGGTAGGAAGGCCCTGCAAAGGGATCTGGACAGACTGGACCGCTGGGCAGAGTCCAATGGGATGAGGTTTAACACAGCCAAATGCCGAGTCCTGCACCTGGGGCACAAC
>WAAB01012758.1:0-36840 GCA_013389865.1 Piaya cayana | reverse complement strand
GAAGTTTTTTACGGAAAGGGTCATTAGGCACTGGAATATGCTGCCCAGGGAGGTGGTTGATTCGCCTTCCCTGGAGGTGTTTAAGTTACGGGTGGACGAGGTCCTGAGGGACATGGTTTAGTGTTTTGTGGGAGTGGTTGGACTCGATGATCCGGTGGGTCTCTTCCAACCCGGTGATTCTGTGATTCTGTGATTCTGTGATTCTGTATGGGGTGATAAACTTGAACAGTGATATCCTCGTGCCAACTCAGCAGCTAAAAGATGATGCTATTAAAAAATACCTTGACTGCATGAGTCCCAAGGCTTTTAATTGCAGATATGTTCTCAGTTGGCTCCTCGCCAATAAACAGAAGTGGGTTAGAGCAGAGGAATTTTGTGTGCTGAATGAGAATCTGAACCTGTTTATACTTCAGAGGCAATATTTGCCCCAAAGGCTTTTCCTTTTGCTATTTTTGGTTGCTTGCAGGTCATTTCAGGAGACAGACATGGCATTACAAAGCCAGTATTAATAGAAGTATTCCTTCACTCCTTAATTGATGCTAGCTCAAACCACACATTAATTATAACAATTTTATGAGTTTTTTTCTCATGAAACAGAGGTAATTGTAACAGAAGAAGATTAAATCTTGGGCAGGTTGCTTTGGAGAAGTTGCTTTCTGTAGTTTCCCCTGAAGAACTTTTAAGTTCCTCTGGAATGAACTGCTGCTTTGAAAATGCAAACCAGAAGTTGTTTGAGAGTGATGAAATGAAGTCAATAAGTCAAGGGCAGAATGCTGCTTCCAGGTGGGCATTTGGAGGATAAATAGTGTGTTACACCTTTGAGAGGACAAACTGATTTGAGAGGCAATAAGAGCTGCTGCTCTTGAAGTCCCTGCATGGAGAAAGAGATAGAAATCCTACAAAATTGATTCAGGATGTATGTGTGTCAGCTTTGACATTTTCCCCATGATGTGGCCTCCAGGATAATGAGTTGCTGCAGCAGAGAGCAGCGAAGAGCCTGGTGCTCTCCCATGCACCTCAGGGGCAAGATGTGGAAGAAAAAGCTATTTGAAACCTGAATCTAGGATGGTTTGCCAGGTGTTAACAACCAGCTGCAGCAAGGGCTTCTTTTGTTCGTCAGCTGGTTTGGTTATATGGGATAAGAGCAAGGCAATTTCTGGGCGATCAGTTTAGAAGTTACCCAATTTTCTTATTAGAACTACAAACCATACGGAAAATTACTACGGTCAACATCATTGTTGGGTGCTGGATGTCACAACTGCAGTGCAGTTGGTATGCAGCCTGACTTTGATCTCATTTCTGTACTATTAAGTAATAAATGCAGCTTTGATCCATTATATACAAACTTAGTGAATTACTTCAAACTGGCTTGCTGTAGCTAGTCTGTACCTCTGTCAGTCCGTGTGTCTCCCTCGCTCTGCTGAGACTAATCGTCCTGCTGTTTTCTTAGAAAGGTCCAGGGAAATGACCTGCTGGTTGTTATGTGGAGCTTGATTTTGTTCACATCCACTGCTCCATCTTTGGGTGAACCACTTGATGTCTTCTTGTCAAGATTTTACATTTCATAGAATCAGAAAATAGCTTGAGTTGGAAGGGAACTTAAAGATCATGCAGTTCCAACCCCCCTGACATGGGCAGGGACACCTCCCACTGCATCAGACTGCCCAAGGCCCATCCAACCTGGTCTTGAACCCCTCCAGGGATGGGGCAGCCACAGCTTCCCTGGGCAACCTGGGCCAGGGCCTCCCCACTCTCATCATGAAGAAGTTCCTCCTTCTGTCTAGTCTAAATCTGCCTTTCTCCAGCTTATATCTGTTCCCCCTTGTCCTATCATCACAAGTTTTTATGAATAGTCCCTCTCCAGCTTTCTTTTAGGCACCTTTCAGGTACTGCAAGGTCACTCTAAGATCTCGTCTGAGCCTTCTCCAGGCTGGACAAGCCCAACTCAGCCTGTATGAACCTGCTTCTTGATTTCACCAGGCGAAGAACCAGAAAGTAAGTCTGTGTTCTCCCCCAATGTCCCCCAGAAGCCACCTCTGCTCAGTGTGGTTGCTGCCTCTTCCTTTCTGTACACTGATGAGTCTTTGGTTTCACTCACCTGCATCTGTGATCCCTTCACATGTAAAGTGTGGAGTTGTAGAGCTTGCGAGCATCCTCTTCACCTTAAATACACAACTGAAAACCATCTTTTCCTCTTTTCTACCTCAAATCAAGCCACAATTCTCGTGATTTTGTTTGATAGTAAAAGTTTTTAGGAATTATGGATATAGCCATCGAGATAAACGTGTATTCCTTCATTATGAGTTCTTCCATTCTTGACAGCTCTTTAACTTCTCTTAAATGTCTCTTACACCAATAGATGGGGCTGGAAGCTCATTGCATTTCAGCAAAACCAAATATTTGCATGCCTATGAAATGCAGTTTAGTAATCAGTAGCATACACTTTGTGCCAATATGTGATTAAAGGTGAAAGATATTTCCTGGTAAAATAAGGACCTTAAAGAAATTGTTAGTGGTATGGGATAACAGATCACACAGGAAAGGCTGCAGTGTGGGAGAGAATTCCAGGGTACAAACATTGTGTTAATTAGCAATTTGAGCTACGACCTGGGGGTGGAAATAATAAATTTTTCTTCTCTTAGGCTTGTTGTTTGTGGATGTTATATTTCAGATGGAGTATTCAACTGTAGTGTCTGTGTCTGATCATAAGGATTCATTGGAGGAGTATCCGTTTTCCTATTTTTTGCAAATTTTTGCATTTGAAAAATTTCATCCTCTATTATCAGGATGAAACAAACATTTCTTGAGTTTTTCCATGTTGTGTAGGCATGGACTTGAACATCAGATCTCGCTATCATAAGCACACACTCTAGTTTTTGGGTCATTTCTATGTCTAGTGTGGCTGTCTGTGGTGAGGTGGCTGGTTTAAAGACAAGCCGAGTGCATGGTCTATTGATTACAGTCCCCTGTGATGCCTCCCATATCAGGACAGGCTGGGAGAGTTAGGTTTGTTCAGCCTAGAGAAGAGAAGGCTCCGAGGAGACCTTCGAGTGACCCAGGGAAGCTGTGGCTGCCCCATCCCTGGAGGTGTTCAAGATCAGGTTGGATGGGCTTTGAGCCCCTGATCCAGTGGGAAGTGTCTCTGCCCATGGCTAGGCAGTTGGAGCTGGATGATCTTAAGGTCCCTTCCAACCCAAACTATCCTTTGATTCTGTGATTTGAAATCTGGAAAATCTGAGTGTGTTGTGGTGCTATAGCACACGCCGTGCTTTCTGGCTTGAAGTCAATATATTGAATTAAAAAGTGAACTTGACATGAACTTGACTTTTCAGACTGAGTGAACAACCTTCAAGAGGCAAAAGAGAAACCAGAGAGGCGAAGGAGTTTCTAAGAGCTGTCAAAAAAAGTCACAAAAGTCTTCTCATTGCTGAGGAGCTGATGACAGTCTGACTCGTCATGCTGCTCAGTTGTGAGTGCTGTGAAATGGTGGGGGATTGGGACAAGTTGAGGTTCAAAACCATGGATTTCCTCAGGTAGCCAGTTGTCTACAAAATCTACTGTGTGTGAAGACCTGTTTTGCCCAGAATCCATGAATTGGACAGACCCTCATCCCCATTTTCTCTTCCAAAGGCTGGAAATGCCTCCGACGTTAGAACATAAAAAACCACTGCAGAAAAGAAAGAAGAAAACAAATGCCCTCCCTCAGCCATGTTTTTTCCAGCACAGTTGCCTAAAGGAGCATGCTAACTCAGCCAGCCAAAAGGCTGCAAGTTAAGGTTGGGTTTCCCGTGTTACAACACCTGATACCTATTTAAGCTCAATTAATATCTATTTAATCTTCTGTGCTTCTTTTTCCTCCAAAAACACCATTGAAACAAGCTGCTTGCTGGAAGGAATCTGCTAAAGGTTATTCCTCCAGCTACATTTTGAATATCTGGAGGCTAAAGTAATTTTTTTCCCCCTAAAAAACTCTTTTCTTGCCTTTAAAGGGAATAGAAACATTGGAAATTTCCAAAGCTTTTTATGTTGTAACTTTGATGCGTTGTCAAAAAGTGAGACAAAGAGGCTGGTGGGTGTGAGGAAAGGTTTCCTCATCAAACTCCTGACTCTTAATTACAGTGATTTCTGCCAGAGGGTCTGAAGAGGCTCCAGTGACTATGGTCAGAATTGGTGAGTTGTAGCTGTGAGAGCTTCTCATCTTGTTTTTCAAAGTAAAAGGGCCTGATTGATGCTGGGGACTGAAAATAGACCCCACTACCATTCAGTTGAACAGGAACTCTCTACCAAGTTGAACTGAGAAATGACTATACTTCCTAGGGGCTGGTCTCAAGGTCCAGTGCAGGGATGTAGGTGCATAGAGGTCTGCATGACCTGGGGAACATTTGGGAAGCTTCAGTGTAGACAGATCATGCCATTTCTGTCCCCAGATGAACTTGAAAACATAAGGCTGAGCTTCATTCCCCTCACAGCAAGACAGGGCTGTTGTAGGAAGGAAGGCACATTCTTACAACCGTTTCTGTTATATCCTCCAAGGCCAGTTTTCATTCCATCCGTGGACAGTAAAACATGATTTGTGGTAGATCTTCACTTTCAAGCATTTTAATGGCCTGGACCAAAGTTTTCAAAGGGGAAACACTTTATGAGCAAGCCAGCTGGAAGGGCTCTGTGTCTTTACTTGCTACAGGTGAACAGCAAATATGAGGATGAGGGTGAACATTTTGCAGAGTGATGCAAATTTTGAACTTCTCTAACAAATTACTGTTGGCATTTTCAACCCTTTAAATTAATTTTCTATTTTTTAATATTAAACACCATTTTATTTTCAGCAGGCTTGTAAGGCTCTGTGCATAGCCTGCAGTCCACACATAGAATAGAATCACAGAATCACAGAATAGTTTGGGTTGGAAGGGACCTCAAAGATCACCCAGTTCCACCCTCCTGCTATGGGCAGGGACACTTCCCACTGCATCGGACTGCCCATCCAACCAGATCTTGAACCTCTCCAGTGATGGGGCAGCCACAGCTTCCCTGGGCAGCCTGGGCCAGGGTTCATCACGAAGGCCACTTTCATCATGAAGAAATTCCTCCTTCTTTCTAGTCTAAATCTGCCCCTCTCCAGTTTATACTTTCATCCTATCACTCTAAGCCTTTGTGAACAGTCCTTCCCCAGCTTTCCTGTAGCCCCTTCAGGTACTGGAAGGTTGCTTTAAGGTCTCCTGGGAGCCTTCTCTTCTCCGGTCTGAACAACCCCAACTCTCTCAGCCTGGCCTCATATGGGAGGTGCTCCAGCCCTCTGATCATCTTTGTAGTGCTTCTCTGGACCCATTCCAACAGCTCCAACTCCTTCTTATGTTGAGGATTCCAGAACTGGACACAGGACTCCAGATGAGGTCTCGCAAGAGAGGAACAGGAGGGCAGAATCCCCTCCATTGCCCTGCTGGCCACACTTCTTTTGATGCAGCCCAGGACACGATTGGCCTTCTGGACTGTGAGCACACATTGCCAGCTCACATTGAGCTTCTCATCAACCAGCACCCCAAGTCCTCCTCTGCAGGGCAGCTCCCAATCACATCATCCCCCATCCTGTATTGATACCACAGATTGCCTCGACCCAGGTGTAGGACCTTGCACTTGGCCTTGTTTAACCTTATGAGGTTCACACAGGCCCACTTGTAAAATACCAAGGAAGGCTTTTTGTCCTCTTCAGATGGTGCTAGAAAATTTGCTATCTGTGTTGCTTTTTAAAGTTATTATATCACAAGGGCTTTTTTTGATTTTGTTATGAGTGTCAAGCTTCAGTTGAGTGGTTGTGTTGTAGAGGGTGCCATGGGAAATCTAGAGGACTTCTATGATTGCTTATGGTAAGGAGGAGGAACTGCACAGCTTTAGAGAAGGCTTTTTGAGTTACAGCAATAGAACTCTTCTGCATAAAGCTGAGTGCCCATTTCAGTGAGTTTTCTCTCATCCCATGTGGATACGCAACCCCACACTGCATGGTGCATATTTCAGTGCTCTAGAGCACTTGGTGACCTTTTTTTGAGGGAAACTATAAATACTAGTTTTGGCATAATAAATGGGTGGGCAGTATTTCAAGGGTGGTGTGCCAGACTGTGTTTTTCCTTTCTCAAATTAGAGGCTAAGCATGCTTCTGGGAACTCAGCAGAGACAGGGAGATGCTCCACCCCAAACAGGTAGGATGCTTTCTGGGCACTTCACTGGTAGCACCTTCCTTCAGAGCAGGATAGCATCTCCCCAGCCCTGCTTCTCACGGATCCTGTACCAAGAGGAAAACCACACTGCTTCTGAATTTACCCCAGCTCTGCCATGCACGTGCTGGCAGTCTGGGTTTGGCAGCCTGTACTGGGGGTGCTGGCGCTGTTCTGGTTCTCGGTGAGTGGTGCCTGCAGGCATGTGTTGCGTGCGAGAAACCCAGGGCGCAGACGTGGATGAAATAGCTTTAAAAAGAGACTTTCACTCCTTACACTTGATGCAGTGATGCTGCCTTTGTAGGTGGATTGCCTGAATGGCTTGCTCAATGTACCTCCTGAGAGAAGGAAAAGAAAAGGTGGAGTTATTCAGTTTTTGGGGAGAACAGGTGAAAGGGGTGACACAATTAAATCAATACTGACATGGCTGTCTGCAATTGAGTGCTGTGCATGCATGAAGTACCTCTGTTTGTCATGTGAACCAGCCAGGGCTGTTCCATAGAGCTGCTTTGCAGGCTGGAGTGGTCTGTGTCCGATGATCAGCTGTGCACAACCCTTGTGTGGCTGGAGAGAGAAACGGTCAACAGGAAATAAGATCATTCTGCATCTGTTGTTTTAGCTTCAGTTCTTAACGTTTTTCTTTAAAAAGTTAGGCAAGATGAGTTGCGTAACAAGGAAGTTTACTTTCTACTCACGCTAGCTTTCCCTCTGGGCTTTCTTACTTTATGTAAGACGATGTTTGTTTTGCCTCTACTCCAACATGGTTCAGGAGCAGCATTTTCATATTTAATAGTTAAAATGTTGGAAGGCTATAAGAAAATGCTTCCTGCCTTCCAAGGAAATGGGTACCAGATTCTGCGACTGTAATACTGAAGTGCATGTGATTTAAAAGTGCTCTTGCTCATACAGGGGTTGGAAATTCTTTATTCTTAGTTGTTCAGGAGCAGTGAAATCAAGCAATTCCTCACCCCCCTTACTGTACATAGCACCATAAAGAGTAATGAAATAGCTAAGAAACGTGGGCAAGAAGCCTGAAGTCTTTTTTTGGGCAAGGAGAGAAAGCAGAGAAACAACTCCACTGACATTCTATGTCTCCAAATAGACAGCATTCATATATGCTTTCCTGTTTATTTGGTAAGATGGACAAGGGAGGAGTGAGCTGGAGTCAGAGACATATGCCGTCTGTGTGTGCTACAAGAAACGTTCCTTACCCACGTGGACCTCCAGCATCTACCTGGACCTGGTCCCAGAAACCTGTTGTACCACGTTGCATAGACACAGGAGGAAAAAATGCAGAATTAAGTCATGATAGCAACAAGTTCACTCTTTTGCTACAGATTCTTGACTAATCATTTAGAAACAAGTATTTCTGAAACTTCCTAGTCTGCACCAGAGCTAGTTTTCTTGATTTCATGGATGCATGTGCACGCTACACTGGGGAAAGGTACCAGGAGATGAAGAGATTCAAGAGCTGGTGTCCCCTTAGTGACAGAAAGAGCGAGGATGAGATGGAGATATCTTTGCTGAAGTATGGAAGAAAAGGGAGAGGAGGTGATAAAGGGAATATCACATCCAGAAATGCTGGTGTCTGTGGAAAAATACTCCTTCTGAAAGAGGATGGTGCTGCCTCTGTAGCATGGTGTCTGTCCAAAATCTTGTGAGGCTTGCGTAGTCAAAGGCATTTTTTTCCCTGACAACTTCTCCATGGCCACTGTATGAAAAGGGAGATACTAATTCACCTGATTCCTAGGAATCTGGCTTTTGGCATCCTGAAGTTTCTGTCTTCTTGATCAGTTTGTGCTACTTGGTTATTTTGAACAGTCTTCCAGAGGAGATAACAAAAAGATAATGTAGAAAACTTATTGTCTTATTATCAACCTTTTCAGGTTTCTAGACAACGCAGCCACTAGTTTGTGTGCTTGTCTTGGTCCTTCAGGATGCCAATCATGGAATCATAGAATCATAGAGTAGTGTGGGTTGGAAGGGACCTTAAAGATCATCTAGTTCCACCCCCTTCCCATGGGCAGGGACACCTCCTGCTAGATCAGGCTGCCCAAGGCCCATCCAACTGGGCCTCGAACACCTTGAACACCAATGTCCTGCAGAAAACCTGACTGACAAACCCAGGACAAATGGACTAAAATAAGACCTCACGGGAGAGATTCAGCCTGAGCCTCTGTTGCTAGGGACAGTTGGCTGTTTGGGAAATACAGTCTTCCTGCTAAGAATGAGAAAATGTTATTGATGAAGTTTTTCATCACTCACTTTGAATTCTGCAATGTGGGCTGTTCTCCACCCGGGGCAGAGCTGGAGATGACGAAACATTTTCACAATTGTCCCCTCTGACTACAGTTTGAGAGAAATGCCATTGCCCCTTGTGCAGAAACCTATGTGCATCCATCCCAGTGAGCCTGCCCATCATGCTATTGCCTCTTTCCAAATATTGTGGTGTGGCCACGGTGAGGCAGGGAGAAACACCTTCATGGTGGGACGATGATGTGTTGACCACATGATACACAGAAGTGGTTGCAGAATGTGTGATGCATCAAGGCATAGCCTTTGCAGTAGAGTCTTTCACCTCTACCCCAAGGCCACCAGGTACTTAGGCTGGTGTTTAGACTGTCACAATTTAGAAAATAACTGTTAAGATGGATTTTTTTTCTTGTGGATTTCTTCTTTCACTTTCCTGCCTCTGTTTCACTTGTGTTACTAAAACCCACCTCCTCTGTATCTGATTTTTTTTCTCCCTTACAAATAATTGTGTGTTATAATTTCAGCAGAGTAGCACATGAAAGAGGAAGGTATTGGATAGATTTAAATGGCAGACTTCACCTAATATATGATTTGGAAAAAAACTGTCTTTCCTGATGGCCTTATTTGCATTCTCAACAGGTTTCTCCTTGTTGCTGCAGCTGGGAAGACGGATGGCGTGAGAAGCACTGGGGTGGGTTGACGTTTGTCCAGTGTAACATGGGAAATGCTGAGACTTTTCAGGGGATTTTTCAATGAGATTTCCTGGTTGATTCAGGTAGTCCAGGAAGAACTGTGTAGGCTGGGAGAAGAACTAGAAATGGGTCAAAAAAAGGCAACACAATTTCTTTGATATGTGGAAGAAAGTGGAGCAACTGATATATATGTGCTGGTTTTCGTGAACCTGTTTTCTTCATCTGTTATCCCTCTCCAGAAAAGAGCCATTTACCAATGAGACATGGTGACAGATGCCTTTTTTCCACTCCTAGTATTTCAGGCAAGCATCAGAAACACCAAACCCCAGCTCTGATGTCTATTTATATCCCCCAAAGTCTGGCATTTTCCTTGTGCTGTGCATACAAAGAGCTGCATTCAATCTTCTTGCCTGGTCCAAGAATCATAAAGAAACCAGAGAGCGACAAGGAACCTAAATGTAAATGCAGGAAGGAGAATTACAAGTTGTTTCGACCCCCTAATTTCCTTATGTGGGTTGTAATGCAAGTGAGAGTGGTCTCATACATCTCTGCAAACCAATTTGAGGCATGTCCTGGGCTGAATTGAGTTGCATGTCCTCCCTTGCTCCGTGCTTTCAAGCCATACCCCTTGCACCCCAGCAGACTCACATGCTCCATTTGCAAAATGATAATAAGAAAAGAATATAATAAGATAAATAAATAAAATATCCGCTCTCCCGCAGTGCCGTGCTGACTTCACAGTCCTGGCAGCCCATAATAACAGGGGTTTGCTGAAGGGCTGAGTATGTCAGTGGGGCTCTCCGCCACACAACCTTGTCCTGCTCTGAGGTGCCGTTGGGAATATCCATACCCAGCTGCCCCACACTGGAAGATCCACAGTGGAGCTTTTGTTGGACATGCTTGGAGAATGGTGTCATGGAGCTCTGCAGTTTAATTACAGCTTCTGATGCTAACCCTGCCCTCCTGCAGCTTTCTGGCAAGGCTTGTGTTCCAGGCAGGGACGTGGTCAGTGGAGGAGGAGAGGCCACAGAGAGGGCGGATGCGCGGGAAGGAAGATAGAATCATGGAATGATAGAATCCTAGGTTGGAAAAGACCTTTGAGATCATCAAGCCCAATCGTACCTCTCTACTACTAAATCATATCCCCGAGCACTTCACCTACCTGTCTTTTAAAGCCCTCCAGGGATGGGGACTCTACCACCTCACTGGGCAGCCTCTGCCATGCCTGGGATCAGGGTGGTCTGAGCATTGCATCTTCCCTGTGACCCACCAGCTCTGCTCACTGCCAGCGAGGCTGAGGAATTCTATTTTTCTCGTTATTATGAACATGGGTTTTAACATTCTGGTTTTCTGTCTACTTAAATTTAAAAGGAAGGCCGCCAATGGTACAGAGTGGAGCATCTTTCCTATCAGCTTCTCATAGTGTCTGATCTGGTATGTCCTATACTACTCGTCATGCATCATTAAGGTAAAAATAACAAAATATTAAAACCTAAAAGACAACAAGCCACATAATGCCCGTACTTGCTGACTCTCTGTTATTCTGAATTGGAAAGAGCAAACCAAGGTGTTTTCTCTGCCATGCCTAGGAGATGTACTGATTGCAGACGAAGCTTGAGTGGAGCTCCAGCCCCTTTCCCCTTTGGCCTTGCAAGACAACGTTGCGTAATAAGTCAGAGAGGGAATTTTTAATTGGGAGTTTTGTGTAAGACCCTTTCTGCTCTTATGAGCTCTCACAGCCCACTTAAAAGTGTGGTCACCTCTGCTTTGTCCTGACTAGCCTCTCATAGAATCATAGAATCCCTAGGTTGGAAAAAACCTTTGAGATCATTGAGTCCAACTGTGCCTGTCACTACTGAATCATATCCCTAAGCACTTCATCCATCTGTCTTTTAAACACCTCCAGGGATGGGGACTCAACCACCTTCCTGGGCAGCTGTTCCTGTGCTTTGAATCCTTTCAGTGAAAAGTATTTTCCTGAAGTCCAATCAGAACCTGCCCTGGCACAGCTTGGGGCCATCTGCAGGTCTGCTGTGGCCCACCTGAGCTTGCTTTCAACTTGTCCTGTTCCACAAGCAATTTTCCATTGGCCAAGTGACTACTGTTTGCTTTGTTGTAGCTTCTGCTCAGCTTTACCCTGTGCCGTGGTGCAGGGGCATACGCCGGACATATTTCTTAGCTGACAACTTTAACAGCAATGGGTTATTGGGTTATTTAGTGGCCCTGATAGAGGACAGCCAGCATGGAGTGAGAGATTATGTCTTAGCTTCACTGAAACAGAGCAACAAATAATTCTCCAATGCGACTGCCCTAATTTTAATGAGATTAATGAAAAACTTCTTGTATATAAGATACATTCCTCTGGGCAACAAGAATGGCGTTAAGTTTTAGTGCTGCATCTTGATGGAGGGTTTGGTCAATGTTGTAGCTTGGAGGTGATGACTGGGAAGTCACACAAGTCACCTCGCCCTTCTGCTGCTCCCAGGATCTCTGGTGACAAGAGGGTTCCAGGAGGGTTGCAGCATTTACCGTCCTTGTGTCATATAAATTAAACACCATCCTTTGGTTTCCAGACCATTGTTGTTGCAGTTTTGGTATTGAGATATTGTCTCAGCGCAAACCCCTGGTTTTGCTGTGACATGGTAACATCACCAGCAAGGTGAGGTACAGCTATGATTAAAAACAGACTTAGATTAAAGAAATAGGCAGGAAGCTGAAATTACAACCAAAAGTTATACTTTCAGTTGTAACCTCCAGATTCTCACACCAATTAGAATGGATTTCATCAGAGCAGTATCCTGCACTGTTCCCTCTGGGCGAAGGGGCTGACAATGCAGTGTAAAGCCATTGCAGGTCAGTTGTGTTGGAGGATTTTAAGGGAAAAAGGAAAAAAAGAAGCAAGCTCTTCTGAAAGAGCTCTGAGTGTGGAGCACGTGTTGGGTTCCCCTTTGATGTCCGTCCCTGGCATTTTGAGCAGTCCATGTCACAAGGCAAATGACTCCAAATAAGGTTTTCTGTGGAAAATAATTGATTTTTTTTTTTAGTTTTATTTCACCCCTAAAATCTTCTGAATAGTTTAACGTCATCGTGGCCTGCAGAAAATGCAAAACCTATTTCCATCCAGCTTTGGGCAGTGGTGCTGGGTACCACCAGTATGCAGGCCCCTGTGGATTCATGAGCAAGTCCAGTGTTGCTCCATGGTACGACTTGGAAGCCAAGGAATAAAGAGGGGGTGATTTTGGGTGGCTAACAATGCAGAGCAGAGCTAAGGCCAGGAAAGCAATCCTGATGTTTGGGGTTTTAATGAGGTTTTTTTAGCACTCCAACACCTTCACGTGCTCCTGAACTCCCCCCTCTAGCTCCTCCAAATCATAGAATCATTGAATAGTGAACTCCCCCCTCTAGCTCCTCAAATCATAGAATCATTGAATAGTTTGGGTTGGAGGGGACTCTTCAAGATCCTCCAGTCCAACTCTCCTGCAACGAGCACAGGCATCTTCAACTTTGTCAGGTTGCTCAGAGCCCCATACAACCTAACCTTGAATGTTTCCAGGGATGAGGTATCTACCACCTCTCTGGGAAACCAGTGCCGGTGCCTCACCGCCCTCAGTGTAAAACTGTCTTCCTTATCTCTAGTCTAAATCTCCCCTCTTTTAGTTTAAAACCACTACTCCTTGTCTTGTCACAACAGGCCCTGTTATGTTCATCTCCATCTTTCTTATAAGCCTCCCTTAAGTACTGAAAGGCCACAAAAAGTTTCCCCTGGAGCCTTCTTTTCTCCTGGCTGAACAATCCCAGCATTTTTCCACTGATATGGTCACTCTGTCCTAGGAGGCCCCTGAGTTGGTCAGGAAGGGCTTGCCTTTGGTGAAGCCATGCTGGCTGTCTCCTATCACCTCCCTATCTTGCACGTGCCTTAGCATAGCTTGGAGGAGTACTGCTCTGGGAATCCTTCTGAGAAAGGTTTTCTTCATAACCAATTCTCAGAACTTAGGCGTGAGAAGCCTTTCTGTTATTCAAGATATTTGTCTTTGTCACAATAGTCGCCAGGCTTAACTCAAGCAAGGCGAAGTTCCTCTTTCTCTCTTTTAGCCATAAGCTGGTGAGCAGCTGTTTGTGGAGCACAGCTGAATCCACAGCACATTGCTTTTCAAGGAAAACCAAATTCTTTTTTTTTCAGTGATGCTCTATTCTCATAAACATGGGCTTTGCAGCCTGCTCAGAAAGTATCTCAAAAGCAGAATGAACCCTACAGTTGTGCTGCGGGAGAACTGCGACTCCGTGCACTACCTGTGGGTCAGGTAAGATCTAGCCCTCCCCCCCAGATACACATTGGGGCTGGATGTGCTTTTTGGGACTGTGCTCCATCTTTCTCCACAAGCAGCCAGGGGCAGATGGGAAACCTTCCTCCAAGATGAAACATCTGTGTAGGCAGGGAGGAGCCAGCGTGGCTTGTGATGGACCCTCTGGGCTCAAGGATGCAACAAGTTAATGTAGAAACAGAAAAAATACAAACTATTTCTCAGTAACTTGCAATTGCTGGCAACTGGACAGTGCATTTGATTCCTTTGGCACATGAAAGAGAAGAGATGGAGGTCCACATCCCCACTCCCAATCAAAAGGAAGAGTAACATCCCGACAACTCGGTGCAGTCTCTCTGCTGGGAGGTGCCCATCATTGTGGGTGTGCTGCCTTTTAGGGGGCAGCTCCACCGGCACAATGCAAGCAGAGCAGGACACATGCACCTACATGTGTAGACATGTCCACAGGGAATGCCAAAACCTCACATTATTTTCACAAGACAAAATCCTCATCCTCCAGCCAGCTTTACTTCTAATCTGTCAGCTAGATCACTGGCGGCAATCCAGGCTCTGTGCCTGGTCTCTGAGCTTGCTCTCTTTGCATGGTTTTCAGCAGACAGTGTTGTTTTGGATTTATGACTGACATCCACTTATTTATGTGTAGATTGAATTGTGGGTAATGTTTTCCCTTTCCTTTCTGAAACCTACCTGATCCAAATGTTGAATCATGCTGTCTTAGAATCATCGAATCATCGAATCATCGAATCATCGAATCATAGAACCATAGAATAGTTTGTGTTGGAAGGGAACTTAAAGATTGCCCAGTTCCACCCCCTGCCATGGGCAGGGACACCCCCACTGGATCAGGCTGCCCAAGGCCCATCCAGCCTGGCTTTGAACACGTCCAGGGACGGGGCAGCCACAGCTTCCCTGGGCAACCTGGGCCAGGGCCTCAGCACCATTATCGTAAAGAAATTTCTCCTTCCGTCTACTCTAAGCCTGCCCCTCTCCAGTTTATACTCATTGCCTCTCATCCTATCACTCCAAACCTTTGTGAACAGTCCCTCCCCAGCTTTCTTGTAACCCCTTCAGGTGCTGGAAGTTTGCTTTAAGATCTCCTTGGAACCTTCATCAAACCTTTTATTTTTGGCCTAAGTCTTGGCCTTCAGGCCTTCTGCACACAGCTAGCTCCCTGGATTTTGCCAGCATACTCTTCCCAACTGTTTTCCCGAACCATCATGATATTTGTCTTGAATTTAGGGGAACTTAACACTGAAGTGAAGCAACACAAAATGTTTCATTAATTGGTAGAGAATCATTTGATATTTCAGCTTGCCCCCTCTAGTTCTCATAGAATCATAGAATCACCAGGTTGGAAGAGACCCACAGGCTCATTGAGTCCAACCATTCCTATCAAACACTAAACCGTGTCCCTCAGCACCTCATCCACCCGTCCCTTAAACACCTCCAGGGAAGGTGATACAACCACCTCCCTGGGCAGCCTGTTCCAGGGCCCAATGATCCTTTGTGTGAAAAATTTTTTCCTGATGTCCAGCCTAACCTCCCCTAGTGGAGTTTGAGGCCATTCCCTCTCGTCCTGTCATTTGGGAGGCCAGCACCCTCCTCTCTACAACCTCCCCTCAGGTAGTTGTAGAGAGCAATGAGGTCTCCCCTCAGCCTCCTCTTCTCCAGGCTAAACACCCCTAGCTCTCTCAGCCGTTCCTCATAAGGCCTGTTCTCCAGCCCCTTCACCAGCTTTGTTGCTCTTCTCTGGACTCGCTCCAGAGCCTCAACATCCTTCTTATGGTGAGGGGCCCAAAACTGAACACAGGATTCAAGGAGCGGTCTCACCAGTCCCGAGTTCTCCTTAGGAAGCACAATTTTAATCCCTTTTTGAAATAATGTAAGTCTTCATCTAAATAAGTATTTCAATATCTGCCCAGTCTTGCCTTGCAGTTTTAATGATGAATGTTTCCTTTGCTGTTTCATCAAGCTATACAAAACCTGAGTTTCAAGGGGTTCATTATGTTGGATTTTAAAGATGAGAGGGAAAAATAGCTGCTTAAATAGTGAAAGAATGAGAAAAATAATTATTTATTTGTTTTTTTGTGCTTAAAAGAGATTTTATTTTTCTGCTGATGTCTTTTTTTTTTTCTTGAAATGTATCTTTACCAAAGACAGACATAGCTGTTCAGCAGATTCAAGCCCAAATGCTGCCAGGCAGGTTCTGCTCTGAGCAGCCAGTGGAGAGTGTATTTATAGCAGGATCTTTGGAAGCATCATTTGATTTTGTGCCTGTTTGAGCTCTGTTAGTAGCAGTTGAGAAGCTGGCCAAAGGTTGCATTTCCATATGTGTGCATGATCTCCAGCTGAATCATCCGTTTCCAGAAATTCCCTCTCACACCTGTGGCACTGTTTTGCTTGGGTGAGACTGCCTCAATAACTGCATTGTTAAACAAGTGATTCACAGTCAGACACATGCGTTCAGCCTCACACACAGCTCTGAGTGAAACGTAGACATTGGATGGACCATGTCAAGAGTTACGAGTAGCTGATAGAGGATTGAGCTGTACCAAGGATGCTGTAACACCCATGGGAAGGATTAGCTGATCCGCTGCTTGTTTCCAGATGTAGACTGCAGCCCCTTTTTCTGCTAAAGACAATTTCATTTCATATTTCAGTTTAAAAAATCTTTTAAAGCAGACTCTACATACCTCTACAACACTGGTTCATTTGTAACAAATATAGCTTTTAAGACTTTATTTAGACTTCCTACCGATACTGTTCCTGTTGTTGGTGTCCAATCGGGTGTGGGTAACTGGTGTGGATTCTCCTTTACTGTAAATTTGATCTCCCTGAACCTGTTCACTCTGCAGGGTCTGTAAAATAAGATATGTTAAAAACTTGTTGTCAGCAATATAAACCTAAAGCTGGAATCAGATGTGAGACAGACCTCTTGAGTAAGTCTGGAGCCTTCCTTGTGTGGTTGTGTCTTACAGCAATGTGGACCTGTGGACCTGCAATTTTTAGCAAGCTTCTTCATGCTTCAGAGAGATTTCCTGGGTGAAGGTCAGAGATAGACCAGGAAAGGCAAGGAAAAAAAAAAAGATGTTAAGGGCAGAGGAGGACATGGCTAGAATAAAAAAAGGTGATAGAGTGTGACTGGAGACACCAGCCACATAGGTGATTGAGAAGAGTAGGAAAATACCTTGGCTGTCTGGGAGAAAAAGGTGACACAGAGAGAAAAAAATCTGGAAAATATGCCTTATTTGTCTTGGCATGGTAATAGCTGACAGTGTCGCTTGCAGTGCAGCTCAGCACATTCCCCTTGTCTCATTCATTTCACTCCCAGATCTTCTGTGGCTGGAGCCCTCATCCATCAGGGAGAAGAAGGCATCTTGGAGAGGGTTCCCAGCCACTCCCAGGAGATGCAGTTGGAGGGCATATGGAGGAACTCCTCGCAGTCCTTGGGGCTGTACAGTGTGGTGGCAAGAGGCAACAGGCACATATAGCAAAGCTGGGCATAAGGGGAAAGGTTTTCATGGATAAAACAGTTTAACACTGCAGACCATGCCATCTCCATCTGCAGAGATATTAAAAGCTTGACTGGGAAGGCTCACAGCAGCCTGACCTCGCTTTGAGGCTGAGTTCAGAAACATCCTCCTGGGACCTTCTTATTTGGGGTCTTACCAAGACCACCAGCATCAATATCTCCATTGGTGTCACTTTATGCCTAACGAGTTGTGGACAAGGGCCACAAGTCCTTTGAAGTATATCCTCCTAGGAAAGTGACTGCATGCACCTCATTTATTGTGGTCCTTGCTAGCGCTGCAGAATCCACTTCATCAAAAGGAGGTTTTCAAGTGGCCATTCAAACAGGTTGATCAGGACAGATGCTGCCTACCTGGGACACAAGGCGGTGAAGGATAAAGAAGTTCCTACGATTCTTCAGTGGCAGTTTGATTTTTTAATGGCATGTGAACCTGCTAGCTGGAAGTTTTATGGGCCCATTGGAAGAACAGGGTGAGTTCACCTTAGCTCAGACTTTGACGACAGGTCAGCCAGTAAAACTGCATGTGAGACTAAAGCACAGTTATTAAGAACACAGCGAAGCATATTATTAAGCTTGCTATTCCTGGTGCTCTCTTCTTAAACATTACTTAGATGGAAACACTTTGTTTCCTGAAAGCTTTGTTTCAACTTAAGTGCAGCTCTTCCTCTGTGACTGTTATTTTATGATTCGAATATTAACACTGATTAATTTTGATAGACAGACCAAATAAAAAACTACGTTTGTGAGCGCAGCAAAAGCTTTCAGGAAATGACAGACTTTATAGGGTGCTATAATAGGTAACACAGATGGGATATAAGTTAATAAATTCCAGATACTGAGGATGGAAATACGTGTAAAAGCTGAATTTAACACCTAATAAATATGCTTACAGGCAGCGTGTGTCAGGGTGCTGGGTGGCCCCAGGACTCCATTTAAACTCAGACTGGTTTGAATTTTGTCCTAGATGTGCCAATTAGTTGAGCTCTGAAAATACACACGTTTCTGGGGTTAGGGATTGGAGAAGACCAAAGGATTCTGAAGCCTTGTTGTGGAGGGCTGCGTCCTCTGCTCCAGTGGTGCTGCCCGACCCCTTCCCTGGCACAGCTGGCAGGTATCCTGAGTCGTCTCCTGTGGTGGCTTCTTGGCTGACTCCTGGTGCTGTGTTGGGTGTTGGCTGGTGGACAAGGCCCTTGGTGTTTGGGGTGCTCAGGATGTTGTGGCTGAGTGATCCTAAGAAGGTGTGGCTCAGTTAAAAGTGGAGAGGATGTTGGCAAGAATGAGCAATGTCTGCAGCTCTTCGGTCACCAAAGAAGAATGGAAAAATGGATTTGCTTACACCTTGCTTTTAAAGTTTTTTGAACTAAGACTTATTTTCAATGGATATGGGGTATCTTGAATCCTGTAACTATAGTTCTGCTTTTCTAAGCTGCGTTTTATGGACTTTGGTCTGTAGACTTAGTTTTAAGTTGCATTTTATGGAGGACAGACTTCTGGAGTCTGGGGGAAAGAAGGACGTCCTCTAGTCTGAAAAAACCTCTTGCAGGGATTAAGGGAATGAGCTATTTCTTCCTGGCTGCAGGCAATAAAGAAAGAAGTTGTGGGTTTAATTTCCAATAGGAAACTCCACTGCCCTTTTCTGATGAAAGCAAAGCATGGGTCTAAGGGTGTGGTATCTCAGCTGCTGAGGTTTTTAAGAATAGGTTGGACCAGCATCTGTTAAATTATTTGGGTCAAGTTGATCATGGCTTGGGGCAGCAGGAGGGACCATATCTAGCTCTCTTGGAGCTGAGTGTCACTCAGGAAATAAATGCCATTCCCTTTCCTTATGCATCTGGTTCCTCAACTCCAGCGAGGGTAGCTCTTGCCAGCTGTTTGCTCTCATCCATGGATACAATTTTGGCAGAGTCTCTCTGTTTTGGGTTCTGTGCTGGTTTTTCTGTTTCATCTGTTCTTGCCCCTCATCAGAAATTGGTTTATTAGCAACCGTGGGACCTATTTCCCTATGATTATGGTTGCAATGGAAAAAACCCTTGGCTTCTTAACTCTGTTCCCATGTTTTAAGTTCAAAGCATACAATGACATTTTTAAACACTTGAACCAAATCATGAGAGTTCTTCATGTCTGCGGTTTTCTCCAGACGGAGGGGGTAATTGTGTTTGCCAGGAGCATTCAGAGTCAGTATGTTTGAAGCTTGTAAGAAGCCGCAGCATGAAGCTATCACCAGTTGGTGGACCATGGTCCACTGCAGGCATTAGTACTGTTACAGCAATTAAATGATTTGTAGACTTGGGACTGAAGGTGCTGGTAATTTTGGTAGCTTGGAGACTGCATCTAGAAATAAGGAAGAGCTTCACCAGTTTTTCCTAAATTTTTTGTTGGAGGTGGGATGAGGTCCACCAAACTTTTCATATGTCCAAAGAGGTGTTTTTCAGCCACTACTTGATCAGGCAAGTTCTGCTTTGCCTGCTCATTTGGGGCCTCAAAACTAGGCATATATTTATGCATAGTATGTTTTGTTTACAGTGCAATGAGCTGCTGCTTCCGCTGGATGTAGTGGTATGTGAACTGCTGAAAAACCGATGCTTGCTTTTACATCCACTGCAAGAGAACAGGATTAGCACTCTTGTGATGCGTGGCAGTTGCCTGCAAGTATGGGAACCTACTCAGTTCACCACTTTTCCAAAAAGCCTGTCAAAACTGATATAGGTAAATTCATACTAAGTTAATAACAATAATCAACCAAAAAAAATTGTTGGTTTCGAAGAAAAATCTGCCTTCCCAGACCCTTAGATCTGCTGTAATGAGTCTTTGTATGAACTTCAGAGCCTCCAGTCTGGGCTCAGTGCCTGTGTTGGGAGAGTAAGAAATTATGTGGATACTTGTGTGAGCTTTATAGGTATGAGTGCCTTTAGCTTAGCAGAAAACCATTTCCTTTAGGGGACATTTACCTAGGAGAAAGTTGTCATCCCTCGCTCCTTCTTTGCCTTTTTCTCTTCTCACTATTGTTATTGGATTGTATATGTTTATTTCTTAAACTGCAAGATGCCCAGAGACCCCCAGGAAGCTCTAGCATGGCATGTGAAGTTATTTGATCTTCAGAAGGAGGAGGGTGCTATGGAAAACCCCCTCCCGAATGCGCAGCAATATCTGCCACAGGGGAAACTTGGGGTTTCCTTAATTTATTGCTCATATGGGCAATGCGCGAGCCTCCACGCCCGAGAAGAGGGTATGATGTGTTTGTGGGAAGGCAAAGCAGGCAGACATTTCATACGTGCACTGTTGTCTGTGTAGAAACCCTGTGACTGCAGCAGCATCAGTCTCATGGGGAAAGCAAACTGGGTCTGACCTGTTTAACAAACAGCTCACCGATGCGTGTGTTTGTTTGTTTGTTCTAATAAGGGAGATGATAACATAGGGGTCCTCCCCTTGATTCCTTTGGCCGTTGGTGTTTTGATCATCGAGTTACTCACGGACCAACTGATGGGAAATAGAGTAGTAGAAAATTCCTTTTCAGTTGGCAGCATCCAACCTTTGGCAGAGAGGCTGAACTCTGTAAAACCGGTGCAAGAGATTCTGTGTATCAGCCTGCATGCGTTCTTTCAAGGGGAAGAAAGTTAAAAAGGGAAGAGGATGGTGGAAACCCAGAATAAACAGCATATTTATGGAGCTCAGGGTTGTGCCAAGATGGAGGTAAAGGGAGAAGGACAAAAAATACATTGAAGAGATCAGGTGGGCGCATCAACATGAATGTGCTTCGGTTTGGACAGGACTGTAATTGGAGCAAACAAAACACAGAGCTGGGAAAGCTGGAACTACCCTGACTTTTGGCAGTGCAGCACCTTCCTGTTACTGCTTATTCTTATTGTCAAAGCTGATCCAAGAGAAGTTTTCTGCAGATGACTTCCCTCAAAACCAGTTCCAGGACTGAATTTTTCTAGCAGTAGATATTTTTTTCTTTTGACCATTTGTAGCATGTGTAATTTTCATTTTTTTTCCCCCAGAGAGGGAAGCAACAGAAGGATGTAAAATACAATATATCTCACAGCTGTATTGATGTCTTTGTTATAGATTTTAACGATTCAAGCACTAGTAATTAATTTCATATAATTAACTCATTACCTTAGTTGCTCTGAGCAAAATTAGAATAAGATTTTGCTATCTGTTCACTGAAACGACTTCCTAGTTACCAGCCAGGTTCTTCTACGTGCTTGGATGAGAAGTCGCAGTCATCACCATCAGCCAGAGTTTGGCTTGTGCATGCTGAGCACCTGAGTCAGCAAACCTTTCAGAGGCTAATACGCTAAACAGAGACAATAACGCACTGAAATGGATTTGATCGTTGTGAGATACTGTGCATTTGCCTGGCCACACCCCAGGGATGGGTGGGAGCAGCCATACGCTATCTCTTCGATGCTCAGTGTGATCCATCACAGATTTGATACACAGCTCTGGTTCTCACTGTACTCAGTGTCATGATCTGGACTTGACTTTTAACTGGGAGGGAGAAAGCTGCTTCCTAGTGGCAAAGGGGTCTACGAATCCAAACCCACTGCCAGATAGCATGAGATGGGAAGGCTTAGGGTCAGCTATGTCAGGAAGAGTTTTAATTCTGGTTTTAATTCTGGTTTTCTGCATGTGGCACTGCAGTGCACACCCCCACTCCTGAAAGTCAGATTTGAGTGGGGAGAAAGAACCCTTCTTTTGTGTCAGAGTGCAGGGAGTTCCTGCTCAACACCCCCTGCTCTTCTCAGCAGCTCCCACTCTTCTCAGTGACATTTCTTACCGTAATCGTGAGGCTTAGCAGATGCTCACAGAGGAATGGAAAGAAAGAAATCCTCCATTGCTTCTTCTCACTGAAGACTTGCTTTCATCTCCTGGGAGGCCTCTTGTAGTGTAGTCAGTGGTTTAAATAAACAATAAGCTCTGGTGTTTTCTTAGTGCTGTATTAAATCAATGTCATTAAAGAAACTCAATTTTATAATGAAGCAAAGGTGTAATCTCACAGCCCCTTAAGCAACTCACTGGCTAGGCTGGAGCAGATCATCTTCTTGCATGTCAAAGCATCCTTGAGACTTGGTTAAAACTCAACCATTCTCTTCCATGGTAACCTCAAGCCCTTTAAAAAAGACATTACTATTAATCAAATACAGACTAGAAAGCAATAAAAATTCCATCCCTCCTCCCAGTTGTTCCTCTTCTTTTTCATTCTGGAGAGGGTGAGCTGTGTGCTCCATCATGGAGCTTCAAAGCCGTGAGGCTGGGTTTGCTTTGAGGACAGTTCACTGAAATGAACTCTTTTAATTAGACATTTGGATTCAATAAAAGGATATTTTTTTTATACTGAGATAGTGAGAGTTATGCTGAGTCCTTGTGACTGTTGACTGGACCGTGAATCTAGGTGAAAATATTCACCCAGCTTTGATCTTGAAAATGACCAGATGATCCAGCAGGTTTTTTTATTAGAGGAAAGCAATGGTGGGTCCTGGGTGATTCAGCCAGTGGTTATTAGTGTTTTTAGCATGTGTGCTAATTGCAGAGTTGAACAAATTATATACTTCCTAAAGATATTAGTCTAGAGTCATTAAGATAGTAAATATTCCCGGAAATCAAGTTCATTTTGGTGCTTGCTGGTGTAGAAAAGGGGAATTTAGTATTTGCCTTGGAAATCTTCAGGGTGACTAATTCATCAATGGCAAACCACATGTGGCATGAATGTAATGAAGACTGGATTTTGAACAGATCATTCAGCGATGATGAAATGCTATCATCTGAATATGAGCAAATCTCCTGAAGTCCTGATGTAAGAAGAGCAAGACCTCACAGGTTTGGGGTGAGATAATAGTTGGATAGAATTAATTGAGTCTAAATATAGCATATGAAAGAAAGTCTTGTTTAAATGAGGCTTCTACCACACATCTTGAGCATCTGTCTCAGAGTGGGATGACTCATCCTCTGAACACATGCATCTCTTATCTGGTGGCCATAGATGGAGCCTGCATGACCGAATTGTTTAAACTTTGCACTGGTAAAGTTCGGTGAGCTGAATCGCACCTAAAGCGTTTACTAGCAGTGCTTTTCTTCTACAAACCTGGGTATCTTCTACTGTGCACTGAGCAGTGCAGCCTTTTCTGCTCGCCAGAGAGCTGCTATGAGTTCTTTGCAAAGAGACCCACTTAAAACTGTGGTTACAGAGCTGCACATTTCTTACAATTTAAGGCACCCTGTAATAGCAGAACTCAGCTCACTGGAGCAAAATGTTTTGCCCCAGGGCCTGAACTGCATATCCTTCTCCTCATAGAAATCCGTCTGGCTGCCTGTGGAACTCCTTCTGGCCAGAAACTCGATGCTTTTAATTCAAGACTGGTGGAAATTCTGTGCTGTTTGCCTCTCTGTCCCAAAGACATCCAAGAAAGAGATGCTTCTGTTTGAAACCAGGGAAAGGAAGGAGAAAGGACAGTAGGAAAAGTAGAATGCTGGGGTCAGCCACAGTAAAGCTTAACATCTTGCTGGTGGTGCTCTTCATCTTTGTGGGTCGAAGGCTGACTTTGTGGTGGGTTAAATTAACTGTCACTATTCCCTACCCCTTACATTTCTTTTTAATGAATTTTCTCTGAGAAAAAAATACTGTTTGAGGCACAGAGCAAACCAAAGTTACTTTGTCTAATAGTTACTAGTACAGATAAAATATCAGAGATGCTGCTGGCTTTTTAAAAGTTTGCTTTCATATCAAATCTGTTAAATGAATTCTAACATACACACCTGAATATAATGACACAGAAAATATAGCTTAACTCAATCTTAACAGAACTAATTGACTCTCTTTGGTAAAGCTGAACTTGTCAAGGTTGTTATAGCTTGTATTTTTACAGTGATTGTATTTATTCTTGGGTTCAGGCATTCTCTCCAGACCCTGCAAGATGGTTTGTGTTCCTAGCCCTCCAGTCCTTCTCGACCTGTCTAAGCCTAACAAGCTTGTTCCTCCAACCCTGATCCAGATCCCATCGAGGCAGCTTCTTGAAGCTCTGCTAGCCATGGTTTTTTGAAGTGGGACTGGCTGGGTGGTATTTCTGTGTCCTAGGAGCTATGCAAATACTATTAAAATCTATTTCTAGATCTACTAGAATCGGTTTGATTTGTAACAGAGTGGTTTGGTCCATAATTATGTTTAAATACTTGCTTTAAAAGGAACCCTAACCCACAAATAAAGCAGAGTCCATAACTTAGTTTGGGATAGTGATGAACCCCCTGAACCCTGTGACTCTGAAACAGAAATGTGAAGTATTTCAATTTGAAATGCTGAAGTGCCACTTCAGCTCCCAGCTCTCTGTGTGTGTTAGTAAGACTAATACTTAATTTGATGAGCATTGAAAAATGGTTTTCTTCTGGATGCTAGATAAGTTGATGAATTTTCTCTTTTTCTCCCTGAACACTTATGTATAGAGGTTAAGGAGGTCAGGTCATAAAATGGGAAATAGCTTGACCTCAGATTTTTCTAAGAGAGGAAGTTGATCTATTTATTCGAAGTTATTATCAGATTCGCTGAACTTTTATTTAAGGTGGAATTGTGGCAGGGGATGACTTTGTTTTTCAAAACGCTTTTCCAGATATGCCAAATAATTGGAAATTTCCAGTCTTCCTTGTGCCTGTTTCAGTGTCTGCCCTCAGTTTCCTCCATCACTTTACTGCTTAGTTTAATTGGCAAACTCACTTTCAGTAAACAGAAAGTGACAGAAATATGATAGCATAAAAAGGTGATTTCAGAAAAAAAGCCCTAAAAGTCCTTTCAAAGACTCCTTTCCTTTTTGAACAGGCTGATGCTCAAACTGTTGAGTGTAGTGGGAACTTTCTAGAGGATTTGGCTTTTTCCTTGCCTTCCTGATCACGGTCAGTTGTGCTTTTGCCTGGTCCTCTGACAGCACATTTAGTATCACAGGTAATTCTCCTCCCTGCTACATTTTTATTAGCTCTCTGAAGTTGAATGAGACACCTGAAATAATTTTAACTAGTTTTATAATTATGTATTTCCAGAGCACTCTAAAATCCCAGGAAGAGGACCATAAGGTTTTCTTCCAACTGGATTACAGCACTGACCAGGCTACAGATTTTGGTTTTGCTATTGCCTTTTGGTCGTGAGCCATGGTTTGTCTCCACTGGGTCGACGTTATGCTTGTAGGTGTAAAGTGTAAAATCATCCATGATTACAAAGCATTTTTTGACCTAGGTTACATTACGTTATTGGCCATGTTTGCATTTGTATTTCATGTTAAGTGCAAGTTGAGTCCCTAAGGCTCAGTGCTGGGTCCAGTCCTGAACAATATCTTTATCAATGGCCTTCAATGGGATTGAATGGACCCTTAGCAAGTTTGCAGATGACATTAAACTGGGAGGATCTGCTGGAGGGTTGGGAGGCTCTACAGAGGCAGAGGAAGACCTGGGCATGTTGGTCAACAGTGACTGACAATGAGCCAGCAGTGGCCCAGGTGGCCAAGAAAGCCAACAGCTTCTTGGCTTGGATCACCCATGGGGTGGCCAGCGGGAGCAGAGAAGGGATGCTCCTCCAGTGCTTGGCACTAGTGAGGCTGCACCGTGAATACTGGGTTCAGTCTTGGGCCCTCACTATAAGAAAGACATTGAGGTCCTGGAGTGCGTCAAGAGAAGAGCAATGAAACTGGTGAGGGGGCTGGAGAACAAGTCTTAAGAGGGAACTGGGGTTATTTAGCCTGGAGAAGAGGGAGCTGAGGGGAGACCTTAATTCCAACCTAGTGATTCTATGATTTTATGATATATACAGATGAGAAGCTTAACCCTGTTGTGAAATGAATAGAGGATGGAAGAGGTAGTAAGGGAGATGATGTTTCACAGTGATTTTCTCCTTTCCCATGACAAATTTGCAGTAAGGCTGGTCAAAGAGCATTTTAGCCCCTGAAGGGTTGTTTTGCTGTGATTGTTATTTAAAATAACTGATGGACACTGAAGCAGGCTTCTCTATTTCAGTTTGCTGAGGGCAGGCATATCTTAACTCCTGAGAAAGTTAGGTGCCTCCGAGTCAGACACAGCCAGGGGTGGGTATAGAAGAAGCATTGCACACTCCTTGCTGATCAAAGGTGTCCTTACGAAAAGAGTTAATATTTTCTTTTGCTTCCTTGGGGTTTCCCTTGGATTTCTCAGGGCATTTGGATGTTTTCCTTAGTGTAAGAGTTCTGGGGTTTGTTTTACAAAGTTTATATCTTCTGAGAGGAGGTGAAGAGAAACCACATCCTGCTTGGGTTTATCTTATTTCTTATCAGCCAGAAATACAAGCTGGGTTGTTACAAGCTGCTTCTTGGACTTGGCAGTGCTATTTAACATGGATTTCCTATTGCAGGTAGTGCAGCTTCCTCCTCCCTGATTTTGGTTGTTATTGATCACAAGGCAGTTGTGGAAACAATCCTTTTTATGTGGAATAAATGTGGAATATGAAACCATCTTCAGCAACAGTATGTCCACTTCCAAGGGAAAAAATGATGAAAAACTGGGCAATTTTTGAAAATTCTCACTGAAAAAAGGAGACAGGCATCCACGATGCATATCAACTGAAGAAATTCATAATGGAAAAGGGATGCATGGTATTAAATCTCTTGGCATCCAGAATAATTCAGGAAAAGATGTCACTTCTGAGGGACTCATGGCCAAAGCAGCCAGGGTTTCGGTATAAACCTGCCTGGTTACCTGTCCTTGGGAGAGGGAGCCACGGGGAATCCCAGTGACCAGAGCCTGTGGTTTTGGGAAAGCTGTCATGGTGGTGACTGGGAGGCTGGGAACCATTCTACTTTCCAGTTTGACCAGTTAGGGTGGCCATTTCTCAGAAGAGAGGTAGAACTGGACCAGATAGCGTTTCCAGTTCTCAGAAGAAAGCTAGAACTGGACCAGATGGAGTGTCTGGTTCCAGGAAGAGAGTTAGTACTGATGGTGGAAAATGACTGATTGGTTTGGAACCCCTGCAGAGTTTGGTGCTGGAAGCTTTGGATCAATTTGGACAGTGAAGGCTTGTGACAAGTCAGTATCTATGTAGGTGTGACTGATGTTTCATCTCCCATGAGCCTTTTCCACACTCTAGCCTCCCAAACTACTTTGCTGTTTTGTGGCTTTGCCAAGTTGAGCCAGCCTACCTGCAGCCAGATAAGAGCACACGGGTGTAGGATCACTTGACCTTTCCCCATTTGCTGGTTTTTAGCATCTAAGAAGTCAGTGTCTACATTTTGAGTCTAAACACAAGGTTAAAAAAAAAAAAAAAAAAAGTCTAACACAAGTTGAGCAATTTAGGGCCAAGGAAGTGCAGTTGGTGTAGCCTGACAATCCTGTTTGGATTAACAGGTAGATGATGGATGGATGTCTCAGAAGTGCTGAAGTTTTTCCTTCAGCACACACTGCACATGTAGTATATGAATCAAACCACATAATTAGAGAGGTCTTCAGGTTTTCATTGCTCTGACCACTTCTCTATGCTGGCTGTTAGGAAATTGGGTCATGCTACTTCATATTTATTGCAATCTGTTACAGCATGGCTGGAAGGCGTTGGTTACTGCAAGAAGGCAAACTTACTGAAGAATAGAGGGTTGCAGGAGAAATCACAAGGTTGGGGTGTGTGTGACAACTGTGCCTGAGAATTTCACCCCAAACCCCTCACTTAGTGGAAGGGAGCTCAGGACTGCAAGATGCTCACTCTTGTTCTGAAAAATTGCTGACCATAAATTCCATCCTGAGCAGTTTTGGTCTGCAAATAAATTTACTACGTATCTTGGGTATTTTCCCCATGGCTTAGGAGTTGCCATAGATCTCTGTGTCTCCAAGTTTGGGCTTTAGAATGAAGGACTGAATTTAAAAGATTTAGTAAGCTCAGCATTATTAAAGAGTCAACTAGGTCTGCAGGGATAATAGTCTTAGTTCCACAAATGTTTGCAGTGAGCTATAACTTCATTTTTAGCTGGTACATGTAGGAGCACCAAAGGTTTGAAGCTTTTCTCCTCTCTGAGAGGGTGAAAATGTGTAGAAATAGGTTTGACCTGTGAGAGCATCTGCCTGAGAATCTGAAGTGGTTTCAGATGTACAATGTTAGATGGCGACAACCCGGACTCTGCTGGTGTTACTGGAAAGTAAAAGTCATTAAAAGGTGACTTTCTGCTCCCTATCATGGATAGCAGGAATGTAAATGGAGTTGTTTTAACTTCAAGATGTTTTGTTCTGGTCTTGTCCAGGAGGAACAAAAATCTGTGCAGCACTTGTCAAGGGTGTCTGCCAATTTGATGGTCTTCTTCATCGGTGCTGGTATTATGTAGTAGCAGATTTCTTATCCTATAGCATCCCATGAATATCCAAACCCTGTTTTGATGTGATTGGTTCACAATCTTTAAATTTGAAACAGTCCAAAGGCAAACTGGTGTGGAAACCCAAAGTTCTTCCCTTAGTTTAAGAATTTCCTTCCCAGGCTGGTGGAGGTGTCAGTGACAGAGAGCTGCTGCTGGTTGAAATTCACATTTGGCTGTGAACTTTTGAGTCAAGTGCTTTTTTTAATGTGCTGAACATGTTGTCAGTTGTTGATAGACATTCATGTATATTTGTGTGTTGTCTAAGCTCAGAATGGAGCCAAAAATTCGCTAGAATAAAACTAGGCATTGACTCATTCTCAATCTAGTTTTCATAGAATCATAGAACAACCAGGTTGGAAGAGACCCACTGGATCATCGAGTCCCACCATTCCCATCAATCACTAAACCATGTCCCTCAGCACCTCATCCACACATGCCTTAAACCCCTCCAGGGAAGGTGACTCAACCCCCTCCCTGGGCAGCCTGTTCCAGTGCCCAATGACCCTTTCCGTGAATTTTTTTTTCCTGATGTCCAGCCTAAACCTCCCCTGGCGGAGCTTGAGGCCATTCCTTCTCATCCTGTCCCATCACTTGGGAGAAGTTGGTAGTTGTAGAGAGCAATGAGGTCTCCCCTCAGCCTCCTCTTCTCCAGGCTAAACAACCCCAGCTCTCTCAGCCGTTCCTCCTATGGTCTGTTCTCCAGACCCTTCACCAGCTTTGTCGCTCTTCTCTGGACTCGCTCCAGAGCCTCAACATTCTTCTTGTGCTGAGGGGCCCAGAACTGTACACAGGATTCAAGGAGTGGTCTCACCAGTGCTGAATACAGAGGGAGAATAACATCCCTGGACCTGCTGGTCACACAATTTCTGATCCAAACCAGGATGCCATTGGCCTTCTTGGCCACCTGAGCACACTGGTGCCTCATGTTCAGTCGGCTGTCGACCAACACCCCCAGGTCCCTCTCCTCCTGGCAGCTTTCTAGACAGACCTCTCCTAGTCTGTAGCTGCACAGGGTTGTTGTGCAAGAGTTTACTGACTGGCAGCCCAAAGCAGCTCCTGTCAGCAAGGAGGGACTTCCCTGAGCGAAGACGTAAGTGCCTCTTACCTCCTTCCAGTGTTTGTGCACGATTACACCAACTTCAAAACAAAACAAGAGCACAGCTGTAGTTATGGAAGCAGGAGTGGAGATGCGAGGCACAAGGGAGAGACAAGGTGAGAGGCAACAGTGGAGTGCAAAGCAGGAGGAAAACAATGGATGGCTCTCACACAGGACTGCCAAGCATTAATGCATATGCAAATTGTTTTTATTCTGAATTTTACCAGAAAGGCAGCAGCCCAGATAAATGATTGTCTTATATTTATTAATCACTACCTTAACACATCTTATTTTCACTTGAGTGTTGACAGCAGGGTAACTCACATTTTGCTTGAGAAAAATTACTTTTATCTTAGTAAAGATAGTTTCTGAAAGGACAGGATGATGGGCACGGACCCAGATGTAGAGAAACCACAGGGTGTCCTATCTGTGCCACAAAAGGAGAGATGGATAGGGAAGGTTCATTGTATCCCCAAACACAGTCTCCATTTGAAGGGACACTGAAAAACCAGGCCATCTCTAGGGACTGATGTTGGACATTTTCTCCTGGGACCACACGGTAACTTCTGCTTCAGACTTCAGGGAATGTTTTGGAAGACCTTTCCTATAAAGAGACGTTCTTCCTATTGGAAAAAATTTGCATGAACCATGGCAGTTCCCAAAAAATTATCTTCCGCTTACTAATAGTGGTTTTCCCCTTCTTCTTGGCAACACGTCAGCATAGGTGTATCTGCTTCCCCATCACTGAATTTACAGTAAACTTCCAGGAGTTTTGGGGTTAAGCTTGAGGTAAAACAGGATTACAACATCATTATATGAAGTTTTGTGGTCACAGTCACACATAAGAATTTGTCTTGTATGAAAAATCTTAGAGTCATAGAATAGTTTGGGTTGGAAGGGACCTTAAAGCCCATCCAGTTCTACCCCCTGCCATGGACAGCGACACCTCCCACTGGATCAGGCTGCCCAAGGCCCATCCAACCTGACCTTGAACACCTCCAGGGATGGGACAGCCACAGCTTCCCTGGGCAACTTGNCAAAAGGAGAGATGGATAGGGAAGGTTCATTGTATCCCCAAACACAGTCTCCATTTGAAGGGACACTGAAAAACCAGGCCATCTCTAGGGACTGATGTTGGACATTTTCTCCTGGGACCACACGGTAACTTCTGCTTCAGACTTCAGGGAATGTTTTGGAAGACCTTTCCTATAAAGAGACGTTCTTCCTATTGGAAAAAATTTGCATGAACCATGGCAGTTCCCAAAAAATTATCTTCCGCTTACTAATAGTGGTTTTCCCCTTCTTCTTGGCAACACGTCAGCATAGGTGTATCTGCTTCCCCATCACTGTATTTACAGTAAACTTCCAGGAGTTTTGGGGTTAAGCTTGAGGTAAAACAGGATTACAACATCATTATATGAAGTTTTGTGGTCACAGTCACACATAAGAATTTGTCTTGTATGAAAAATCTTAGAGTCATAGAATAGTTTGGGTTGGAAGGGACCTTAAAGCCCATCCAGTTCTACCCCCTGCCATGGACAGCGACACCTCCCACTGGATCAGGCTGCCCAAGGCCCATCCAACCTGACCTTGAACACCTCCAGGGATGGGACAGCCACAGCTTCCCTGGGCAACTTGGGCCAGGGCCTCCCCACTCTCATTGTGAAGAAATTCCTCCTTCTGTCTAGACTAAACCTGTCCCTCTCCAGTTTATACCCTTTGCCACTTGTCCTGTCACTCCAAGCCTTTGTGAACAGTCCCTCCCCTGCTTTCTTGTTGGCACATGTTTGCAAATTGTGGGAAAAAGGGTGAAAAAAGGGTGAAACTTCTTGTCCCCAGTGAGGACTATTCCTGTGGTGCCTGTACAAGCGGATGAGAAAATACTGTTTCGCCTCTGCCATTCCCTGTGGGAGAGAAAGGGGCTCGGCACTTCCCGTCTTGGTGGCTTTTCTACTGAGTCAATGCAAAAGGATTCACATTGATTGACGCACAAAAAGCATCATTTCAGCTGCATCAGCTTTTGGGAGACAATTCTCGAAAGCATGGAAAATTTCCACAGAGTGTATCTAGGGTCTTAGTACAGCAGCTTCCGCTGGCTGCTGTTGGGACACACAGTGACTGGCTTGGTGACAAGATCAATAGTGCTGCTGACATCCGACTTGCTGATGAGCACCTTCCCCTCCTCCTTCAGACATGCTCTATTTTGGTGATCTCTTGAACGTGAAGCTTAATAAAAAGCATTTATTAGAGCCTTTTGGAAATAACCTTTTAACGTGGTTTAGAGGTCACTTGTCAAGTTAATGTCTGAGAGTTTCAACATTGAGGGTGCTGTAGGAGACTGATTTGAAGTTCTGTGTCAGCAACAGCCTCTCCAGTTGGGTCTCCCAATGCATGCTGCTAGCCTGTGTCTTTTTCAGCACTGGTGAGACCTCTCCTTGAATCCTGTGTTCAGTTCTGGGCCCCTCACCACAAGAAGGATGTTGAGGCTCTGGAGCGAGTCCAGAGAAGAGCGACAAAGCTGGTGAAGGGGCTGGAGAACAGACCTTATGAGGAGCGGCTGAGAGAGCTGGGGTTGTTTAGCCTGGAGAAGAGGAGGCTGAGGCTCATTGCTCTCTACAACTACCTGAAAGGAGGTTGTGGAGAGGAGGGATGTGGCCTCTTCTCCAAAGTGACAGGGGACAGGACGAGAGGGAATGGGTTTAGGTTGAATATTAGGAAAAACTTTTTAACAGAAAGGGTCATTGGGCACTGGCAGAGGCTGCCCAGGGAGGTGGTTGATTCACCTTCCCTGGAGGTGTTTAAGGTATGCGTGGACGAGGTGTTGAGGGGTGTGGTTTAGTGATTGATAGAAATGGTTGGACTCAAGGATCCAGTGGGTCTCTTCCAATCCAGTGATTCTATGATTCTATGAAGATCAGTCCACAGTTTGTCCTCTTAGAGACATCTCTGTGTCTTGGTCAAGGATGGTCTTTTAGAGTGTGTCTATAATGTAGACAATATGACAGCTTGAGTAGGTGGTTGCTGAGTGTCTGCACTGCTCTCAATGTCCTGCCTTTGTTGACCTTCCCACCACGGTGCTTTCTGCCCAGCAAAGCCTGACAGTCTCTGGGTGCTTGTACTGACAGGACAAGGGGCAATGGAGATAAACTTGAGAGGGGCAGATTTAGACTAGACAGAAGGAGGATTTTCTTCACTGTGATGGTGGGGAGGCCCTGGCCCAGGTTGCCCAGGGAAGCTGTGGCTGCCCCATCCCTGGAGGTGTTCAAGGCCAGGCTGGATGGGCCTTGGGCAGCCTGATCCAGTGGGAGGTGTCCCTGCCCATGGCAGGGGGTTGGAACTGGATGATCTTTAAGGTCCCTTCCAACCCAAACTATTCTATGATTCTATGCTTCTCTAAACCCTGCCCCTTGGCCTCATACGCAGCAGGTTCACGGGTGAATGGCAGCAGCTGTTTCCTCTCCTCCCAGCTGGCAAACCCCAGGCAGTCCCAGCAAATGTCCCTGTGAGTTTCTCAGCATGCAGCAGTGCTTTGCATAGCAGGGTGGAAGGGCACTGCCAGTGCCTGGATGAGTCAGGCTTTTTGCATCAGCCCCTTGCCTGGCTAAAAAGAAAACCCTTTCTGCCTGTCTGTCAAATAAATTCAGGGGTTCCCCTTTTTCTAGGCACTGCTCACAGCTGTCAGTGTGTCCAGGAAATGTTTATATTTCCCTGAAATGGGTAAACCTGCTTTTTTTAACTCCCTAATCAAAGCAGAGGGGCAGCTCTCTTAAAATCCAGCTTGATCTGCCCTAGCCAGTTGATTTCAGCAAGCTGTCACCTACCTGTTGATCGCTGTCCCGAAGTCCCACATACTGACCAGAGTGAAGTATTTCATATTATTTCGCATAACCTGCTGGATGGAGAGAAAATGTTCACTCTGTTTAATGGTAAACTATGCTGTATTTCCACTCCAAGCACTGTTTGGCTCTTTTATATTCACATTCACAGTGGAATGTATTTAAAAGCTGATCCTGTCATGCTTTTAGGAAACGGCAAAGGTTTTCATAATAAACCCACCCTGTTGTGATGTTTTCTGTGTGATTTGGAAATGCCTCAGCCTTGGTCAGACATTGAAATATTTGATTTTCAAGCACCAGCAGCTACACAGATACAAAAATTACTGAAAAGGGCCAAATAACTTTGGTAAGACCAGAGAAAAGGACATGGTCTACTGCACTTTTATGTACAGAACTCGCTGTGCCAGTTCGACTTTTAATGATATGAATAACTTGATTGGAATATAGATATTAGGGAAGGGTAACCTTTAATGCCTTGTGTCTTGCCTCTAGGAACAAACTTACCCAGTAACTTTACTGATTAATATGAAAGACCCATTGAAAGATCTGGGGTTTATGAAACACTTGGGTGTATCTTATCAAAAACTCTGAAAAGCAGAAGTGCAATTGCAGGGTTCAGAACAGCAAGTTCCTCAACGAGAAAATGCTTCTTGCATTTTATTAGAAAGGATCTGAGGGGAAGGGCATAGTGAAGGATATGATACAAACCAGCATAATTAAATAGCTTGTGCTCTTGAGTAACTTGAGCTTGATAACAACCCCATGTGGGCTTGATACGGCTGTTCGTGAGCCTCAGTGGGGCTGCAATCAAGTTTCATCAAGTTCTGTCGATCTGGTCTGTCTGCTTTAAGCCTATGAACTTGATTGAGGGAGATTTTTATAGCAAAGAAATAGAATGCAAGGATTTGGGGGCTTCAGTGGTACTTTTGGGTGTAGTATGGGCACCCCCCATTCAAAATGTGTTGAGTGGAACACAGGGAGAGCAAGTACTTATTGCAGCTCATAGTCTTCTCAGAAGAGCTGTGTATCATGTTGTCAAAGTTCGTGTCTTGGTGCTGTTTTCCTTCTTTCCCCAGAGCCACTGCACGCTTGGGCAGCCCCATGCTAGCTGCTATGTTCCCATCCCATGTTCTAAGCAGTTCTCTTTGTCGCAGTACGTAAGGGGCATGAGGGAGGTAAATACGGCACCATGGCAAACTTTCCCCTCTGTTTTTGTACCTGAGCCTTAATGGCCTTGTGTCTCCTCTGAGCAATGATGAAGGCTGACCTCACCTCCCTGTGTGGAAGAAAAAACAGAGGTGAGATGAAGCACCGCCTATCGGAGCCAATCTGAAGTCTTAGATACTCACAAACGTCACACTTTGGGATAGATTTCTGCAGCTTTTTGCTTGTGTTAACATAAAATGCCTCTGCTGTTGTCAGCTCAGGTGGATCATATGAAGACACACGCACTCTCTACATGGACATTGACTGCAGGACCTGGAGGCTGCAGTTCCTCTCCCCTCTGGCTCTTGTGATGCTGCTCTTGGCAACCTACCTGTGCATACCAGTGTACAACACAGTATGAATAAATCACCATGTCTCAAGCATTGAACTAGATTTGTTTTTTCTCTCCATGGATTTAGCTATTATATTGCAAAGCCTGTTACCTAATCCTGACAACTTAAGGGAGTAAAGCACCCTTGAAATTGTAATAAGATTTAGTGAGAAGAGGAAACTCCTAAGCTGTAAAATGCAGCAGATCATAAAATCAAAACAATTAAGTGTAGCTACCCTCAGTCAAAGCAAATATGTCTCTTGTAACAATGGCATATCTAATCTTTTTTTGTGGTGTGTATGCACAAACTTGAGCAGTGCATGTGAACCAGAAGCTGCTGCCACTGGGCAGCTCTCCCCTGTTTTGTTGATCATGCTGTAGAAGACATGTCATGATTGTTTCTCAACTGCTCACTTCCAATGGGCAAAATGAGTTTGCTCTTTGCGACCATAGAATCATGGAATCATAAAGGGTGAAAAAGTCCTCTAAGCTCATCCAGTCCAGCTGTCAGCCCAACACCCGTGTGCCTACTGAAGCAGGTCCCATAGTGTCACGGCCACACACTTTTTGAATCCCTCCAGGGATGTAGAATCCACCACTGCCCTGGGCAGCCTCTGCCAATGCTTTACCACTCGTTCAGTGAAGAAACTTTTCCTAATATCCAATCTAAACCTCCCCACAAACAACTTGAGGCCGTTTCATCTCATCCTATCTCTTGGCTCTTGGGAGAAGAGCCTCACACTGAGGAGGAATTTAATAACTTTGCAAAAATAGCCACAAACTCTAGCAATAACATAGGACATTAAGCATTTCTTGACAGATTTAGTGCTGGAATCCAACCCTGAGATGGATAAAGGATCTCACACAAGTTTCATCACTGGGCTGCTCTCATGTGTGGTGTTGCCCCTGTCAAGGAAGGTGAACATCTTGTGACAATCAACACTAGGCTGCTCTTTCTGCTCTTAGAGACCAGAGGAACGCTTTGGGTTTCAATTTCTGTATTTCTTTCTCTCCACGAACTTTAAAGGCTTTCTCAGATCACATTCCTCCACAAAGCTAGTTGTAACAATGGGAACAAGTATCACTGGGTCAGACCTCTTGCCTGCTGCAAAACACAATCTGACCTTAATACGGCTTTTTTTTTCCTCAATTCCAATGAAAATGGATGCAAAATTAACAGAATGCTAATAGCTGCATGACCTAGAGCAATGCACAGAGTATCACAGCACAGGTTAGCACATCTAAACAGTGACTGCATTTTGTCATGGGGAAAACAATAAATCCAAGAATACTGGTATTTCTTCAAGAAAATGAAAGAGTTCATAGCGTGCAATTCTTTGTTAAGTCACCAGTTGTGTAAGTGTGAGGTAACTGTTCATGTGGTCAGCTTAATGATCCTACTAGATTTCATGGATCGTATCTCCTGCAATGAAATGTCTTTGCATAAGTGCAGGAAGTCTTAAAAATTGTGTCAAAGATTAGTGACACACTGTGTTTGCTGGCTGATGTATGCAGGAAGTATCATTTCTGTGACATAGGGTCAGAGGATATCTCTGGATTGAAGTGACCTCAGGAGGTCCTGCTGAAAGCTAGTCATCTCTGGGGTCAGACCAGGCTGCTCAGGTCTGAACCAGCATGAAGTTGAAAAGCTCCAAGGAAGGAGATGGCACAACCTCCTTGGGCGATGTGAGCATATGTGGCACCTTCCTCCTGCCCCAAACGAGTGGTGACCATTGGTCACTCCTGTCCCAGTCACCATTGTATCATTTGTTTCTGAAATCAGTTTGTTTGCTGGTAATCCTAGAATCATAGACTACTTTGGGTTGGAAGGGACCTTAAAGGTCATCCAGTTCCAACCCTGTGCCAAGGGCAGGGACACCTGCCACTATATGTCCCTTGCTCAGGTTGGAGATATGACATGTTTTGACCCCAGATCCATTGCTGTTGCTCTGTTGGTCTCTCAAGTAGATGAATTAGACTCATGGGAACTTTATGTAGTAAAGAAAGTAAAAAGAAAGACT
>WAAB01012757.1:77872-135093 GCA_013389865.1 Piaya cayana | reverse complement strand
TTATTTTATGATTCTATGAAAAGTTTTTAATGAAAGACCTGGTCTCCTGTTGTTGACAGGAATAATAATGTTTTCCTAAATCCATTTGATTAATGTTCATGCCTGAGTCATTTTAATGGTAATTATACATAGTTTCTCTACAGTTTTTATATCTAATTTCTCACTAGCTTGCCACAATGACATAGCAATAATTAATGTGGTGTGCTCCAGCCCTTGTAAATTCAATGAAATCTTATAAGAACATGTAAATTATTTTTATTTAAATCAATTTCCATTAGCTAGCATGAAGCACAGACAAAAGAGGAGCTGTCAATTATTTGTAAAGTGCATTATAAATGTCTTTCATAGAAATGATCAACGAGAGCTCCTATGTGTCAAAACATGTGCATGGAGGTAAGTGCTCCTAAAAATCAGCATATGTTTTACCAGTTAGATTGGTCTCAATCTCCCTATTTTCCCATTACTTTAACTACTTGCCTAATTCACTATTTAATTATGTTCGTAATAAATATAATTGCGAACTTGTCAATCAAAACATTCATTATCAGGCAGATACTACTACCTATGCAACGTGAGTGAGGGACATGCGCTGCTTCAATTCTTTGAAGTTAATATAACAGCTACTGCTTGAATTTGAAGCTTGTCGAAAGTTTTACTTTTGATATGAGAAATGCACCTTGAAGCCAAGCAAAATATCATTGAGTTTCAAGAAAATAATGGGACTCATATGCAAGGATATCAGGTGTCCATCTATATGCAACATGGGCAGCATGCAGGAGGGAGGAGAGATTTTGGGTGACATTGCTGTAGGTTGGTGAACACACCAGTAGCTATGCAGGGAAGGAAAATCCCAGGTGTACCTAAATTGGTTTTATTTTATTTTATTTTATTTTTGTTTTTAAATACTAAAGCCCTGACTGTAACATGGGTCCTTTATCTGTGACACTTCAAGGCAGCATTGCAGTGAGACGGGTACCTCATTACGCCACCACCCTGGGGGACCTCCTTCAAACTCCTGCTTTTGGTTGACATCACAGTAAAGAAACTAAGATTTCTGGCACTTATCTGACTGCTGCAGGTTGACAGTAATCATGGAATAAATTAGCCCCATATTCAAGAGCATGGAAATAAAGATACAAGTAAAGTAACTTTCAACAAAGTAAATTAAAGTAAACATAATCCCTTTTTAAAGAGCTGGGTCAACTCTCCGTGTCAGCAGGGTCTCTCTTACTGGCATTACAGACCCGTAAAATGTGTATAGATGTCATTCATGTCAATGTAGTAATACAATATGTAGACTGTAAGTGCAACCAAACAGAATGCAAATAAAACCAGGACTTTTGTTGCCTTCATAAAGCAGAAATAACAAAGGGCCTGTCTGCCTGTGGCCAATGAAGATGATTAATCCAAATTAACTAAGGTGTGCATTTGAACTAGATTAGTTAAATGGTATTAAGTGCCTGTGCAGATAATCTCATTCAGAATTAAAAATGCCTTAATTCAATTTAACTTAATTTACTTCCAAAGTAAATCATGATGCAGTGAAGACATTCTACCCTAAAGGTCTGAAACTGCAATAGGCCAGTGACTAAAACACTGAACGGAAAAAGAAGTTAAACAACACTTTGAGATAGCAACATAATTTGGGGTTCATAAAAGCTGTATTGATCTATTTAAAATAAAAATAAAAGACTGGGAAGATGCCCAGGTCCCCAAGGGAAAAGATTTTGAGTGCAGTCAACAAGCATTTACTGAACTAATGAGGAGCTCAGGGTGCACATAGTCCCCTGTATCCAAACTCCAGTTACTTCAAGTCAAATTTTGAAGCAAAGCTCCCAGTATTTCCATGGTCACTTTATATAAACAGGAGCTCACTAGGGAGGCACATCTTTTCTAAAAGTGGAATTTCCAGTCATCCCCTGATGCCTTGGCAATCAGAAGGACTCAAGCCCTTTGTCAGCAGCAGCTTTTATGGATGCATGATCATTCACTTCCTGCCCAATATCCCACATCCCCGCAGCGCTAGAAATGGGAGCTTTTATGTATTAAGGGCCACACAAGGTGATCCCAAGGGATATTCATATTTAATTAATTTTTTTGAAAAACTTATCTTGGTTATTTTTTGTCTTTTCTTAAAAGTTTTAGTAAACGCAGTTTCAAGGAAAATTCAAGAAAAAGCTGTTGACTGCAAAACAGCATTGATTTTGCATAGGTTATAAGGACATGTACAGGACAAACAGCTAGCATTTCTCTACCTTCTCTATTGCAGCTCTGAAAAAGAACTAATTTTGAACATGCTGCCACTAATGAATTACAAACGGTACTAACAGCAATCACACTGCCCCAGACATTGGCATTTGAATGGTAGCAGCTAAATTCTGACATTATCAATCATGAAGACAAGAGGGAGACAGCCATTCACACTTGTGAGGCTGGTGCTTCTTCAGGTAGCAAAAACTACCTGCAATACTTAAAATATATTTTAAAATAAAGGAGTGGCTGTTTCCAACCAATAAGAAGCCAAATCCTTGATGCAAATAATGCAGATCCTCCAAGGCGTTCAAATGGAAGAGCAACGACATCTCTCCATTCCCACAGCCTCAGCATAGCATCAACAGCCAGAGTCTTGGGCTGGGTGTGTCTGGATGTGCCATCCCTTCCTCTGCCCTTATCTTTAGTGCATACAGTAATTTGGAGAAGCATTGGCCTGGGAAACTTAACTTATGGAAGGTTATTTTGCTGGCTGAGCAGTCAGACCTCAATAACTCTCAAGCAAGGAAGTTTTACCAGCCATTTCCCACATACATATTCCCCAAGCCCTCAACTCGTTTTCATAATCTATATGCCAGCACCAAGGTCAAGTATTACCACAGGCATCACTAGCAGATCCCAGAGGAAGTTTGCCTTAATCATGGTTTCACAGTGTCTTGTCATCTTCAGCTACACTCCCATTCTTCTTCTCTGTTTCTGGAAAGCAAAAATTCATCTAACTCCTGTCCTTGCTCACAACCTATGTGAGTGAACACAGGGCTCAGCATTACCCTCCTGCTTCAGTGGTTTCTCAGAATCTGATTGCTGGAAACCATTAGTGGTCGTGGGGGCTTTTCCACCCTGAGGCTCACATGGTTTCAAAAGTAAACAAAGGCAGGCATAAGAAGCAAGTTTGCTCAAAAAGTTAGCGTATGGCTCAGCACTGCTGTGTTCAAAATGCCCTCGCATTTTGCAGGCAGTAGGTGCTGCTGAACTACTTGCAAGTCAGAAGTAAGGAACACACACCACCAGCATTCAGACATCCCTGGCTTACTGCCATCTCCATCACCCACTCTGCCTGAAGCTGGCCAAGTGCTTCATCTCTTAATTCTGTCTCATTTAGTTTTCGGCCTTTGAAGAAGGTTCTTCTCTTAGCCCATGCATATTATGCCTATTTAGCCATTATCTATGCATTCTAGCTGGAAGAAGGCCAAAATACTTCAGGCAAAAACCACATTTCCCCTTTGAGGAACCTGTTTCTGGCTAGGCCTCCAAAGTGTGTCATTTCAGGGTAGGGGAGTTTAAAATTTTTTGAGAAATTATGAAAGACACAGTCAAAACACAAGTTACCTCAGTCTTCCTCCCCTAACCAACTCTCCCATCAGCCAGAGTTCAAGGACGGTAGTCCACAACAACGTGTACCTACTTTTCGTGACAACGCCTTCCAGGTGGATGATGTTGGGGTGGTCAAACTGCCCCATGATGCTTGCTTCTCCTAAGAAATCTCGCCTCTGTTTCTCCGTGTAGCCCACCTTCAGAGTTTTGATAGCCACTGGAAACTCACGTTTTCCCTGCAGCTTCAGCCGCCCACTGCAGACCTCCCCAAATTCACCTTCAGAGAAAAATCAGAAAGAATTAGATCACAGCACATCAAATGAATGCAGAGCACACATCCATCTGCAGCACGCAGTCCAGCACCTATAGATAGCTAATGAAAACCATGCAGGGCTGTCCCTCATTCATAGATGTACAAAGCTGAACATCACAGTGATCACCATCTCAAATATCTGGTGTACCACAAACCAAGTAATTCATAAGCACAAGAAAATTGGGAAGAAAAAAGTAATTTTCCTGTATTTAAAGAGTTATGCTCTATATTCTATTGAAGTTTTCCACATTTCATGGTTTTGTCTACTAGATGAGAGTCCTGTCACATTCTACATCATCTCCCTGTGTAGACAGCTGTAAAACACAAGCCACTTGCTTCTTAACCTTCCCTTGGTAAGTTAAAGAAATGGAATACCGTTAGCCTTTCACAGCAACATATATTTTTATAGACCATAAATCTTTCAGATTTTCTGACCACCTTTTTTAAAAAGTAACCCAAAGAGATTTATTTTTCTTTTTTTCTGGTGAACAGTAAATTACCTCCAAAACCACAACTTTGGAGGACAGAAAATAATCCCAAGGTTGGATGCAAGTCCAAACAAACAGCTTAACTGGAAAGAAAATGGGAGTTTCTTCTTTTAACCATGGAAGTTAAAAACTTTGGAGTTAAAAGCTTGCACATTTTTTCTCAGATGACTTCTTGTTCTTAATTTTCACTTCCAAATTCACCACAATAGGGTAGGAGAAAAGGGGTTAAAATGGTGAAAAGAATCTGAAAATTAAGGGACTCATTTCCCATAACATCCATAAGAATAACTCATCTTGGTCCAAACATGACCACTTTCTGCTCTTTTCAGCTTAGTCCCTGATTTCAAAACCATAGATAACAACAGGTTTGTCCCACGCTTTATCTGGAACATTCTCCCCATCACTTGCAGGGTACCTAACAGCACAAATGTTACACAGCACTTCCTGGATTGCTCGTGTTAAGAATGCCCATCTTCCACATTGCTAAGGATTAAGAACTGCATTTTCATACCAGCTCCAATAACTCTTTCAATGGTTATGCATGAAGCTTCGATTTCCTTAGCAAACTCATGGACGGCTTGATTAGGGTCCTCATAGGTGTGTGGGTCAATGTAGGTCCTTACTCCAGGCAGCTTAACTGCAAACACAAATTAAAATTGTTAGGAGCACGCGGCATGATAGATGATGGACAATGCCCACTCCTGTCCCTTGTACTCAGCTTTGCTGGAAAACATTGCAGCATGGACACCTATTTGTATGGGAAAAATGAACAGTATTCTTGCTAAATGACATTTAGTTTACATGTGACAAATCTGCAACTTCATTTTATTTAGAAAAGCACACAATAGTGTTCAGTTGGAATGCTGCAAAGCTTCAAATACTTCTCAGACCAGCATAACAAGCTGGTCCAATGTCTGGTGAAAAAGGATTCCTTTCTGGGTCTGGAAAGCATACACACCAGAAGGGAAAGTAAATAAGATGGATGGGGTTGATGGCAAGTGGCAATAAATTATGCCCTACCAGTCACATATTAGCTAATCAATTGGCTACGTTGTTTCAGACAGCATACTTGAGATTTAAATTAGCAGAATATTTGCAGTATAAAGCCTGTCGATTGTACTAGTATAAATAAAATCAATAGAAGGCTTTTTCTCCAGTACTTGAGAGGGGAAAAAGTATTTTCATTATCCATATTATAAGTTTGTTTTGACAATCATTAAGGCTACTCACATGAAGAACTGGCTCATCAGTCTAATAAGACAGCTATGTTACATTGTGGGTCTTAATAGATTTGCTTCCTGCTGCCTTCATTACATAGCACTAATGGAAATTTGACTTTCATTCAAGATGCATTTGCCTTTTCCACCCCAAAATGCACCTTGCTTTTACCCATCCCCAGATCTTGCAGCACTTGATGAAGCAAAGCATTTCAAATACTGTCTCTGGATGTCTGAAGGACTGAGAGTAACCACAAGGTGTAGCTTCTAGCACCACTGGAGAGGAATTTTGTATATAAAAGCTTTAACACAGCATTTCTAAAAGCTTCCTAGAAGGAAGAAGTAGATGTTAACCTTCATCCCTTTGCACAGACATCCAAGGTAAAGAGTAGCTTTGGGACTAGTCCTCACTGCTGGTTTGGGCAGTGCAAGGATTTTAAACAGGTATTCTGGATTGATGTATCCAGACTGCAAAAATGTAGTTGTTACGTGCCAGTGAGGCAAAATAAACAGAACCTTGGGTCACACAGCAAAGATAGAGGAACAGAACACAACAGCTTGCTTGATAGATGTGCTGCAAATGTACAAGCGTGAATAGCTGGGCATATATAAGGACTGTTCAAATGTTTTGTTCTCCATGGGGCTCAGAGCAGGGCAGGTGGGGAGTTACTGAGTAACAGAACAAACTGAACTCTTCTGTACATTACCAACAAAACCAGAACCAAAACCAGAATTAACTTTTTTGTTGGAAAAAAACCCCCTCTCACTTGTATTTCTCATTATCATAGTGAACCAAACCCACATCTTTACTCACTGTGGCCGTTATGAAAATGCATCTTTTCTTCTTCTGGATCTTGTTTAGCTTTGCTATAGCCACATCGCCTGGAAAAACAAACAAACAAAAAAACAAGCCAAAAACAGAAGAATGTTTTTGTCTCTGGTACAGCAGAATCATGCTCCTTACTTCAAATCATGGAAAACACAAAACCCTGGAGCAGCAATGAATCCAACCTTTCTGGCAGCTGTATTGCTGCTGTCCCAGTTTTAGTTCATCAAGCTACTTGCAATTTCCCTAACAGAATTCAAGGCCCAGGTCCCACTGATTTCCAATTAGACTTGTCAGATCCCACAGACGCCCAAATCCCATAGGTGCTTCTGAAAAACTCCACTCTACCATACAGGTAACTTTGCTATTACTAAGAAGAAACAAAAACAAAACCCAAGAACAAGAAGGACAATGGAGGAGAAATGGGATGAAACAGCAAGATCTCCTGGACCATGGAGCTTTTGCAGGCACCATGTATTGCATGCTCCCCTCCATCCACTGGACATCTGCACAGAAGTTTAAATTTTGATAGCTGGAAAACAGCCTTGCATAAATATTAACACCTTAAACTCATGCAAATTAATAGCGTAAAAAACCCCAGAAACTGTTGCCTCTCTGTCTTTCAGGGTCTCCTATGTATTCCTGAGTCTGTTGAGGTTTCCTGCACATCTCCTGTCTTTACCCAGGGGAGCACGGGGCTCATGCAATTCCCACTGCCCAGTAGCAATAAAGATGGAAGAAAGCAGTCACTTCCGGACCCATCTTGCTCCCACGTTAGTACCAGAGAGTGCAAGGATGCTGCTCCCACTATGGAGTTGCAACCACAGCCATATGGAAGTCACATTTTCCCCAGGGTATCCTCCTATCAGTTTTTGGCTGCTCTTCCCTGACCACCCTTGGTGGTTCTCTTGGTGATATTATTGCATTAGCATTAATTGGCTGCTTTGTGGCATTTCTGAGAACAGCTAAGTGGTTGCTCACTTAGACAAACACTTATGAAGCCACTGGGTAACTAACTGCATAGGCAAAGAGGACTACTATACACACACACATATATAAAAGATAAAAAATAGGATGAGATATGTATGATGCACATATATTTGCCAATCTTTCTAAGGACCTGATATGATAACTGGATATAGGAACAGAATAATTTTTAATGCAAACTGCATGGATATGAGACAGAGCAACACTGCTTGGTAGAGTGAAAAACCTGCAATGGACAGCTGCAAGCCAGCCAATGTGCTGTAGGATCACTAGCTGGCCCACTTCAGAGAAAGCCTCAGGTTGCCAAGAAGCCACTTAAAGCTGAGAAACTTGGAGTCTTCTCTTCCATTGATCATGATTTTTGAGATAAGGAGATGTGAGCACTTCAGCATCACTCGCAGCAATGAGGAGCACACAATTAGCAGAAACAAAACTGCAATTAGGAGGAAGCAGTAACAGGCATCTGCATGAAACATGTGCTCAGCATGAAGTCCTGTTACAGAGAATTGCTGTCTGCCTGGTTGCAAGAGGCCAAGCAGCCTTTTGGCTATAGGAATTTGGCATCAGATCTGTGAAACAATCATGATTACAAACAAAAGCCTCAATATGACAGGATGCACACACCGTCACTGAGCTGGCCCCAGCAGAGTTGGACACTGGAGGGTCAAGGAACGTAAAAAAAGCAACGTAAGCTCCCACAGGAGAGTAGGTACGCAAGCTTACCTCGGGGGGAAGGGGAGACCTGTGCCAAGGGGAGAGGAGTTAAAAACAGATGGTAAAGGTTGTGAATGCACAAGGGAATGGATTGAGAGAAGGTGCAGAAGGTGCAGAAGACAGGAGGAGGGAGGCTGACAGGTGATCCAGGAGTACAGGCAAGGAGATGACATGGCCAATAAACAGGTCATACTTGATAAACAGCCAGGTTTTCCATGCAGGGCACGATTTCAGCAGCAGCAACCAAGGTGAGACCAGTACACTCCAAACGCAAAACCCACATGAGCAACAATGAGGTGAGCCCAAAGATATGGCTCAGTTATACACATGTTGGTGCTCATCACCTTGCTCTTGCAGCAGCAGTACCATTTCCCTAGATTGGGTCCTGTCTAATTAACTCAAAACCCAAACAGTATGTGTATGTGGTCCTTTTAAAGTACATTTTGGTGTTCACAATCTGTGGGGGAAAACAGACTATCCTCCTTCATGATACTGCCTCCCTCTTTAAAAGTCTAAACTAGAGATGTGAATATCATTACTATATTTTCCACTTCTGGCAATCCCATTTTTTTCTGCTGCAAGTTGCCAAATGTTGCACCAGTTTTCTGCAGAAGTAATCTTCTGGACTGCGGTGTATTACTAATTTTTCCTCTTAAAAGCACATAACTGTTTTCATTCATCCTTCTACTAAATGGACATATACAAGATTTCTTCTGTTTGCCTATTACAGCAAATACCCTTGTCTCTCTTCCTCAGGTTTGGAGTACTATAAATAAGCTTTTCTAATATTGTCCTTTTTACCACCCGCATCTCCTGATTCTTCAGCCATAAAGAGGGAGGAGAGGGAAATGTATTGCTTGCATCCAGTGATCAAGCACACCATGATGCACAACAGTCCTCGTTTTATTGTCCAGAGATACTCGAAAGCCAATGCAACCAGTTGGCTCTGGCTCTCTCTGTCTCTCAAGCTGGGTAACACATACAGCAGCATATCATATTAGCATATAAAATCAAGCTCCAGGCCCCTCAAAGCATCATTAAAACAAGTCTCAACAAGACACACTAAAGTGAAATAGTAGCTAGTGGATTGTGACTCTCAGCAACAGTTGGGTGTCATTAACAAAGCCTGTTGCAAAACCTGCCCATTGCAATCACTTGTGCCCTTCACATGCTCACTTTCTTAAAATACCCAGAGAAACAAGCCAAGTACACACTGAGGCTAAACCACTCTTCCTCCGTTCTTGACCTTCAGATACTTTAAATAACATACACAAGCAGATTTTTCTCTTTTCTTCCCCAACAAAATGCCATAAAAATCTGCTATTTCAGGTTAACAGTCATGATCCCCTATGTGAATCTTACTAGCAGATAAAAGTACTTAAATATTGTGGCTTTACAATGTATTTTGGGGGAATAAAAAGCTCCCACTTGTTCATGAAATAAACCAGTTCTGCATGTGCATTTGCTCTTAATATTTATTGGAAAAGCTGTGAGTCAAAAGCCTCCTGATGGAAAACTCATTCTCTGATTTATTGTCATTATGGTACAAGCCATAGATTTCCTATATCTTTTTTATATCAGGTACAGCAGCTACATGTAAAGATTCTGATGCTCACTTGCATTTCCCACTGAGCTTGAGACATTGAGCCAAAGAACTAACATAATTCGGCATGCACACCAGAATCTGTACTCATTTACTCCTGTTGTGGATCTGTCCCAGTTTCTGTATATAGAAAGCATGTCTCCCTTGCACTGCTCTGTTTTTTCACAAAAAGTATCAGAGGAAAAAAAAAAGTGAGACTTTAAATATTCTTAAGGCATCATGTCTTATTTAAAAACTACTTGCAGATTGGCAGGCAGCTCATAAAATATTTATAGGACAGATTATAAAAGTGAAGTTGTAAAATGATCCCTATATAGGTTTATAAAATATAGAAGGGACAGGTAGAAAGATGAAGAATGCAGCTGTGAAACCCATGTCCAATGCCTTGCATGGTAGAAACCAATGGAGAAAAACCCTTCAAGAAATGAGGCAGGAAGATGCTTGCCCTCCCTGGACTGATGGGGATATTTTCTGTCTAACCTTGTGCTTTGGTGTGTTCTTGCTAGGTGGTATGTGGCCCCTTGGCCACCCAAGGCATCTAGCAAAACCACAGAAAGCCTAAGGGAAGGAGTTTTAGTTTCCTTAGCTGGGGTCCACACTCTAGCCACAAACCAGGTAGGACATAGTCAAAAGAATGTGGAGCTGGACCTTGGACATCCAAGCAGTGATGTGGGAGTTTTTAATATTCATTTTTTCTAGGCATAGGCCAGAGTGTTACAGAGGAAATGCACAAGGGGACAGCATTGAGACATCCCCAGTGAGGAAAGGTACTTCACCTTGCTAGGTGCAGTCAGTACCATCAAACGGCTTGTGCTCTGAAGCAAGGTGCCATCTCCCATCCCAGTCCTGTGAAGATTTATACATGTATTTAATCTCTTAAATACGAGTTCAAGTAACTCAGTGCACTTTTCCGAAACAGAGACAAAATGCCACTTGCTTTTCAGGGGCAAGACCTTCACTGACAAGCACATTGTTTACAATAAATCAGCTTTGAGCATCCATCCCATCCTGAGCTGTTTGTTTATGGGAGGTTTGTGAGGACCACGAGGTTTTTGTTGAGAAAGAGGATAGGGCTCATTTCAGACTATTTATTCCAAGATGTTAAAGCAATAAGGCTGCATACATGTTGCAGGGCAGGACTGTGTTTTATTCAGAGGAACAAAAAAACCAAACATGGATCTGTCCATCTGGCCAAGAATTTGTCATTTCAGTGCGTGTGTGCAGACAATAGCTTATTCAGCCAATAGTTTTATCTCAGATAAACAACACTGATACTGAGAACCAGACACAAAAGTTCACCTCTAGTGATACTGATCCATGTTCAGAATTTGCCTTTGCTCAGAATTTGCCTTGCAGTTGCAGAATATATTCAATATCACAAAAACAGGGAATACTCAGGGGACTGGTGTAAACCAAACAGCTCTTGTACTGGAAATTGTCTCCCATTTTTTTCTGTTCACTTTCTTCCTGCTTTTCTAGAATGAGTTACTCAATTGCACTGGACCAAACTTTCAGCTGGATTTAGCTTGAAGCAACCCACTAAGACTGGGAACCTGACTCATGTAACTCCCTCCATCTACTTTCAAAAATCCTATAATTTAGACAGTGGGACCAAAATAGCAGTAAAAGGTCTTGAGATTACAAGCTAAGACTTTCAGCTCAGTTCAGAAGTACACTAGCTGACTGACCTAAAAGGAACCAGAGCAGTCTATCTTCCTTAGGGCTGCAGGCTCACCATCTTCTCAGCTGCTTTCCCAGTCCTTGTTGTCCCCTCCTACAAGGTGCGACCCTGCCTTCAACCTCTGACCTTGTATGCCTTATAAAGGAAGTTTCACAATTCCAGCAGTGGTAATTTTAGCCTTTAGTCTTTCCTTGCCTTCATGCTGAATGACTCCCTGCTTTCCTAAACCATCATCAAAACAATTGAAAAGAATTCAAACAAGATACCATTTTCCCCTCTTGCATGAAGTTCCCTCTGATGTGATCTCCATAAATCTCTCTAAGGAGTTTATTGTGCCTTCCAATAGCACAGCCAATAGTATCTGCCTTGAAGTCACTTTTTTGATTCCTCCCTCCCAGCTTGCTGCCAGATCAGTATCTACACAGCTCAGAAGGAAAACTGCAGAGGGTGTTTTCCAGGTCAGCCAAATTTTCCCTATGTGCCTCTCCTTAACAGACACATGGTCCTTTCTCAGTCTCCTCTGAGAAGTATTTTCTGTTGCTGCCACTCTCTGGCTGGGGGCCTTGCTGAGGACATTTGAAGCATGACTCCCAGTGAGGAATTCCTTGAGTACTGGTGGCACAGGTATGACAGACAATAGAAGTACCAGGAGGTATTATTTTAGTGCAGTCATTGCCTAACTGATGGCTCACAGGAATGACTACACATACCAGAAGAACATTTTGCAGCCAAACACTGAGCTCAGTAGCCTTCCTGGATAATGTTCTTAAGCACTCAAAAGTCACAAACAAACAAAAAACCTAACAAACAAACAAACAGACATCCATAAGCCCAACAGGAAGCTTCAACAGAAAAAACAAAGGCCTTCTATGTTAGGATCTTCAGGATTTGTGTTTGCAAAATCCTCCCTGGTTCAGGACTCTATCAGAACCAAAATACAGTACTAGAGGACCCAAAAACGGTCCACCTGGGTGACTGCTGTGCCCCACAGCCAGGGACTGCACCATGACACATCTACCACCACACAAACCATCGATACCCAGAAAGTACAGTAGAAGAGTTTCACACCTCTTGCCTAGCTATACTGCAAAATCTTGCTGGTTTTAAAATGTACCTGGGATGTCTCAGAGCTCCTATGTCCTCAAGCACCTATCTGATGGGGATGGTGATTTAACGAATCTCCTGGGAGGCTTATGAAAAGGTCTCTGCCTGCACAGACTACAACTGACTCAGAGACCTAAACAACATTCCAACAACATTCCTTTCAGGGAGCAAGTCAACTCACATCCAGCTAAAACAGCAAAAACTAAAATCACTCTTCCTTTGACTAGTTAGAATAGAGGGGAAAAGCACGAGAGTAGAAACTAGTGAGGCAGCCCAAATGGTGGCAGAACAGGGTAGCATGCAGTATGGACACGCAGCTCTTGATGCCTGCAGAGATATGTCCGATGTTGCTGGAGCATATCATTAGCAAACAACATCATGTCATTGCTGCGTATGTCATACATTGACTTGTATGTCAATGACATACAGTTCGTTTTACTGACATGCACATTACATGCCACTAAATAACTTTCCGCTCCCACCTGCCCTCCCCCCCATCTTCTTTCTGCAGGCAGATTGCCTCCTCTAGCCCCTCTGGGTGACAAGAAGCAGAATTTGATGAAGTGTCCAGCATGTGTGATGTTTTACTATGACACATGACATTGCTAGTGTGGTGTCTGGATTGATCACAGCATAACGTATAGGGTTTTTTTCCTCCTGGGGACCCCTGCTCTTGCTGGAGACACACTGCTTCAGGTCATGCTATTTCCAGTTGTTGAGATACACAAGCTGGGTGCAGAGATTGGATGAGAAAGTGATTTCCAGGCCAATACAAGAAGGAGGGAGAGGCAGACTGTGCACAGAAACGTGGAGGGAGGACATGAAATAGGAGCCAGCACAGGTGGGAACACTGACCATGTTAGGCTCGGATAGGCAACAGCACGCAGAGAAGAAGCCCACCCACAGCCATGATCGCAGCAACTGAAAAGCAAACAAAAAGGCCCAGGATAAGGAATAATCCCAGTGCCCTGGTAAGGTGCAAATACATTTGCAACATTTTCATATGCACTTCTTTCCTCTTATTGCAATTATTATTTGGACCTTAACACCCTAGGCTGCAAGAATTTCATGGTATGTGCTACTGTCAGGGAAAAAAATCTTGGGGATATTGTATATATCCTGGTGTTTGCAAAGCAATTAACCATGTGCTTCCCATACTTGAACACCACTGTTGTGATTGATGGGGCCACCCATGTGCTTAAACTTAAGCACCTGCCTTGGAGCAGGAAAAGTGACTTCTTCCATAGGATGTGTGTGGTACAGTTACAATTTCCTTTAAAAACAAAAGCATGCCCTGCTTTTGCAGATCCTTATGCATATACTTAACTCACATAGCCCTTTTTGGGTCTCTGTTTATCAGTGAAGCTTGGCACATGCATTACAGATCGACAGACACAGGACCTTATGAGTCACGTGAGAGCACTCAGGTTAAATAAACTCAAAATATGATGAGTTGAAAGGCACTGCTTGTGTCTACAGCTTGCCTTTGAAGGCTGCTTAACCATTACTTTAGTGTAATCAGAATATGGGTTCACCTGGCACCAGTCCATAACCCAAGGCTGGCCATACTTCAGTTATTACCCTTTATCCTTGTCAGAGAATGTGCATGGTCATTTTTTCTGTTACTAGATCTATTAAGGTATTTTTTCCTGAAAAATAACATAGTGAAGAAGAAACAACAGGAGGAACTTCAGTACAGTATTGAAACAGGAGCCCAACAGTGCAGATATACTCCAGTTCAAGTCAGCTGAAAATCTCACTCATCATTTCTCCTCAAATCATCATAACATGTCATTCTTGAAAAAATTGTGCACGTCTGATTTTATAAAGTGTAACTTTTAATGCCTAGTCACATTGCAATAGACTATTTAGACAAAATTAACATTCTGCAATTGCACTGCCTCAAATTATGATGCAAAATAACTTCAGGCTCGCAATGTTTTACGGAATTGTATACTGGATTATGTGCTTATTTAAATTAGAACTGGTGAATAATGTCTCTCTAAGCTACTTTTGCATCAGCAAAACAACTCACTAGCATTTTCTAAACAGTGATGCCAATATTTTTTTTACTGTAATTGACAATATTTTTTATTTTCATAATACCCCAGCTTCTGTAGTCGTACTAATATGGGAGCAGCTCAGCCTTCACTAAACCTCTTCAGTGATCAAAGTAAACACCAGAGGTTCAAACCCCAAAAGCACACTAAGGGAACCTAAGCATTATACATTTTGAGTCAATTTTTCCACTTTCTGCATTTAACCTCGCAGAATTTGAGTCCAGGGAACCAGTCCATCTCCAGAATATGACTGTGACTGTAATGACTCAGCTTGCACTTTAGCTATGAGGCCCTTTCCCCACCCTTGGCATTTTCTGACAGCTGTTGCCAACAGACCCTTCTTATTCTGCTCAACATGTAAAGCCAAGGTTTTTGAAACAGCAGTTCAATTTACCTGAAAAGCAACCACTTCCTTAAAATAAAAAGTGCTGTTTTCTTAAAGAAAACCGTTTGAGCACCTCGTCAGCGACTGGGCTGCTTTGAGAAAAAATCAGTTCCCTGCACTGAATGCAGAGATCTTCAAATCTCACTTACTCCCTTTAAAACATGGAAAAGGAAAAACATACTTAAGCGCAAGAGAAACATGCCTCAATGCAGATGTACTCCTGCATGCCCATCACATAATGTTGTGCACTTAGGATCAAAATCCTCCATGGTGCAATGTTAAGGGGAATCTAAAGTTCTCAGAAACAAACTAAACTAGATCAGCAGACAACAAAATTCACTTGGCAGTTCCATAAGCACTCAGATGGGTAAGTGAAAGGACTGCCTGGCATGAACCTTTAGGGAAAAGGGAGATTTATAACTGTTAATCTTAAAAGGATGGCAGATAATCTTCAGAATATAAAAATCCTGAGGAGAACAAATGTTAAACTCCAGCAAACCTGCCATGCACTCAAGGCAGCTGCATTTGGGTGCTGATGGCTTCTAGAAGGGGTACAGTTTCCCCATCTCCTTGATCCACTCAGGGCTTTCCTGATCTAGAAATTGAGTAACTGAAAGCAAACACTTTCCAGATGAGAACAAATTCTGTGGCAGAATAAGACATAACTACTCAATGAAATATGCCCAGACCTCTCTGGCATTTTAAGATCTATAACCAACAAGGTGACACGTATTGGGGAGCAGTCAAGAGTTGAACTGAACGCTGTATCTGCAAAGTCTGGTCTAGCCTCACAATTAACCAGCAGACTATAAGGAGAGCATTGTAGGGGCTGTCCCTGGCTCCAGCAGGTCATCAGGAGGCCCTCCAATCTGCTGCACATTAACAGATGGCACGTCCACGTAGCAGCGAAGGTTATTGAGAAAACACCTGCAGTGTTAAATCCCCTTTGATGGGAAAGAACAAGGCATTGAGGAGGCAGCACCTCCAAAATCCAAGCTGGCTTGAAACAAGTTGTGACTTCTGCTTTGAGCCCTGACTTCAAGGAAAGGGCTACAGATGGGCAGAGACAACACAGAGGAGCCTGGAGGTACAGTGACACCTCCTGGACTTCTGTGGCCTGCTGGCACTGCCTGCTTCTTGGCTAAAGGTGCTCTACTGCTTTCAGGTATCTCAGGCACACAAAGATGATGCTCCTCTGTTTCTAGCAAAGGTGACCCCCACAATGCCCAGGTGGTTTGCAAACCTACCTCTTCCAGAGAACAAACTTTAATAAAACTGTGCTAGGAGGACTTATCAACATCCTTGGCATCATTTCAAACACTGGGCTACTTGCTTTGTTAATGAAATGTATATATATGATGGGCCCCAACAACAGTGCCTGCAATCAATGTAATTAATTTACCACAAATCTTCAGATGACCCAGAGAACATTTGGAATTAAACTACATTTCTACTGGCTATATAGCTCTTGGAAAGGTTCTGCCATATATAGCTGTGGCTTTTAAGTGTTATAAGTTGAAGATTCAGAGTCATGATAAATGAAAGCCGTGTTTATTGGTTTTAATATGCTCCAATAATGAGATGTTTTACAGAGGCTTGCAATTAGAGACTGAAATGCTTGTGGGTGCCTGGAAAGATTTTTCAAATTCTTCACAGAGCCTTAAGCAATGGCAATGGTTGCTTCTTGCATCTCCAGGTCAGGAGGACAGCACTACACCTATCAACTTGTGAGTCAACATGCTTGCTTCAGACATCAGAACAGAATTAAAAACTGTGAGCTGCTAGGAACATATTCTTACTTTGCCCAGAACTATTTGAATGTTTAAGGAGTCATCTCCTCTTCCTGCAGAGATATATCTATTTCACATATTAAAGCAAGAATAACTGGGAATGCAGAAACCCAAGCAGATGATACCTATCCAGTCACTAAGGGGAAGGACAGTAGTGCTTACAGGAAAATGAGCTGCACTCAGGAAGACCTCTGGCATTATACTTTGCTGTGTCTAAATCATAAGAAAGTATGGATAACCTTTTTTCTAGGTAAGAGGCCAAGTGCTGTAACATGGTGTTCCCCCAGGAGAGGTCACACTTCCTATTTCTGGCATGCAAAGCAAGGTGAACACCCACATATTCAGAAGTGCTGAGGGTTGACAACTTGATTTTCTTCTTCAACCTCTACCCACTACACAGCCACAAGAAGACAGTGTAAAATCCTACTTTAAAACACTATTCATGCATGAGCGCCAGTGCTCAGCAGGAGTCTGAAGCTGCAACCACTGAAGTCAGTCTTCATTTTCAGCTTGAAGGGCAACTCAGTTCCCTTCTCAAAACAGAAATGAGACTTGCACAATACCATCAAACACACCATCTGAATGAAGGCGAGGAGCCTTCGTCACTGTCACCCTCCCCCACATTTCTAGACATAGCTTATGGCAGCCACTTATCTGTTCATGACTGACCTCCTACCCCATTTCCTTGGTTGCTGCCACAATAACTCAGAAATGCTACAACCAAGGGCAACACCTCTTAGGCTTGGAGCTTAATTACAGATTTGGTCAACTCTCACCTCCTGTCTGGGTCAAAGTCATCTGAAGGCAGATTATCCTATGTTCCTAAGCCTCCTTGGAACTGTAGACCGGCTCACAGAGCCTGGTGTGTTTGCACAGAAGTACTAAGCCGAAAAGTGTTTAGAATAAAAAGGAAAAAAAGGTGTTGGAGCAGCCAGATTTGACAAGCAGGTCTAGGAAGGATACTAGGAATAGGGACTACAAGCAGTAGATTTCCACATCGGCTCTGGGAATGCAACACTGTGTAAAAGGGTGCACTGCAGCAGATTTTTCTTAAGAGGGGAATCCTACATACCAATGTTGCTCATTTCAGGGAAAACATATCACCAAAAAGCAAGAGGCTGTTAACATGATGGAAGTAGTAAAAATATTGACCAAAACAAAAGGAAGACCAGAACCTGTCTGTTCTCAGTGGATGGAAACTTTGACTTGAAAGAGCAATAGCTTCTCCAACAAAATCCTTCCTCTTGCCATGTAAATTGCAGGGAATATTTGGCAGTAGGCAGCATCATAAAGTGGCAATAAATCATGGGAGACAATGTCCTGTAGGAAGACGGAAGAGCAGGCAAGAATGTAGAGATAAAAGCCCTTTAAAAAGTCACAACTAACAGAAATTATGACTCATACTGGAAAAATTCTCTCTATGAAAAACATTACCTACAAACTGTCTCCCCTTTCCTACGGAAATATCGAAAAAGAAAACTATTTAAAGCTATGATACATCTTGGAAAATAGGATGGGGGGGAGGTTGTAGAAAAATTCATCCGTTTTGACCTTCCACATCACAGAAGGTTGCAAATACTGGCTCAGGACCTAGAATATACACCACAATCTTTTTATCCTCTTTGCTTCCTGAAAGTCACTTTTTACCAAGATACATGTATTTATGGCCAAAAAGTAGCCCTCTGTCACCACAGGAGTTGATATTTAAAAGTCTAGATCAGCTAAGGTCAAGGATGGATATTCTGGTGTAGAAGCCTCTAATTGCCGGTACCCAGGTGGTAAGATTTGTCTTCGCTTTATCTTTCAAAGACTAGTTCCTTGGCAGAAAGATATTTTTTATGTATGTATGACACAGAGTGTGGGGCAATTTTTTGTTGCTTCAAATCTGTTTTATTTACTCAAGTTCTATAAAAAGTTCCCTCCAGTTCTATGAAAGATCACTCGAGATGGAAAGGTCATCCATAATGGGTAGCTGTCTATAAATGCAGATGCATAGTACACTTCTTAGTTATTTTGAGCTGCTTTTGCAAACATGTGCAGCACTGACCTAATAGCATCCTCATTTTACTCTGTAATAGCCCATGGTTTTGCTTAGTGCTAGAAAGCTCAAAGGCTCGGGGGACCTCAGGGACCAGCGGTCTCTTAACACTCACCCCAAGACCCTATCAGATTTGCAAACAGGGTTTGGTTTGAAGGACAAAAAAGGGGGAACTGCTCTGGAGCAGTGGGTCTTCTTCCCAGGCTTATGGAAATCTGGCTTCCTTCCTCAGTTTGTACAAGGAAGGGGCTGATACCACAACAACTGTGGCACCTTACTGCTCCTTGACAGAAAGAGCTCAAAGATCTTTGTGACTGATTGTTCACACTGCAAAACACACTGCAAAACGAAAGTCTGTAATGATTGCACTTGGGGCACAACAACCCTGTGCAGAGCTACAAACTAGGAGAAATCTGTCTAGAAAGCTGCCTGGAGGAGAGGGACGTGAGGGTGTTGGTCGACAGCCAACTGAACATGAGCCAGCAGTGTGCACAGGTGGTCAAGAAGGTCAATGGCATCTTGGCTTGTATCAGAAATTATGTGACCAGCANCTCGTTGCTCTCTACAACTACCTGAAAGGAGGTTATAGAGAGGAGGGAGCTGGCCTCTTCTTCCAAGTGACAGGGGACAGGACAAGAGGGAATGGTCTCAAGCTCCGCCAGGGGAGGTTTAGGGCTGGACATCAGGAGGAAGTTTTTCACAGAAAGGGTCATTGGAACAGGCTGCCCAGGGACGTGGTTGATTCACCTTCCCTGGAGGTGTTTAAGGCATGGGTGGACGAGGTCCTGGGGGACATGGTTTAGAGATTGGTGGGAACGGTTGGACTCGATGATCCGATGGGTCTCTTCCAGCCTGGTGATTCTATGATTCTATGATTTTAGATTAATATATACTTCAATTAAGAGGAATGATGACAAGCAGAATCTAATTCAAGCACTGCTAAGCAAGCAAAACTTACAGTCTTGTCCTATGTATAAAATGTATCATACTTCTGAGAACATGTAATCCTAACAACCTAATAAAAAAAGATAATTATAACTCCACATTCTTTAAGTCAATGCTTGTAGCTGGTTTGATAATAGATTTTTAATTTATTTCTCTTTTTTATTTATTTTCTGAGACGACAATGGTCTGATTTAGTGAATCTCCTTGATTTGTAATCTTGATTGTTATATTATTAATATGCCCTTGATGCAAAGAGTGGAGTAACTTTAAAAAGTGATCAAATATTTTGCTTGGTGTCACGTATGACCTTGCTCAGAGGACGCATTATTTACAGGAAGAGTTTTCCTGAGCATCTGCAAGTAAGTCAGCTCTGAAAGGCAGCTTAATTGTTTAGGGCAAAGTGCATTCAGTTTCAAATTCCCAGGAACCTCCAGCTTCAGACAAAGTGCTTTTCCACAGATGGATGCTGGCATATGGAAATGCCACCATGACTATGCTCAGCCAATCTTTGGTTTAGGGCCAGCTGCCAATGGGAAATGCCATTCATTCAAAAGAAGTGAGAAAACTGCACAGATACTTGAAAGCAAAAGGGGAAGAGATGTGGAAGCATCTGCCTCGGGGGATCTACTGGAAAACAAAAAGCCTGCAGAGCCCATCTAACTTCTGAGCCCTATGGCTGGGAAATTATTTTCTGAGCTGCTGAGAGCAGGATACACCCCTTTCTCACTGCAGAACTGCTCTCAAGCTTCTGCTCATTTCAGTCTAGCACTTGGGAGGACCAGCACAGATATGCCATTGTAAGAGTCGGTCAAAGGATCGATTTCTGTCTCAACATTTGCTCATTTTTAGCCTCAGAACTTGACTGTATAAATCAGAAATGCAGGCCTTGGAAAATGGCCTGAGCTGGTACAGAAAAAATGCTTTGTACCTAACTACCTGTACCTGCCTCCTTATCTCAAAAATGTTTTGTACCTGTCTTCAAGCCTCCTTGCTCCCTACCATTGTGAAAGATCCATGAAGCAAGGAGGAAAAGACAGGAAGATTAATGATGGGACTTACTACAGACCCATAGCCAACAGAGCATGCACTCAAGGTGATGATGACTACTGGCCTTCATCAAGAGACCCCAGGTCAAACACCGCCACCAGAAGGAGTGCATTTGCAAGGGGAGGAGACCTGCAGACACTCCTCTCTTGGCATGTGCGGCCTGCTAGGTGGAGATTGGCACATCTCCACAGGCAAAGGCAGGTCACAGGTGTATTGACTAGCATAAAAGACAGCTCCAGAGCAGCTGAATGGAGAGGTGCAATGGAAGACCAAGACAGAAGACCCCCTCCACCGTGGGATCACCTCCAACAAAGACCGAAACAATGGAACGCCTTCTGGACCAGGACTCCCAGAAATGCTGGACATCTGTGGACCCGTGGTGGTAGCTATGAGCCCATTTTCCTTCTCTCTTCTCCCCATCTCTTTCCTTGTTCTCTGTCTCTTTCTATCGTAAGTCGCTTTATGGACATAGTTAATAAAGTGCCAGTTTAGATCGAAATTTGACTCCCTCGACGCTCTTTGAATTATATGCACTCTGAAATCATAAATGAAATGAACCATCACATATCCACTTATGAGTGGACTGTGACAGCCATATAGCATTAAAGGGAAGAATATCCTAATTCTGAGGTGCTCAGGGCCTCCCAGGGAGCCTGGGAGCAGCACAGTATGAGCAAATAGGAGCCTGTTTGCAGGAGCTGGTCAGGCTATGCCCTCACTACTGCAGAGCAAGGAGTTTTTCTCCGTAGCTTTGCTGCTGGGCCATACCTCCTCTCTGACTTTAGCAGAAAAGTCAGAGCCTGGACTTTACACAGCTTGCTGGTGTGGAAAGCATTCATGATTCTGGCTGGAACAACATTTGGAGTTCAAAATGTCTGTTTTTCTAAAAGCAAGTATGGGAAAGAATTCTTCCAGAAACAGGTCAACAGCTTCAGAGAGGGATTATCCCATGACTTGGAATCTATTTATTGTCCCCAAAGTGTCACAGCAGGTAAGTCACTCCATGAATATTCTCAAAGTCATATCCAAGGCAAAGCAGCATGACTGACACATTTCAGTGGCATTTTTGCTTCTTCTCCACAGAAGAAACTTTTTTGGTTTGCTTTGTGTAACTTCAAACTGGCTGTCAGCTCTCTGGGCCCCTGGGGTTTATTTTTCTGTTCTCACAAATTACTTAATGCCTTAGATAGGCTTCAAAATTCATGGGAACCCAAAGCAGTTGAGAAACTGTAGTTTTGAAGCCAATTCTCTGAGGATGGACAAAACAGAGAGAGGTATTGACTACACAGTAGGATTGAGGCAGTGGCAGAGGTGGTAATAAAAGTCTGCCCAAAGAAGACAAGGGCTTTTATAAACATACACCAAGAGGTAAAGTGCCAAGAGGAAGCACATCCTGGAAAGAACATTAAGACAAAGGACAGAAAGACATAACTAATGAGAATCGCTGAGAAATGGGCTTATGCTTTGCAACTGCTTGTTCAGATCATAGAGGGTAGCAGTAAAAAGGAGACCTGTGAAGGCATATCCTCCCCAAAGGGGTCCTAAGTACTTCCCAGAAACTGTGGGAAGAGCAAGAGCTGCTGGTTGTCACAGTTGCCATTCCTTATGGCCACAGTGGGATATACATCACTTTACCTGTGATTCACTCCCCTCAGACTCCTCATTGCAGAGGTGCCAGGCCACAGCTGTAGCTTTCCTACAGCCACTCATACACTCTCCTGTTTGGATCGATATAAGCACACATCCAGGCTGTGGGAGGCCAAGGTCCCTAACCTCCCACTCTCTGTTAATAGTGTTTTTACACAAACCCTGCAGCCTTTAAGGAGAGCCTTGAACTCCTGCCTACAGAGATAGGAGCCAAGTCTTTTTGGCTACAGCTTTCTGGTAGTCCCTGGAGTGAAAGGTTTGTAGCCGTTCACCCATACACACACTGCTGTATGCTGCTCATGCAGACATGAGCATTTACTCCCCCATTTTTAAGCCAAACAAGTCACTCAAAACAGATGACAGGAGCTCAAACAGCTGAGCTGGAAGAGCCTGTCAGTATCTGACCTTGAGTGGAGATGAGTCTGGCAGCATACTTACCTTTTAAGTCAGGAAATAACTGTGTCCTTCCATGAATGCCTTATGCCTGTGGACAGAGCTGCTCAGCCTGGCTTGGATTTCATCACATTGTGTTTGCAGACCGATACCCTACCTCCTTTGGGAAATAAGACCCTTAGCCAACATGTTCAGGAACAGAACAGTTCCTCTGCAAGTATCTTGTAACTGCTCTTAACGCTCATAATATCCTGTAATTTGTAGCCACCTTGCTAAACCTGAGCTTAAGACAGACCCATATAATGAAAGCAACTGTGGGTTGACGGGAACCTTGGAATCATATTTATTTATTTTCACTGCAATGAAAATAAATTTAGCCTTATCAATAAATGCACCTCACATTGCTTTGCATGTAGAATGTTGCATCGTTTTATTACTGCCATTAAAAACTATACTAATATATGTATTAGTATATGAAAAATACATATACTATATGTACTAGCATATGACAAACAACCACCTCATATCCTGGCTGCTAGACAAATCCAGTGCCACTGTACAAACTTACCCTGATATGAACCAGATTCTTCCCTAGTACCACAACCCCTTGTTCAACAGCAAATTCCATTAACTTCCGTCAGAGTGGTAAAAGGCAGTACAGCCCAGGCTCTCATCTCTTGCCTATGTTTAAGCACATGAGAAGTCAATGGGATGGTTTGACAGTTTGAAGCCGAGTGGCTTCCTCCATGGGGAGAGCTCTCTGTATAATTTACTAGCATGTGGGGAGCACATAAGCGTCCTACAAATGAAAAACAAAGTCCAGACCTAACCAAAAATTGGGGTGTTTGAGCATGTGGCTGGGTTTCTTCTTTTTATTTTCAAGTGTTTTTCCAAAGTGGATTTTTCTCTGTAAGCAAAGCCCATTGCACAGTCTGAGTGCAAACATATGGGCTTTGGGATATCCTACATGTAATAACATGTTCTGCTTATTTTAAAGGCATGTGAAAGGACTCCTCTGAGAATCAAATTGAATAATGAGGGCCAGTCTATACACAGATGAAAATAATAGGGAAATGAACTACATCTGTGAGTGAGCTTTTGCCATTCCTGCCTGTCCAAACAGATCAATCAGCCCACCCTCATGCTGTTTTACAGTGCTACCACTCGACAGTTTCATTCACATGCTGCTTTTGCCTAAATCACACTAATCAGCTGGTCAGATAAAAGTTGTTACAAAAGCTGGAGAAGTATAAATACACAGCTGCTTCTCTTACCTTCCACTGAGAAGGAAACCCATAACAACAGCCAGCAGAATGACTCCCACTGTTACAGACACAACAATTATAGGAATCTGGCTCTGGTCGCTGGATGCAGCTACTGCTGAGATGAGAAACAGAAAATGGAGATTAAGGTTAAAATAATGGTCAGCACTCGCCACAGTCTATCTACTGAGGCTGCCAGTGAATTTTAAAGTCTTACTAGCTCATTTTTTCTTTTCAAGTTTGTTTTTTTCCCCCTTTGCTGTATTTTTCTAGTTTGGAAAGGAAACAGATGGAAAGAAACCAAAACCACGTACAAAACCAAGCCAAAATCCCAGCAGAATCTTATTGCTGAATTCAGAAACCAAAATGTTGAAGAACACAGCCTTTGAGTTAGCAAACTCAGGTTTGTCCTCCTGGGTTAGTTGCATTAGAAATCACAGAGATAAAAGATGAAAACCCAACAGGTTCCCATTTCCAGAGAGAACATTTACAGAATATTGTTAAGATCTCTGTGATAAAGAGTGTTACCTGCCCTTCAAGAAGCTACAAACATTTAAAAACTAACTCCTTGTGACATCTGTATCACATGGTCGGAAGGCACCCTCTGTTAAAGAGGAAGACATATACACTGTTTAGACTTCTTATCAGCAAAGGGAAGCAGAACTGTCCTAGCTTATACCTTGCAAAGAACTCTCCTGACAAAAGGCAGGAGAGGAGTCCTGTGATAAAGATGCCAGCAGAAAAGCCAGGTAAGCTGTTCAACAACTGGATTTTGCCACAGGTTAAAGAAGAGTGGGTCAGTAAGATCCTGCAGCATGTAAAATAGAAGTGCTAACACCACTTGTATCTTGTTTATCTGCTTTGTACTGCAAGGGAAGGAGCCCATCTCTCTGCAGAGGTTTGCCTGTGTGTTTGTCCAAGAAGAAACCAAAGCCTCCTCACCCATCCTTTAACTAACTGAAATAAAAAGGGGTCCTTAGCACAGGATTAACTTTATGGAGCCTATAAAATAATTGAATATAGTTCCCTATTAGTTGTTAAAAAAAAAGAAGAAGAAAAGGTATGGCATTAAACATTCACAGAATCATCAAATCATCTGCAAAGGGTTTCAAGTAGCTCTCCATATGGGAGCTCTCTGGTGCTCAACAGTGAGTGGTGTGGACCTGCTACAGCAATGTGAATGATTTCAGAAGGACTGGCTGAGATACATTAAATATTTAATGTTAACGGCTCCAAAACTGTTCCATCCTCCAGAGATTTTATTAGCCTCACAAATTTATGGAGGCTCCTTAAGATGATGTTTTATTGCTTTCTTGACAAAATAATTAAAAAGAAAAACATATAAAGGAGAACACTAAGCTGAGACTAGTGATTTTTTTGCACAGCTCGAGGGATGGGGAAATGAGAGAAATTCTGATGTGATCTATGGCAGCTAAAAAGCCTGACTTCATAAACTGAGCTGGGATATTGCTGCCATTTAAAGCCAGGGAGAACTTAGATTATCCCTCCTTGACCTGATGACCTGATCCCACTCCTGCCCAGCTGACCAGCTGGATTAGCTCACCAATTAAGTCATAACCCAGCTTTTGGCAAGGTTAGTTTTATCAAGGCTAGATAAGATCAGTGGCATTTGGAAAGGATAACAGCAGCAAGTGAATACACTCAGCAACATCTTCCACCCAAATAAAGAACTTCTGAAAAATGCAGCCCTGGTTACATCACATCACTTTGCAGGATTCCACACGCAGGGAGCAGTATGTAAATAAACCTCCAAAATTTGAAAGAAAGAGAAAAGCCCAAAACAAATTATGGCTCCTCCCCATTGTATTTCTCAGGTTCCTCATTCATACTTTCTTGAAGTGTATTAAAAAGAACTTTACAGAAACATTGTGAACTGAAACAAAAACTGTTGTGTGGCCCAAACAATTCTGGAGGCTGCTTTTGATTCTCACTGCAGTCACTGAAAGGTTTTCATTCTTGAATCAAAATAATCTGCCTTGGCTGTAAAAAGAGGTTCAGATCTGAACTCCAATGTAGCAGTGAGATTTCGATCTGTGCTTGCTTTCAGATTATCCAGGACATACATGAAAGCAGCGGGAGTCTGGTAACACTCCTGGCTTTAATATTGACTTTATATATAGCCTTGGAAAAAAACTTCACTTTTTAGAAGCTTTTAAATGCCAGATGGAGCTGGATTGTGCAAGATACTGAGGTATTTCAATTCCACTAAGCATTTAAACATCTGGTTAAGTCCTGATTCAGCCAGAGCTCAAGTCCAACAGGTTCTCAGCTCCCAGACTGGGGGACCATGCAGTAGGTATTCCTCCAACTATGCTGGTGGTTCCTTAGCATCAGAAAAGTACTTACTTCTCTGCCTTTAAAATGCTAAAAAGACTGGGGTGCAAGTGTGACTAAATGACTCAAGGAGTTTAAACTGTTTAGGGATATTATCATCCAACATCCTCAAAAAAAACTGATTAACATAAATACTTACATGATGGGCTTTATGGAAGCACCATTATTTTTAGGTACCAAATGGCTCAAATGAGCATAAATTTAATATATTATTTATTAATAGTCTGGAACATTATTACTCAAATGACTCCACACTAGAAACTTTCCAACTGCACACAAAATTTCCTTAGTATAAATATAGAATAATTTCTGGCATAATATGATTTTGCCGCTACTTATAGGGCATGATTAATGGTTAATATAATAAAAAAAAATTAAATAGACCATTCTTATTGCATTAATGTTTGCATCGTGGTGCAATTTGCACTGTATTAGTTCAATTACTTGGCTCCATAGCTACAGCTGCAAACGCATAATGATTCCTTTAAAATCTATTATGGCTTCAAAGGTAGCATGCATTGAAAATATGACACAGCATCTTCTCAAAGATGCTTAATTTTAAATGAACTGGAGTAACAGTAATCGAATTGATTAATTTAAATTTTCAAGAAAAACATTCAGGAAATAATCTTTCCCACAGAAATTAAGTGCATTTTGACCACAAAATTTCTCTTCCATGCAAACAGTATAAAAAAATAATTAGTGACAGTTGTATAAACTGACATAGATAGGACATACTTAGTGAGGGAGGAAGATTATATTTTAAATCTATGAAAAAAAATGGTAATTGGGAGAAAACAAATGTTCCTACAGTCGTGCCTTTACACAGGGGAAAGTGTAGCTATGCCTCGGGATTTCACACTGCCACATAATCTACTCCAGAATCCAGACCTGGAAAATGAGATTAATTTAAATAAATAAATAAAGTCATTTCAAACCCCACAAATTTGTAACAGGCTGAGCAAAAGTCCTGCACCTGCAGTGAACATTTTTCCCATTTCTGATCCTAAGTCAAATTCCTTTCACTGAGGCTGTGGCACTGGCAGCCAACAGAAACAATCTTTCAAGTTGACAGGAACTTACACCAAAAAATGCTAATGCTGGTTCAAGTTCTCCCCTTGCAGAGAGGCACCATTTCAGGGTTTCTCCTTAGATGCAGATATTTAAGAGAATTCAGCATCCTCTGCAGATGGCCATTAAGAGGTGCAGAGGAGCAGGTCTCATCCCCACTGTCCCTCCTGAGGGGAGAACTCTTGTCCTCTCTTTCATCACTCTCATAAATACAGGATTTTTCTAAGCAGGCCAAACTATGAATTTCTGGAGCCTGAAGACCTCCTGACTTCATCCCCCATCTCACCGCATGAGTCAAGGAAGCAAGGACAGCTGAGTTAGCCTGCCTAGTGCACAGTCATGATGTGCCTGATGTTTCCAAAGTCAAGGGATGAGGCCAGAACAAGGAGGAGCACTCTGCAAAGGTATCTATTCCCTGACTAATTTCTGGTAACTGTTCCAGAGACATGGGCTGACAGTAATTAAAAGGACTTACACACTGGGCTGGTTTCAAATTCAAATCTTCGGCTGAAGCCACCATAGCCGGCGGCTGTCCGGGCTCGGATCTGGAAGACGTATGCTGAGCCTGGTTTCAAGCCATCTGCCATAATCGTCGTCTCTTTGGACTTGATGATGGTGTAACTTGTCTCCTGGTCCTTTATCCAGTCCCACACAAGGAACACAAAGGTCAAACACAAGAATAGTGGCTCACAGAGAAATAAACTCTTAATACCCCCCCCCCAATATTACAAAGTCATTACAATATGACTAAAATCAGCAATTTTGAGGATCTGTTCCTAATAAGCCCAGCTCTACTCCCTGCAGGCCCTTTCTGCAGTACAACATATGATATTTGATCTTCCCTTATATAACTAATGGCTCTGGAGATGTGAAAGAGGGAGGAGGGACTTTCTAGTCATAAAAGACAACATGGGAACCAAACTGGCACCTGCAGTATGGGCAGCTTTCCATTGCTCAGGATGTACATGGCCGAAGGCAAAGGAAAGGTTCATCCTACCAAGATGAATCCAAACATACAGAGAAGAAGAAGAAAGTGTCAGCACCCTAGGAAGGGATTTTAATCCATACAAAACCAAATTCTCAATGATGCAATTAGGCCTAAATGAGAGCAATGTATTATACATTCTACAACTTTATGTTGGCATTTCTAGAACTACAAATTAGACCTTGCAAAAGGAATAATAAACCAAAACTGCAGGCAAATAACTAATTTTCTGTTGTTCTTCTGGAGCGTCAAACATAAGAGATGAAAATTTACCAAAACAAATCTTCATTTACAATAGTTTCTAATGCAAAAACGTTTCAGTTCTGTGATTAAAATTTTGCTCAAATGCTTGGTAATTACTTTTAGAATTATTTACTGTAATACATAATCTAGACAAGAGCTTGTAAATTAAGGTATACAAACATGGAAACCTTTTTTTTTATTCACCATATCCTTTCAAATCCAAATTATTATGAAGTAAACAGATGTTCTTCATAATTCTCTTCAAAGACTCCTGCATAGCTCTGAAGATCTGAACTGACTTTTCTTTTTTCTTTTTTATTTATCGGGCAACTTTCCATGGACAGTAATATGCCTGGATAAGGCCCTGTGAATCTCCAACTGCAGGATTACAGACTTTCTCATTGAAGCTTGTAGCTACACAAGACTGTTTTGGAGAAATACATGTGTGCATAGATATGTACACTTTTTTTTTTCTTGGTAAGAAGCAGTTTCTCTTAAGCAATGTGATCTGACAAAACTCAGTGTTTCAAAACATTTAATATGGATAAATCTTATACCTTGGAAACCAACACTGCAAATTCATCCTTATAAGGGGATGAAAACCAAGTGAACATAAATAACAGTAGCAACAAATAAGAACAATGAATGATGACAGCCCAAATCTAGCTCAATGGCTGGTTAAGAAGCAGTAAGTGAATATTAGGTCACATCTTTGCTTGTACATTAGCCCAGTTAGGTTTTCAATACACTGTTGACTTCTGCAAATATTTAAACACTTGAGTTTTACTACGGAAAACACTAAGCTTTGCTATCAGCAGGACTTGCACTTGAAAAACTATTTACTGAAGCTATTTGAGAGTACTTCTGAACCACAAATGCAATGTTTTAAGGCCCCCCACGCCCTTTAAAAAAAAAATAAAGTAAAATGAACAAATACATGATTTTTTTGCTTTCATTATCTGCTTATTATCAAAGTATCTATAAGCTAATCTTCCCAGGTCCTTCCATGGTAAGGATTCAGTGCACTACAAGAGTCGTAAAAACAAGTTAATAAAAGAACCAGTACTGGACTGTTTGCAACAATAACATACACTAATTCTTGCTTTGTGTTCATTATTTTTCTCTTGTTTTTATGTAGAAAGCCTGGCTGTTTCAGAAGATAAAAGCACACCTTACAATCCCAGTTAAGGTAAGAAACTACAATTCAGTCAACTCTTGCAAACTTGATTTTTGGAAATCTAAGATTTCCAGAGAAATAAGGCTGCATGATTCAAAAGATGCTATTTAGACAAAGTGCACTTACACCATTTTCATTTAAACTGCAATTATTTTGCAGGAAAAGAACAAGTTACTATTTGAAATGAAGACTAGGAGTGGCAAGTTTTGTAGGAAGAGTGTTTTCCATTAGACTGAGAGTAAGTGCTGGAAAACTAAGGCAAGATTGTAAGCCAGGATGCCTTTCCTCACATCAAAGCAGATATAATCTCTCCACAAAAACTTTCTCCTCTCCTTACACCACGGACACAAAATCAAGTAAGAAATTGAAATACCAAAGGCAAGGGATAGCCTGATGTTTCCAGGAGGAGAAAGATGCTCAATCCCCAGCCTCTCCTATTTTTAACAAGTGAGCAGGCTCTACCTTAATGTGGTAAGGCCAGAGAGGAATCTGACACACAGATTTAATGTATTTGTTCAAGAGAAGTGTCGCACTAATGGAAAACAACACCCTCATTTCAAGTCTTCCTAATGATGTACTGCAAAAATCAATCTGAAATTGATTTATGCATAAAATGACTCCATTCCCTTCCATGACTCAAATAATTAAAACCAAAAGCAGAAAATAGTAAAGAGAAGGTACTTGGGATGCTCAGCAATCAGTCCGTCACACCTTTTCAAAATATTTGATTTCATATTCCAAGATGATGCCGTTGGGTCGATCTGGTTCCTGCCAGGAAAGGGAGATGCTATTTTTAGTTATCTTCCCTTTTTTCACACTACTGACTGGAGAAGGTGCTGCAAGACAGGAGAAAAACAGAAGAGACAAAGCCCATAATTAGTAAGACAGTCTGCCCCAGCAAAGTCAAACTTGTCAGTGCATCCTCAAATGCAAGGTGATCCTTAGCTACTGCAGCAGGGCGATTTCACTTTGGTGTTATCTGCCCATTTTTATCAAATGAACTTGCAAGGATTTTCAGCAGCTGAGGATCTGACCAGCATCACCCAATCCAAGCAAAGTAACAACATGAAGTATCATCAGCAGCTTACGCATCATCCTTGTATTTTCAAGCACTTTTCAAACACATCAACCCCACAACTTGCCTTTCAAATGTGTCAAGGGCTACATTATCAGAATTGTGTATTGCTTACATATTGCTTTTTTTCAGTTGTTTTGAAGTTATGTATCTTTCAGAAGACCTCAGATTATGTGGGGTCCTTAACTATTTATTTTTTGGCTTGTGCATTAGTTAAAGCCTAGGCACCTTTCATTCCCCTCCTTCCAGAAGCAAGGAACAGGGTAGCAAAGGCTATTACAAGCTTTGTAATTCATTCACTTTCTGTAAATATCACTGGGTGTTACAGTTCACATAGCGATGCTAATTCCTTGCAAATGACAACTGTAAAAATTTTTAATGGCAATCACAGTTCGAAGTTCCCAGTGTGTTTGGGGAAGCCGCAGCCTGAAAGCAGTTATACCAGCTTTGCTTATTATTATTGAGAAGCAGCCCTAAAAGATTATCTGCCCTTTGCAGCACATGTGCACCAGAAACACGCTTGATTGTTTTCAGTCCAATATCTACAGAGACTTTTCAAGTTGTGATTGTTACCACCCCTACCAGCTCCCTAAATGAAGTTGCTACGGGCAATGCAACCTAACACTCCAGGTATTCCACATCAGAGATTGGGAAACAAGGCAGAGTGAAAATAAAAGAGGATCAGAGAAATTCATAGTCTCTAATTTACAAGGCCAAGAGCACCTTCTTCAATGGAAAAATGAGCCCATATGTGGTCAAGGGCCTTCAACTCTCCTTCTGAACAGGCCAGCTCTTTGCAGGGATTATAGGAGGCTGGGGAGATGTACAGCAAAGAGCTTTGTGCCTATATGGGGAACTGAGTGCAGAACCAAATGACCACATCTTCCAAAATGTATTTGGAACTATAAAAAAAAAAGACTTCTCTTATATTCATGACTGGCTAATTATCCTAATACTATAGGGAAAAAACCCAAACCAACAACCCATTAAGTAAAATAAAGACAAGAAACAAATTAATTTTTGTCAGGTCTGATCTTCAGCTGAAAAGAGTGAGAGAAGATCTCCACATAATTACCCCTGAACCGAAGGCTAGCAGCAAGCCTTCTCCTTTAAAGCTCCTGCATCTCAGTTTCTTTTCAGTTCCAGTTTTTCTCACTATTGTTTAGTAAACTCTTCTCTGCTTAGCTCTCTGAGGATCCTGAAAGGTGTTGGCCACTTCCATACTGTTTTCTGCTAATGAATTGGCACCAAGCTGCCTAGAAAACGCTTGCTCTTTTTAGCAGTGCATCCACCACCACGCTCACAACTGCTCCACTGAGCAAATAACAACCACTTCAATTTGAATGATTACCATCTTACTTATGTAAGCAATGCACAGTGATCACTAACAATTTTTCATCAGAAAAAATCACCTTGCCCTTGGCTGATGCCCTCCACAATTTTCTGGGCCATGCAAAGGCAATAACAGCCTCAGTTCAACCTGCTAATCTGATACAGGACTTTCCATTAATTAATTCAGGTGCCTAAATGTGTTTTTCATGTTTGTGCACAGCAAGCTGAGTTCCGCATATGAGATACACATTCTGTGCACGTGTGGATGGTCAGATGTGTTAGCCCAAAGAAGACATAGTGAGTAGGGAACTCAGTTAAAATGGGATTAACTTCCCTTGCAATGCAAAGAGAGCCACATGGCTCTCAGAGGCACTGGAAAAAAAGTTTCACTGTGGGATGGCAGTGCCAAATAACAGGTGATTCTACAGCCCTAGTAAAATAAATGATACTCATCATTTCTTATCATGAACCACTTGGAAGCTATATATACAGACTGGACATACTCAGAAAAAGAGACCCATATACCACCAGGACTGTTGGAGAAAGTCAGAGCTGAGTATTACAACTTATAAAATTCCTGTTGACAAAAGCAAACTTGAAAAACGCAGCAAGGGGAGACCTCAGCCCTCCTTGACATCAAACACCTCTCAGGAGAGTGAAAACAATGTATTTTTCAGTGCCAAGATGGCCTAACCAAATAATGGACTCTTCATCCACTTTACTGAGGTTTCCTCAAGTGTTTATAGGACTGAAGTTCACAATTGCTTTAAAATCAAAAGAACAATGCAAGTGCTTCTAAACTGTACTGCAAAAATCTCTTCTTGGGGAGTTCAAGGAAGTTCAGCACTCCTTCATGTGGATCCGCATGGCAGAATATAAAATACACCAGCAACCATCTAAAAGTGCCCATTGAACTCCCTACTCCCCTAAAATTGAGCATTTTCTCTAAAAAGCAATGTGTAAAAAGCTTGGCTAGTTAACAGCTTCATGGACTTAAAGCTTTCACCATGCCAGTCTCTAACATGTTCAATTGAGGCTCTGCAAAATGCTCTGCTCTATCGGGAAAGGGAGGGAAGATAAGAAAATGAGTAACCCAACTCTCAAAGTAAATTAGAAAAGGAGTAACTGTATCCTTTTAGAATCTCCTTCAAAAGAAGCGTTAAAGTGTAACCATGAGATAAAGGCCAATTAAGTAAATTCAATAAATCCCAGAAGTTCTGGGATGATATGGCAACTACTCTGCATTCTCAATGCACAGAGATTACAATGCTCTGAACTGGAGGAAGGAAAGTACAAGTATTTTAGAGTTTTCTTTGTCACACAAAATGTAATCCAACCCAGGCAAGCAAACAAATTCTGCAATCATTCCATCTTAAAAGCCTGCAACTGGATACTGTGCTATATAATCTCAAGAAAATAAAAGGATTACTCAAGACTTGCTTTTCAAAGGTCACTGCTTCTGCAAGGGCAGCATTCTCTTAACAGAAAGAAGTCAAGACAGAGAGCACTTCCATTTGGAGTATAACATGTAAAAAATTGAATTCACGTAAGAGTCAAGCTATATAAAGCTGTGATGTTCCTTGTTTCCTACATAAGCAGGCTCAAGTCTTGTTCAAATCCCTGCGTGGACATCATGAATTGTTCATATTTCTTTCCAAGTAATCTGCACACATGCATTAATTTCTCAGCAAGACACTCAAAATCAAAGAGGAATATTACATCATTTATGTTTGTGTTTGCCATTCATGGAAACAGCCATGCGTGTGATGAAAGCAAACTGAAGATGTAACAAGGTGTGAAATTGCTAATGTACATTTCTGCGTTCCTGAAACAAAAATTAATCAGAAAGAAAATAAAAGCACAGAAAACTGATTCTGGCTTTTCCTGTTCTGTTTCTTAAGAAGAATAACAGGACATACAAAATAAATAAATAAAAGTTTCTGCAGAAGATGCATCATTAGTCACATCTGAATAACTAGAGATGATTTCATGAGGACTTCTAGGACATTCTTCCTCTGTAACCTTTCATAATGACATTAGCACTGAACTGGCCATCTAGGCAACAAGCCTAGAATTTAGAACATACTCTGCTGTGTCCCACTAATGTCTAACATATAACAGTGCATAGTGGAATAAAATGTCAATTTTATTTTAAGAGAAACTAATGTTATCAGGTGAATGACCACTGCATCAAGATAAAACAAATAATCCAGTTTCTACATCTTATGGTCTATCTAATGCTCTCTCCAGCTAATTTACTTTTGTCCTGATATTTTTCACTCTGGCAGAAACAATAGCTAATGGCTCCCATCTCACTCTTAGCCTCACAGCCAGTGAAGTTTTCCACTTGTGATTAAAAAAAAAAAGAAAAAAAAAAAATCCTAGTTCCTTTTACCATTAGTGCAAAAACTAAGCCACCAGTGCAGGACCTTCAATGTATCTTTATCTCTGCCAGGGTGGATCCTCACTTAATGCAACCTAGAGTAGCCCAGAAACAGATGCTGATTTACAGAGGCAAAGGGGTTGGCACCTCTCCTTCCCTTAGCTCTCCAGATATCTGGAGTTCAGATCACCTTCTCAAGACAACTAAAGCATCAAAGAGGAAGATCATGCTGCTACCATCTCTGTCCTGGTGTAAATATCTATGACACAGATGTCTATAGAGACAGTATCACCTTTTATAGGAATCTATGCTATGGATTTTCATGCATTTTTCACATTTGCAATTTCTTTTACTGTGACAAAAATGAAACCTGTATCAAAAGAGTAACAAGACAAATAATTCTGGTTCCACTTCGAAAGCAAGGTATAGCATAATTTTTTACTAAGTTTGTAATTAATGATATTGGATTTTTTTTCCTCAGGTCTTTGGTGACTTCAGACATTGGAGCAAGATCTGCATCACTCACTGAGTCACACTAAATGCCTGTGAAATTGCAGGCAGCTTCAAGAAGTATATTGATTTTGAAGAAGATAGATACATTAGTTAAAACAGGAAGATTGTTTTGATAAGGAAAAAAAATAAAAAGACTTTACTGTATTATATCTTTTTATTTCTGTATGAAAACAATATACTTTTAGAAAAGCTCAATTAAAAAGTCTTAGAAAAACTCAATGGCTCCCCTAAAAGCACTTTTACTGCAGGTATTATACCTGCATCATAACTTACTATTTAAGTCATAACTTGACTTTTGTGCTGCAGTTTTTAATATCCCAAAGTGTCCCCTGGTTTGTCTGATGAGTTTGAAAGCTCTTTGTCCCTTGAGGACAAGTAGTTGCAAACCACACTTAGCTAGTTAAGCAAAGAGGTTGGACCCCAATTTGCCTGTGTTTTCAAGAGCTTCTTACAACCAAGTTCAGGCAATAAAAAGTCTTTTCAATTCTACCTGAGCTCTTACATTGGTTTTCAGCAACACATAGGCCTTAAACAGAGCAAGGGGATAAATTTCAGCCACAGGATTAAATCCAAACACCTTGGCAAATCCTAAAACATGGTCCATATATGGAGATCATCTTCTTTCAAGTGATTTTTCAAGGTACCTCTTGAGTAAACACAATCTACAGATTTCCTTGATAATGAATATATAATGTTTCTTCACATCTTCAACCTCCCAAGATAAATATCTGAGGTAAATGCCAAGTCTTAGACCTATTTAATGTCTGTTACCCAACCTCTGTTTTGTATGCCTCCAAAACCTGAGACATCTTAATGTGTGCCTTGAAATGAAGAGGTCACACAGGAGAATCCAATTCAAGCACACAGTGTCCCTGAAAGAAGGCAGCACCCCATTTTTGTAACATGAATTCATGGCTAACCCAAGCAATGATATTTATCTTATATAAAAAGGGCTGATCTTCCAGGTGGTTCCCACCTCATTCTCTAAAAGATTAAATGCAGTCCCTCAAACCCAACAGCACAAAATGACTTGAAGTTCAAGCTGGTCAGAGAGCCACGATGTTCCCAGATTGTGCTGCCTCCCAGCTGGACACAGGATTACACTTGTACAATGTGAAACTCAAATTGCTGCCTAATTCTCTTGGAGAGCCTGTTCTTTGTTTGATAAAGCTTTCCTCAGAATTTCTCTCTAGACTTCTAATTCTTGGACCTAAGATACCAGAAAAGTACTTTTGCTAAAGGCAAAGAGAGCAGGATAGATGCTGTGGGTTTGTGGACACAATATATTAACCTGCAGTGCTAACTAACCATTTATTATCATTACTAGCAGAACAACTACGGAGAAGTGTTCATGGTTAGAAGATATAAAACAGAAAAAATCTTCAATTCATATTCACATTAGAGAGGTAACAAAAGTAACATGCATGCAATTTGCTTTAGCACAGAGATGATTAATCTCTTACTTCTGATCTATGCAATAAATCACAAGATATAGCTATCTGAGACCGGGACTGCAAAGCACCAGTGTGGTCTAAGACTTCAGGATTTACCATGCCTCAATACCCTGTTCTTGCTGTAATTCCACTGCACTAGCACAACTTGAGGGAAGGATGGATGCATGCATGCTAAATCCATCTATTTCAAGGACAACTTTTCTCTGAACACCTCCTCGAGGAGGTTCCAAGGAGAGAAACAGGCAAGAGAAAAAACAGAGGAAACCAAGTATCTTCTGTTTAACAGTGATTCGCTAACATCAGCTGATCCTGTTTCTTTCTTGTCACAAATCTTTTGATGAACACCCCATGATATTCAGCCATTCCTATAAAATGATATTAAAAGAACAAATAGCATGAGAGCAGTATTACAGCATGTTCAAAATCACTGCTCAAATCCTCATTACATTAACTTCCACTATAAAAATGTATCTACAAAATATACTTTGTTATTAAGACTGATTACTGATTATTGATGCATACATTACAAAAATGATAAAATGCACAGCTTTTAAGTGTTGCTATGCAGTCTTCTCCTCTTATTCAAAATATGGTGTCAATTGTAAGAAAGCAGGGCTCAACACGTACTCCTTGGAGGGCAGTGGATGTAGCCAACACAAGCTTTGCCATTCACAAAATATTTTGCCTTAGCAAAAAATATTGCTAAAGCTCACTGAAGCCTCTACCTTTAAGAAGGCAACTTGGGCAGGTGTAGCAATATCTTGTCTCTGGTACACCTTCCTGTATGCACTGTTGCTGACTGCACGAAGGCTTGCATAAATCACTGTTTTTGCTACAAAAAAAGGGCAAATAACTTCTAAAGAACTTAGTGTAATGAAACTACATCATAAAATAGACATTATATGTTGCAATCATGACAGGATTACTAGCGAAGCCTAAAGATATCAAAGGATCTGGGCACTAAACTATACAGCCTTTAGGGCAAGACTACTTCACAGAACCACAGAATCACAGAATCACCAGGTTGGAAGAGACCCATCGGATCATCGAGTCCAACCATTCCCATCAAACACTAAACCATGCCCCTCAGGACCTCGTCTACTCGTGCCTTAAACACCTCCACCATTCCTCATGTCCACAAACCTCCTAAAATATACCACAGATCCAGAATAAATGGAAGTTATCATATATATCACTGCCATCTTCAAACACTGCATAATGCTGGGCAAGACTCTTAAAAACATACGATTTAAAAAAAAAAAAAGGAATCTTGCCATTTGCCTTCTATTTACAGAGTTATACAGACATGCTTTCAGCTCCTGGATATCACAGAGGCTAGACACATACTAGTAAATGTTCAGATTCACACAACTTGCAAACATGGGCCTTTAGGAAAACATAACCAGATATCACAAGAGAAAATTGCAGGTGGCACAGGAACACATCCCAGCAATCTTAAAAGTTGTGAATGACAATAATGACATTAGCTGTAGTTTATCTCTAGCTAGCACGAGTTAACTAGCACAGTCACCTTTGGAAATGCCCACTGTTGGGATGCAGAGAAATGTCCTAGCACTTCAGTTGATGAGAAATGCTCTTTACTCTGGTATTTTCAATTCTTTTGTGATTTTCAAGGTGTCATAACAGACAACTGTAAAATACTCATCAAGCTTATCTCGAGGGAGGGGAAGTATTACCTCCATCTTGTTCACTCAACAAACAGATTCAACATCTTAACAGGAATATCTGTATATAAGAATTTTAAGGACTGCCTGTATAACAAAGGCTACTAAGGACACCATGTTCCCTAACACCAATCAAGGTAATTTTTAGCCCTTGAAACTGGACTGCTTGCAAATACTCACTTGTATCTTGCAGGCACTCCATAGCCAGAGTCACAGGCATGATGATACAAAATCCCCCTCATAAAGTTATAAAAAAGAAAACTTAAAAAATTGGCAAGACAGGCCATGACTATAATTCATCTTGGGAAACTCATTTTCAGTTGCCAGGGCTAACATACATTCATTTGTACTTAGGACAGCATCAGCCCTGAATTCCTCACAGACAGTTCCTGTTGGACTGTAGTTTGTCCTGATCCTGGAAAAGGAGAGGGAAACATTAGGGCACCACAGTTTGCCGGGGCTCAGGGAGATTGGCTCTCCGCTGTACCTAGGAGGCACTTGCCCTAGGGCTGAGGTGTACCTGAGACAAAGGGTTGTCAGAAGACAGAATGGAAGCACAAAGTTAAGCACAAAGGAATGTCTTTCTATAGAACACAGATTCACATGGAATTGTAACGCCTGTTTTTGTATTTTCCAGGGCCTCTGGAAACCAAGATACTAAGGCTGAGGAACAGTTTGTGGTTAAAACCAGAGGCAGATTCCTTTGCACCACAGAAATACTGCAATTTCCCTGCATTCCATTAGTGGTTTGGTTGTGCAGCCTAAGAATAAATGCTATTGACTCATAAGACTCTTATTATAAATTCACTTTTAGCAAGGTGATAAGGACTCCAGCTGTGATCCATCAAAGTGCTTTGGAAAAATGCTTAACTTAAGCGTGTGAGTACTACCACTACTGTCAGCATTTTGCTGGATCACAGCCACAGGGCTCAGAATTTTCCAGAAGAATCCTCATTATTGAGTACATTCATCAGGTTAGCTTCCAGCACACTTAACCAGAGTCTCACCTATCATTAGTAACCTAATATCTTATCTGCATTTAAGCAAAAGCTTCCTTTTAAAATCCATACACTATTAAAAACAAAACCATAGCTACTGAATAAAATGCATAAAATGTTCATGTTTCTACTCTCTACCATAACTTACCTTAATTCCTAGACTGGCTCCTTTCTTCATACAAGACTTGCTGCATCCTTCTTCCAGCTGCTATCAAACTCTAGCCCTGGTAAATTCAGATACTGTTCTTAAACTGTGAGGGAAATTTCATTCTCTGCCAAGGCTGTCACTCTGTATGATACACCAATCTGTCTTGCGGATGAATGCTAGTATTAAAGCCAGATTACTAAAGACTGCATTGAAACCAGAGGCAGCCAAATAAATTCCTTATGTTTCCACTTGAAGAACAGCTACTGAAAAGGTGCAGCAGGTCAGATGGAAGAATGGACAAAATCCTTAATTCCTGTGGTAGTTAGTTTGGGTTTTCCTACGGTACTTGGTCTCTCCTACTATCACTGTTCTTCTCTCACATCTCATTCAGAACTGGGAGAAAAGCACAAGTGTAGCAGCTTTGGAAGGACCCTGAGTCAGCTACAGCTTTACAGAACCATGCTTTGGATCTTTTCTATAAGCAAGTTCCTCAATGAAGACCAAAAGGAATGAAATAAAATACTTTAAAAAAACAAAACCAAAACCAAAACAACAATCAAACCAGCTATATTACAACAAAAACCTAGAGTAGTAAAACCTCAAAGTGACCAGACCCAAAATAGAAATATTTATGTTTATGGTTATACATACTTGTGATCCATAAACCCACTCACACTCTGTTCTTGATTTCAGACATCTCTGAATCATGGCATCTCTGGATCAGGGCAAATGTGGCCTAGGCTATCATTGTTTTTAAGGGAAATGGCAGAACAACAGAGAAAATCTAACAGATCTCATCCTTGCTGCCAGCCCAGATATTCTGCCCATTTTTTTTGGCACTTAAGTGTGACCACAAATATCATTTGCCCTAAAATCTCAAGTTCTAAGCATCAAAATGAAGATAACTAGAAAATCTGGCACAGATCAAAGTGATTGGGAAAGCATCTCTTGCTACTATAAAGGGAAATTTGGGTACCTTCAGTTTCCTAAGGGGTAAAATTTGCAGCGAGAAACATCAGAGTGTGCAAATGCATCTCTGGATAGAAAGAAAGAAAGAAAAGCCACAGCTTCAACCTGGGGCTTCCCAGGAAGTAGAGAAGTGATATATCAGGTCCATAGGGAGAAGAGGGCTCAAACGAGCTGGTAGCTCTGTACTGTGCCCTATTTCAAATACTGGAAAAAAAAAAACCCAGTACATTTTGACAGAGCAGGGAATTTGAGAACAAGCAAAAGTTGAGAAAGGTAAGAACAAAGACTGAAAGAAGCAAACTGTTCAGTCCCAGGGAAAAAGTGACTGAAATAGAACATAGTCTCCAAATAAGTAAAAGACTGCTGTCTCTGAAGCAAGACAACCACAGAATTAAATTTAGGAACAGCTTTCTAAGGACAATAATAATGAAGCACTAGGAAAAATCACCCAGTGAACCCGTGGCATCTGCAACTTTGGAGGCTTTAAAGCAGGTTAGATGAGCACATCCTGAGATTCTTCCAGACACACACTCTACAAAGGCAGCTGGGCATCATAAGATGAGTGATAAAAATAAAAGATATCTTGAAAGGCAGAGATCTTGGAGACATACATTTCATGCCATTTACCAGTCTGCATGTTTGTACCAGGAGACGTTAAGGAAAAATCTGAATTGTTGAAAGCAGCTAGTCACTTGAAAGGATGCAACTGGGATAAAAGCTTCAGACCAGAGGAAATAATACTTTGCTTTCCATCTCTGCCAGAGACTTATAGCATAACCATGGGCAAGTTACTTCATCCTTCTCTGCTGTTATCTGTGCAATGAAGATAATTATAATTCCTTTATCTATTCTGACTTGAGGGGCAGGAACTAACTATTCAGATGCTGCCAGCATAACCCTTGCTTTGGCCTGCAGGCACTGCTGTAAGGCAAATAAAGAAAAGAAGGAATACCTGCAAGCATTATTCTTGGCAGCCAGCTTCTTCTATTTAAATCATAAGCAACTTGGTGACACTATGCTGAGCTCAAACATGGAACAAAGACCCTATAGGAGTGACAAAAACAAAAACGATGGGGAAATTTGTGGCAAAGGCTTATTTTCATAATTTAATAATTCTCTCCAACTTCTGTGTCCAAGCAAAAGCACTAGTTACGTGCTTAAAGATGAGCACCACTTAAAATTGCTTTGCTGAGGTGAAGCTGCAGAAATCACAACAGCGAAACACAAAGTCCAGGATGAACATGAATGTTTTGAATGGAATAAATGCAGCTGCACATGAAATCATGGCTTTTGACTCTCCCGCCATGCAGAGGCATTACCTTCTTGCAGTAAGTAAATACAGACTCTTCTGACGAAAATATGGCAGGCTTTTCTAGTCTAGTTGGTTTCTGAAGGTGTTGAAAAGGATTTAGAGAAAAACTCAGAACACTTCTGATACGAAAAGCCAATTTACAAACTGTGCAAGGACTCTAGTCCAATTTTTCCCTTCTACCACTGACAGGGTGTGTTCTAAGCCCTTGCCCATGGCTGTGTCACCATGGGCTTTGGAGGTCAAGGTAATTCTATGGGAATAGGAAAACAGCCCAAGCATCTGAGGGTGGGACTGCTATCCAGAAGCTAAGTGGCCCCAACAGAGATTTTCAGGTGTTTTAAATTGTAGCTGCAACATGTGTGCATAAATGGACACGTCTGATGCTTCTCCTCAGCATCAGAACTGTGGTCAAACAGATTTTTGTCTGCAACACACTGCTTAACACAATCTACACTGGTTCGTGCCTGGCACTTCTGCAATAGCATTTTTTACTGCTTTGTGGGTATGACTGATAAAAAAATCAGGCAAGACATATACACATAGGGTAGTAGAGCAGAAATTTTCTGCATTTTTGGCTTGCTTTTTCAATAGCGCTGCTCTCTAAAGCATTAGCATTAAAAATATGCCACAAATTCACACTTTAGATCGATCCACCTCCTAGCTATGAAACAAAAGAAGGGGCTTCACTATTCCTGGATATGGCTAGGAAGAGGCCTACAGGAATCAAGCAACTTAGTGCTTCAAAGTAAGCACCTGTGAAGTTGCACTTTCAAATAGATCTTGAGGCTTTGGTGGCATCATCTTATCCAGCATTCCCAAGATATCATTATAGAAAGATGGAGGTAAGACAAGTCTCACTGCATCCAGATTCCTCTTTTGGTTCACAATCACTGTAACAGTGCTACAGGTCTGGTTTGGGCAAGTTTTACTTATACTGATCACTCACCTCCCAGCTTTCTAACTACTAGAAGAGAACAGGGGATTTCAACATGATCAGTCACTGGCAATTCCACCTTCAGAGGATTTTCTCTCTTCTCCACTTGGGAGAAGGGGATGTCTTGGAAAGACCTAAGCAAGTGCTACATTCCTTCCAACTCCCTTACCTTCATCTTTATTCAGTGTGTGGACTAGACTACCAAAGAGTTTAGTGAGGAAATAAAATATGTATGTGCATGTCTCCATACATGCAACACCTAGAACAGCTCCCTGTTTGGTGTTACCTGGCATGCTTATGCCTCTCCCTTGACCAACCTTCAGGCTGCAAGTGACCACCTCATCCAGTGGCTGGCTGAAATTGCACCTTGAAGATAGCTGAAAGTAGTCCAAATAAAGCAGGTGACAGGATTCAGTGGCTAATAGAGCTTGCATACTTGTTAAAAAAAAAAAAAAAACACACCAAAACCATTTACAGCACCATGGAAGGCTGATGAGAGCCAGACTACTCTACTACACTCTCACTCTACTACAAGTGAGAGTTCATCAAGATTTTCCTTCAGATGATGACTTGAGTGCTGTCATCTCAAGATCAGACATGTAGAACATTTTGTCTGTATGAGGCCAAGGCTCAAACTACTTAGACTGAAGTGGCAGAAATTGAACCCTACTGGATTCTTTGCTATTCTGTTCTCCAGGACTCTGCCTATCAGGATAACTTTTCTTTCCTTAAATGTGTTCTGCATAACTGTGAGATAGAAACAGTAATTGGTATTAAAAACGTGCATGATGAATGCTACGTATCAGGTAGGATGATTAATAACTAGACATAGATTCTGGGGTATATTAGCCTTCTGACATCATAATTGATTGTCTGTAATCTATGGCAGAAACAAAACAGTGATTACCTCAAACAATTCAGCTTTTGTTCTTCTTTGCTTATTCTGCTCACCTTCTACATGAGGGGAAAGCCCATTAACTAGCTCTTAACTTTTTTTAATTTAGTGGTATTGAAAACAGGATCCTATCAATGCATGTAATTGATCCCATTTTTAAAGGATCACCTTCCAATGAGTAACAAAGGTGATGCATTTGCATTACCAAGGTCACTGAAGTGAATGCAAGAACAACAAAGACTTGGGTTTGTATCAGGATTCAGTTACAGTTAAGTATTTAAATGTTGCTAGACTACCCTGCAAAAAATCCCTGAGAAGTTCTCCAAGAGAGCTACACAGTTAAATAGGTTTAACAAAAAGAGCAATATTTAAAACGGTTTCATTAAAACTCTGTACAAATACCCTGGACTCAATCAGAACATGGCTTATGCCCATTTAACTTAAATTCATAAATTTACAGGCAGCGAGTAAGCTAAGAGGACTGATTTTTATATCAATATCCCCAGATATTAGGGTAATGTGATTTTTAAAGAAGAGAACATTTAGCCCTCTCACAAAACATCACTGAGTTTTTATCTTCCTTTAAACCTATAATAATCCACCAGATCATTACTGATTACCAATCTTCACCACACAGTGACTTGCTGGAGTACCGTTTATCTTGCCCTGTGTCCTTAATTACCAAAACCATATTTATATTTAATAGTAATGTCTGCTTGTGTAAAGGAAAGGCACAATTTGAAAAAGAAGGTAAACTTAGTTAAAAAAATAAAAGAACATTTTAAGAGATAACTGAACTTTGTTTTAGAAATTAGTACTGAAGACAAGTATATAACAAAAATACACACTTCTGTGAGTCATAAAAGAAGAAAAAATCAAGAAAAGACTTAGGTAAGGATGCAGGCTTCGAGTGCGCTTTTTAAAGCTGAATGTCTCTTGAAGATTGTCAGTGAATTTCCAAGCAATTTGGTAACATCTATCAGTCTATAAAATTTATAAAGCCATCCTGATTTTAAAAAGCCTGCAGATACTGAACTATCACATCTAATCAGTGTGAACTGTCCACAAGCATTTTTATACTATTTAGCACTCCAGTGTACAGAATTCAGCTCTGTGGTTTACCCTCCCATAGACCTTTTTCTATCAGTGATGAATACATCTGAGAAAAGTGGAAATACATTTTTCTCAGTGCTACCATCCATTCAAAACGTTAGATAGCTAAGGAAAAAGAAAAGTTAGAATTCCATCCAGTGGTACAGCTGTCAAGCAACTGCTTACAGAGACATATATGTCATGCAGTACACAATCACTTTACTTATTGTACTCCAACCAAAATCACTCAAGTCATTAATGCCTCTCTAACTTCTTGTGCATTCCTTTTATAAGATATTCATATTACTTACTTCTTTCTTCTGCTACATGAAAGGCACTCTGACCACATCGGCACATTTTACCTTGTATCTCAAGAAAAATATGCTATCATCCTTGCATGGTTACCAGTAGTCACTTAGTCTTGTAGCTGCTGCTACAAGCTCCCACTGGCATCAATGGGGCAGTGCTCATTTTAAAGATGCTGGAGCTAGCTGTGTTCTCTTTTGTTTATTCTGAGACTATGGCCTTTAAAGCCTGGATGTGATATTTAAAAGGGCCATTAAATGCCATATCCTCTCTCAACCATGAATCTTGTCTAACACAGCAGTATATTATAATCTCAGTGATTTAATTCTTGAGATCATCTCTTCACTGACAAGAACCAGGATGGTCACTATGATAAAGCTCTGGGAACTCAAAAAATATCTCAGTCACTGACCCAATAATAAATCTGATGCTCTCTGCGCTTCATCTTTTCCTCAGTAAGGCATGTCAAACCATACACTACAACTATATACTAAATGACCCAGGCAAAGGGATTTTCAGAAAATTGTAGAGGGGAAAAGCAGTTGTGCAAGACACTGCACTGTTAAAAGTAAGAAAATAAAAATGTTTGTATTTTCATGCACCAGAGAATATTGCACTCTCAATACGCTGGGGAAAAGATTATATTTTGAGCCAAAATTTCTAGAGCCCAAGCAGAAACACAAGCAGCAGCTGTGAAGACATCTGGAGGGAAAAAGGGGGAAGATCAAATCTACTAGAGATGGAGGGAAAAAGGGGGAAGATCAAATCCACTAGAGATGTTAGGCCACATCTTGCACTTGTCTGCATTCACTGACTTCAGCAGCAGTAGCTTCCATACAACTAAGACAAAAATTTAAGGGAAAGGGAAACAATATATCCCTCCAGGTAATTAAAAAGCTGAAGCAATGAATGAAACACAAGATCACTTGGACAGTCAGCAGCAGATTAACACTGGAAAAACTTACTCTTCCATTTTGAAAGAGATCCTATCCATGCTCTTGTACTGTTCAGCAGTCCTCAACAGGAAGGTTTGAGATGTATGCTAAGAGTCAATACCTAAACCTGTATTCCTGTGCACTAAAAAGTAGTCAGGAAACATGAGGAAGAAGGAAAGACACAAATAAACTAAGTTAATTTCATGGCTCAACCTTGACTTACATGAAGCATGGTGTCACCAGACCCTGGTGACTTTTGGTCTCTTCCCAGCTCCACAGCTGAACTCTTGGGTAACCCCAGGAAAAATCACCTCACTCTCTCTCACAGCCTGTAAAATGTGTGGGAGGGATGTTTACATCCTCAGCAAAGCACTGCAAGGTTCACAGTTAACATGTTCCACTGAGGCATGTACAACCTCATCCTTGGTACTAGATATAGGCTTATGGCTGAAACAACCTCTCTCTTGATGATCCTTGTCCATCCCTTCCCAAACATATTTAATTAAAAAGCCCTAAGTGCTGAGCTGCTAATGATGATTTTTTTAATTGAAAATCCTCTTCCGCTGTCTAGTTGTTCCTGTCCTATTACAAGGCACCACTTCTAGTCTCACTATTTCTGCAATAAGCTACTTCTGCCTATACTTTCTTCGATGGGCTGACAAAAGAACAGGTTTAATCCTCAACAAGAATTTTTTTCATGTAAGCCTGCAGAACCTTGAACCTGTGATATGCAGCTGAGGTTATTTCATAGACAAACCTCTTCCCAGCAGCTCCCAGGAGTCCAAGTTTCTCTCCTCCAATGCTGGCACACAAAAATACCCTGTGCAACAGAGCTCAAATGGAGATGAACACTACTCCCTTCTGGCCCTCACCAATTTTTCTCTCTTTTATGTGTGCACATAAAGCAGGCAGTGGTGAATAATGCAGCCAGCAACAGGGAAACCTCTGGAAATGTCAGGTATCTGCAACATTATTGTAGCAGGGCTATGAGAAACATCTAGTTCCTTTCCAAGCACTCTCCTACCATGTGACAGTACAACCAGGTATGATGATAGCAGCGTTTCTCTGACAGGCTCTTAAGATTCCTAAATTAGATAAATCTATGCATAGCATACAGCAAAGCTGCACATACTTCCTAATGGTATGAAGTGCCAGCTCCCATGATAAGTAAATGCATCCTATGTACAATTATGACTGCTTCTTAATAGCGTTAAGATGGTTGCAAGATACTAATTACCAAACCAGAATTTTGCAATTATACTCCATCATACTTTACTCCTAACATAGCTATTTTTAAATAAACAAGGATTTTGGTTTTCACATCCCCAAGAAAAAGGAGTTTCCTCCTTTGATCCATTTTAACTTTCCAAGTGTGATCATGGAATTACAGAAGACCAAAATTTCCCATTTACTGAAGATCTGCCAGGGCTTCACTGCAGCCATGTCAGCTCTATTAAGAAATGTTGTTATCTCTTTTATTAATCAGTGGGAGTAATGATGTTATCTGAGATGAAAGCAACCTCACTAGCTAATTCCTGTTATTCTCTAGTCAGAATTTCAATGTTTGTCATAAACTGTTTGCAGACTTACCTTTACTTTAATTAACAATACCGCAAGATCCAAGGTATTCCCTGTGCCTAACACCAATGTCATTAGACAAAACATGTATCTTACCTGCATTACCTGCAGAGATACTGACAAGCAGCTTACACTACAAGTAAAGAGTAGTGAAAAGCTTCTTTCCCAGGCACATGAAAGGGATGCAATGAGGGTTGTGCCAAAGCCACTCAGATATGAGGTATTGTTCTTGCAGTGAAGCAAATGGCAAAGTCCCTGGTTCACTACAGTGGGAAGAGAATTAAACTAGTGCAGAGCAATTTATACACCTCTCTGTGTGTTACCTCTTAATATTAAAATAAATAGACATCACAGTTATCTGGGTAAGAAGCTAGTTACGTAAGATTCTCAGAAGGATAATGAGAACTCAAGCTAAACAATTCTATGATTCTGAGTGTAGAATTAAACGCAACATGAAAGGATGCACTCGTGCTAGCATATTTTTCCACTGTTAATGTGAACACAGAGACAAAAGTTGCAATCTGTCTCTGTCTGCCTTTTCAGGAGTGCTGTTTTATGACACAGTTAATGATTTGGCAAAAAAAAATTAAAGCCTTGTATGGCAGCAATTGCAAATGATCTTTGCCTTCCATCTTGGAGGATGAGTAATGAAGGTCTGTGTTTGACCCCTTTATCAGCATTTTGCTTGTGATGGGAGGAAAGGGAAGTTGAAATAAACACCTAAAAATAGAAGTGTGTAAATGATGCCATGATGTACAGCCACCTTGTTTACCATTATCCTTAGCCGTAGATTTATCACCATGCTCTTAACATCTTTCCTCCCCCACCCCCTCTTTGTAATTGGAACTCAGTCTGTGAAATGTAATTAAAGCTCTCATAAATACTGCCAGCAACTGCGCCTTTTTTCTTCCAAGTAACTACTAACATCTTCAACCTCTGATAAAATATAGACTTGTACATACAATATTTACAATATAGCGTATCTTCTCACACACCCCACTGAGGATGGGGAAGTCAATCTTCCCACCTTCCAGATAATTAAAGTCACCCACATTATATGTTTTTCCACTCCCTCACTTTGTCCGACACATGTATCACCCTGTCATCAGCTCCTTTCTTTTCATCTGATTATTCTGTTTCTAATCACTGATCAAAATCCAGTGCTTTAGAGAAGAGCTGGACCAGTTCTATGCAGAGTTCTGCAGGTTTCCCTTTTCTTGCCTCCTCCCATCTTATATTAAAAGACAGCCCTTTTAACTCTCTTTTAAGAGGGAGTATTTCCTGCAACCCAGAGGGTTTATTCATGCCTTCAAGGGTAAAAAAATACCCTCTTGCACTCAAGGTAAATGACTGAGACATTAACAATGAAATTCAATGGTAGTTCAAAGACTCCTTTGGGCCCTAAATGTTGTATACAGCTGTCTGGGTACCAAGCAAAGCCCAGTTAACCCAACAGGTGGCTTCATTTGTTCTGTGAGAAATAGCTGTTCCTTCTGTAGGAGAGGAAAACACTCCTGGATTCAGCCAAACAGCAGCTATAAAAATGTCTGACTCAAGGCATCCCTGGCAAAGGGAGAAGGTGGCTGCTCCATGGGCCAGAACACTGCTCTGGCTGTGGCACCAAATCTCTCCTGCTATAGAAAAGGGTGTAGACCTTCCAGGGTCCAATGGTTTAGGAAATTCATGTGTCCCCTCCCCAGAAGCAAATCTTACTTCTTTGAGGTGGAGTAGCTACAGCAGTGTACACATAGGCAAGAGATCTGACAGCCCCATACTTCAGATACTTCTATAATCTCTCATCAAACCACTAGTTCAGCCCCTTGGGCACCTGCTGGGGGTTCAGAAGGAAGTCAAGCTGACCAGGGGTGTGACCAGAGACCAGCTGTGTGACCCCAGAGCACACCATCCCATGGGAGGACAGTGTGACACAACTGCTGCCTCTGGCTGGGAGGCAGTTCCCTCCCCAACCTGTGGGCAAAAGTTCTATCACAGAATCATAGAGCCACCAGGCTGGAAAAGACCTCCAGGATCAAGTCCAACCATTCCTATCAATCACTAAAACATACCCCTTAGCAATTCATCTACCCACCAGTTAAGCACCTTCAGGGATGGTGACTCAATCACCTCCCTGGGTAGCCTGTGCCAGTGCCCAATGACCCCTTCGGTGAAAAATTTCTTTCTGATATCTAGTCTGAACCTCCCCTGGTGGAGCTTGAGGCCATTCCCTCTTGTCCTGTCCCCTGTCAATTGGGAGAAGAGGCCAGCTCCTTCCTCTCTACAACCTCCTTTCAGGTAGTTATTGAGCGCAATGAGGTCTCCCCTCAGCCTCCTCCAGGCTAAACAACCCCAGCTCTCTCAGCCGTTCCTCATAAGGCCTGTTCTCCCACCCCTTCACCAGCTTCACTGCTCTTCTCTGGACTCTCTCCAGAGCCTCAACATCCTTCTTGTGGTGAGGGGCCCAGAACTGAACACAGATTCAAGGAGCGGTCTCACCAGTGTCGAGTACAGAGGGATAATAACCCCCCTGGACCTGCTGGTCATGCTGCTTCTGATACAGGCCAAGATGCCATTGGCCTTCTTGGCCACCTGGGCACACTGCTGGCTCATGTTCAGTCAGCTGTCAACCAAAACCCCAGGTCCCTCTCCTCCAGGCAGCTTTCCAGCCAGGGTTGTTGTGCCCGAGGTGCAGGACCCGACATTTGGCCTTGTTAAACCTCATGCCATTGGACTCTGCCCAGTGGTCCAGCCTGTTCAGATCCCTTTGAAGAGCCTCCCTACCCTCCAGCAGATCCACACTTCCACCCACTGCAAACTTGCTAAGGGTACGCTCAATTCCTTCATCCAGGTCATTGATAACGACACTGAACAGGGCTGGACCCAGCACTAAACCCTCATGGACACCATTTGTGACTGGCCTCCAGCTGGATTTAACCCCATTTCCCACCACTCTCTGGTCCTGGCCATCCAACCAATTTTCCACCCAGGAGAGTGTGTGCCTGTCCAGGCCAGTTTTCTAGGAAGAATGCTGTGAGGAACTGTGTCAAAGGCTTCACTGAAGTCCAAGAAGACTTCATCCACAACCTTTCCCTTATCCAGTAAGAGGGTCACCTTGTCATAGAAGGTGATCAAGTTAGTTTGGCAGGACTTGCCTTTCATGAACCCACGTTGATTAAAACCACAGTAATACTGAAACCAATTCAGAAAAAGAAAATCCAAGCCCCAAACCCAGCAATCCACCCATGAACCCATCTCCAGTGGACTCTGATCAACCTCTCTTATCTGCCCTTAGTCAGTATGGCAAACAGGTTAGGAAACATCTCCACTGCAGTACAGGGTTCCAGCCCTAAAAGAAGGGCTCAGCAGGGGCAGAGGAGCAGCAAGAAGAGTCACAGCCCTCATGTGCACCCACTAGCTGGTCACACCATACCTCCATGCCTCAATTTCCCCACCAATGAACGGGTTGCCCAAAAAAAACTCCCTGATGAAAGGCAGTGCCTAGGTTGTAGGCAATGAAATAGCAACTTACTAACATTAGGCACACTTTGCAATGATGCTGTATCCATCAAATCTGGATACAAGAAAGCTGAGCCAACTTGCATTTATTTACTGTGTTCATTTGCATAATGACCACGTATTTCCCTTTCACATTTTGTCCTAAATGAAGAACTAGACACCGTAGATGAATTTAAATAGCAGTCATCATTCATTGAGTAATATCAGAAGATACAAGAACAGTGTGAGGCCACGAGAGATACACAATTGCTGTTTGAGCACAAGCAGTACTTATCAACTCCCTGACCACTTTAAGGTGATTTGTATGTTTTATATAGATGTTCTGCAGGGGTTGTAAATAGCACTAAAAACTATCTGACTCTGGCCTCAGACAACAGGTAGCAGAGGGTTTGGTGTATTATTTCTGTGGAAAGTGTTTTGTCCTTCATGCACATCCAGCCCTGCTACTTCCTGTTTGCAGTTTTTGAAAAGGTAGAGATGGGTCTGTGCCCTCATGTGCATCCTTGCCCAGTCATCCTACAGCTCCTTTCCATCTCCTTTCAGGGACTGAGTCACACCTGGTATGGAGAATTGTACAATAAATTAAATAATCTGGTCATTTCTGCAGCAACAGCCTTCCAGTTTACTGAACTGGTTGAGAGCACCTCTCTGTAGAAACTGTCCTTGCAAGGCCAGGCATTTAGAGGCTTATGCCATAAGTCTCTAGCAAGGTCAGTGAGTGATTTTGTGCCCTTGGTGCCACCCTTTAGGAGAATAAGGCAGAACCACCCTCAGGAGAACAAGGCAGAACCACAGAGCTGTGTGGTTTAATGATCCAAAGCAGTAACCCATCACTGGGAAGAGAGAGCCCTGGAGATAACAGAATAATGGTGTGGTGCACCTCAGTACCCTGTAATATGCCACACTAATGCAGAACAGTGTGAAAGACAACTCAGGAGACAGAGCAATTAATAATCTACTTGGCTGAGCATGACTTTCTCTCTTTAGAGATCGAGGCAGATTGCAGAAAGCTGGGAAGAAGCTATGAAGGAGTTACACACAGGGTCCTTGCAAACAAAAGGAGAGAGCAAGTCCAAGATTCTGCTTCTACTCAATTACACATTGCTTTCTTTCATCTCATTTAGAGGCCCAGTGCAAAGATGCACAAGTTTTGCACAGCAGGATGCAGAAGCACTGTAGGCAATTTTAATGTGTATTTAAGGGAAGGCTGAAAGCAGGTGCTGGTGCCCTCCACTGGCATTTTCCATCCAATTCTGCAAATTTGCTCTTAAGGCATTTTAATCTTTCCCTGCCAAAGGTTGTGCAGAACTAAGGGTTTGAAAGTAAAGGCCCCTTCTACCACTTGACTTGCCCACGACCCCTGGCCAGAACCCACAGAGTGGAATTTGCCAAATGCTTAACAGAGTTTGCAATTGTTTCCATTAATTCCCACAAAGCAGTGTTTTCTCCAGGGCTCACCCAAGACAAAGAGCCTGCAGGATCAGGCCACTGCACTTGGTGCCTCTCGGCAAAGAGCAATGCACTGCCCCAACTTGCTGCATTGCAGCAGAAAAACCCTTGCCTAGTGCCGCCATAACCAGTGGGTGTCCTGCATTGATTCGTGCAGAGCCTTTTGATCAGACCCTGTATTCTTAAAAATTATTAAGCCTGAAGAAACAGGAAAATAAATAAATAATGACACTTCCTTCTGGTGATTTATATTGTACTGATCTAGCCGGAAATCCCATTAGTTACTCGCTTTGATCAAGACTGTTCCTCCAGGACTGGGAGCAGCAGAAAGCATTCCACCAAGTCGGCAAATGAGCACATCTGAAGTGTGTTTTAATTAAAGCCTTCCAACTCCTGAGCTTTTTGTAATACTTGCATGTAGCTGCACTTTGACCCAGCTGCTATGGAAGAAATACGGTTTATTGCTGGGCTGTCCATCACCTCTCAGCTAGCACCAAGGCACTCCAGGTTAAGCTCTCCAGCCTGACTCCCAGCAAGGAGAGGAGAGGCAGTAAACTGAGGTATATTACTAGTCATCTCTATAACTGCAATTATTTAACCCTTCACAAGAAAAATGAAGTGCCAGAAGTAGCATTTCAGACATCTTTTGAGGAAAGAGCAAGGGGTTTGTTGTTGACATATGCTGTAGTAACAACCACAGTAGATGATGTGGAAAAACCTTCCAGGGTTTGCTGAAAAACACCTCTTCAATAACAAGAGTCCCAGAGGAGAAAATAATTTCAGTCTGATACTGTAAAATACTAATTGGGAACCTGGAATTCATGCACATTGCAAGCTGAAGCTCAGTATGGATACAGATACAGCAAAATCGTTCCTGAGATACAGAAGTCAGCCTATTCCATGTATATGGACACCAGCTGAATCAGCAACCAAGTCTAAATAACTGGCCAAATGAACAAATATATAAAGAAACTACAAACCATATATTAAGGAGAGGTCAGACTCATGGTAAAAGAAAGAAAGCAGGAGGAAAATAGGGACAGAAAACTAGCAGGTGGCTTTGTGGCACAGAGAGCCACTCTCTTTGAATGTAGGCCTGGCAAGTGTGCAATTCGGCACAAGGGCAGCAAAAGCAAAAGCCATCCAAACCATGGAAGCTTCACAAAGTTGTCACAGATACCCACATCAAATAAGGGCAGGTAGTCTTTGTCTTCTGCCAGTATGTGCCCTTGCATGTCTATAAATACATACAAATGCATACACAGTGTCACGTGTGTGCTTATACCTTCATGCTTGTTCAAATTCATATTATCAGCACAATAATTGTATTGGAAAGGAAAATGCTCTGTGAAGTTGCTATACCCTGAGCAGTGCTTTCACACTACAGCTCATTCGATGCACAGTTACTGAAATACAGATGTTTCAAACTATCCTGGCTCCTCCACTGTTGTACTTAACATTTGAGAGAGATGACTATAAAGAGCTTACCTGGTACAGTAAAAAAGTCACAGCCAGAGAGCAAGTGGGACGTTTATGAAATGCCTATAAGTCCCCTGCTCTTTCCCTAACAGCACATTCTTCTTCTGGCTGTTTTTGAGCCCTGGTGTCTTATGACCACTTTAAGAAGTATCACCTGCGTATAGTGTTAAAAATGTAGAACTACTTTTAATGCTAAAATCCAAGAAATAAGGTATCAGACAAAGGAATTATAAGCTTGCAGACCACAGCTGAAGATCTAAATATTATTTTATTAGCAGTAACATTCAGAAGCTGTGTTACTGGAAAAAAATAATCTATACATGGATGTCATCTGGGCAGTGAAACCATTTTAATTCCTTTACTTTTGCTGTCTGCCAAGTACTGTGCTCAGCACAATACAAAGATAACTTCTTGGCCCTGAAGACTGTGTTTCAAGGTGATTAGAATTAGATTAATATAAGATTACTTGGCAATCCTTTAAAAATATGCCAGCAAAATGGGAAATAAAATTTTAAACCAGCACTATCACTCTTGCAATATAACATCAGTGGTGCTCTTCAAAAGCACAAGCTTCTTACAGCTCTGACCTTGTGAAGCTCTTACTACATCTGATCACAGTACATCCTGAACTATGACTTTTTGGAAAATCTCAATATTTGTGCCTTATACACCTCTCAAAATATGCATTTGATTGCCCAGTCTCTGTTATCTACCCCAAGACTGAGGCTACATTGCTGGTAGTGATCCCAGCAGCTCCAGGATGTTACAGAATTGAGTCAGCAGCAGCTGCAGCACCTCAAATAGGGTATTTTAGGCATATCTTGCTCCCTCATACTTGGCTGCATGGCATCATCTGGGTGCAGTCCATGGATAAATTTTCACCAGGTGTAACCTGGCATTTGCTTTTCAGAGCTTACACAACTGCCTCACAAGTAACATGCCTTGAAGGAGACCAACTGCTTTACTGTAAAGGTATTTGTCTTGCTGCCCCTGGGAGATCATAAAACCTGCGCCCTACTGCACAATACATATTAGATGTCATTGGCTGAATGTCATCACAAGAACATCAGTGCATTTCTCCTTCATTTTTTTTAAAGCAGGTAATGAGGATGACAATTTCTTACTATATTTATTTTCATTGATAAATAAGGTATTTTAATTTCATGTCAAATTTGAAAAGTCTGTCTATAACTGCAGGAAAAGGCTTTCTTTTTCATCTCTTAATGTCCTCATATATCAACAATGGGGTTCTCTCACATACTTCAATAAAAATGATCTCTAATTAAAAGCCATATTGTAAGTTTGGGGATTTTTTTCATATTGCAAAGAATACTTTCAATTTCCAGTCACGTATTTCTAACACTCCAACTGTAACAAAAAGACTTATAACAAACTATGAAAAATTAGCAACTACAGACTGAGTAGTTGTAAATAAAACTGTAAAATATTCAGCTGATCCATAATTTATTTGGTAGCAGACACCAAGTTGTCTGGGCCAGGGTAAAGTCACAATTCTTGAATAAGATGAAGATATTACATTGAGAATAAATGTGACCATCACAAAAACTTGGACAACAAACCTCTTGTGCGACACTGCCTTTCAGGTTTTACTGCCAGCATGTTTTGTTTTTAACTATCTGTGACTGCATTCTCTGATAACACGTGGCCATGCTTCAAAAATAAAGTAAAATATTTCTTGAAGCTGATTACCAGCATATGCGCAGCACTTCACAAATGAAATTAACCTCTCTTCCTGCCTGGACCCTTACTGGCAGCTTGATACACCTTTTTGCATCTCACTGGACACAAAGGGCATCCACACCTGGCAGAAGAATGATGCCACAAGATGAAGCCGTGTTGTCACATGCTATGGTGTAGGGCTGCACCCAGGTTTAAATGGAGACTATATTTTCAAAGCAGTACTAGTACCTCTAGTAATTAAAATAACGCTGTATTGGCCCTTTCTGATATGGAAGATTATACTTTGCTTTTAAGAATACATTGTTCTAGGCTAAATGCTGCAATACCTGTGTTAATGCAGTGGAAGATAGTGCAGGATCTCTAAGTGACAGTGCTTTCCAATAGACTGTAAGCCTTAAACCCTCTACTTATTCCACTAATGGTTCCTCTCTGATGAACGTGAATCTAAAGCACCACTTAAACTATCAGACATACCAAAAATCACACAGGATTGCCTGCAGCTGCTAAATTTTTCTTGGAGTTTATAAAATGATTAGACAAATTCATGGGAGAAAAATCCATTATGGGCTATAAAGCACAAAGAGGTTGTCCCCAGAGACTGGGAGGAAGCATCAGTACATGTCTGCCTTGTGCTTATACCCTTTTTACAGTATCCACTACTGGGAAGATGATGCAGCTCTGTCGGTCAAGTACCGTTACTATGGATGCTTACGAGCAAGCCCTGAGCACTATCCTGGCTGTGAAAAGCGAGTTTTCCAAAAATAAGAATCTACTTAAGCTTTTGTAAAACCTAGGTCAGCAGTTCTTATTGAAAAGCAGAGGTATAAAATTATTCTTGCTTTGCTTGTGAGATGCATGCAACATGCTGCATTTACTGGAGCATCCTCTCAGAAAATGCTGTTATTGTTAAAGAAAATAAACAAGCTGTCCCCATCCCAAATGCCATCCATTCTCTTCCAACAGTCCTGGAAGACTGGGAAAGTTCCACTGGACTGGAGGTTGGCTGACGTTGTGCCCACCTACAAGAAGGGTCGCAGGGAGGATCCAGGGAACTTCTGGCCTGTCAGTCTGACCTCAGTGCCAGGGAAAGTCATGGAACAGGTGATCTTGAGTGCCATCATGAAGCACATGCGAGAGAACTCGGTAATCAGGCCCATTCAATATGGGTTCACAAAAGGCAGGTCCTGCCAAACTAACCTGATCACCTTCTATGATAAAGTGACTTGGCTACTGGACGAGGAAAAGGCTGCGGATGTGGTCTTCTGGGACTTCAGTAAAGCCTTTGACACAGTTTCTCACAGCATTCTGCTACGGAAACTGTCAGCCTCTGGCCTGGACAGGCGCACACTCTCCTGGGTGGAAAACTGGTTGGATGGCCGGGCCCAGAGAGTGGTGGGAAATGGGGTTAAATCCAGCTGGAGACCAGTCACAAATGGTGTCCCTGAGGTTTTAGTGCTGGGTTCAGCCCTGTTCAGTGTCTTTATCAATGACCTGGATGAAGGCATTGAGTGCACCCTTAGCAAGTTTGCAGTGGGTGGAAGTGTGGATCTGCTG
>WAAB01012757.1:49745-77742 GCA_013389865.1 Piaya cayana | reverse complement strand
TCGAGAACAGGCCTTATGAGGAACAACTGAGAGAGCGGGGGTTGTTTAGCCTGGAGAAGAAGAGGCTGAGAGGAGACCTCGTTGCTTTCTATAACTACCTGAAAGGAGGTTGTGGAGAGGAGGGAGCTGGCCTCTTCTCCCAAGAGACAGGGGACAGGACAAGGGGGAATGGCCTCAAGCTCCACCAGGGGAGGTTTAGGGCTGGACATTAGGAAAACATTTTTCACAAAAAGGGTCATTGGGCACTGGCACAGGCTACCCAGGGAGGTGATTGAAACACCAGGTGGGTAGATGAATTGCTAAAGGGTATGTTTTAGTGATTGATAGGAATGGTTGGACTCGATGATCCAGTGGGTCTCTTCCAACCTGGTTATTCTACGATTCTATGAAACAAGCTAGAGGGACTTGAAAGTTGCAAGACTCTGCCCACCTTACAGGACTTGAACCAATCCATTCCCAAAGGCAATCTCTAAAAACATGCTTCCCAGCACAAATGCCTTCTTGTCTCATCTTCTGATGTTTTCTTAACAGACTGTGCAGAGCTGTAGTCTACCAATTTTAAAAGCATGCAACTGCTGACATAACAGTGCAAGAAGTTGTGCGTTGCAGGTTGCCTTTGACTGCTTTTCAAAGACTGGTACAACCTGAGTACTAAGAAAAATCCCTTCTCCCTTGCTCTTCACCACTGCAGCATCCCAGCTTGTATACAATGAGGCTCATGGCTGTCAGCATGCCTCCCTACTCCAGGAGCTTTCCAGCTGCTCCAAGGTCCTAGTGTTTTTTTCATCAAGCAAAACTTAGCCATGCCACCAGGCATCAATACAGGTTGCCAAGGTCCTGTCCTCCAACACCTTTGTTCAAACAGCACTGCGGCACCAGAGGAGGCAACTTGTATCTCTGGGTTCGCCTAAGGCACGCAGACTCCTTGAGGCATAAGACACATTAACTCCTCCTCTGTTAGCAAGCTCATTCGGATCTATCTTTCTCTTCTATCCCAAAAGGCTAGAAAATATCATACAGGTCACAGAAGGTGGCTGAACACTGGCTTTTGACTTTTCAAACAGAAACAGGCACAGGGCTTCTCTGAAAACACACACAGAGAAGGTATTTAAGTGTAAAGGAGTCTCTGGCATTTGGAATGCCAGCAGGAGAACTACTCCAGTCTTACGCCCCCCACCTCCAGGCCAGCTCTGTGCCTGAAGCCGTGCCCGGCAGGGGAAATACTGGAAACAAAAAGAGAAAAAAAACTGCTTGGCTATTTAGGATGGTTTAAAGTGAATACTCTTGGTAAGTTTTAAGCCTAGAAAGGATTTAAACACTGTGTCTTCCCAGTATGCTCTTACAATGATACAGTGGGCGCGCAGGCAACCATGAATCACAACTGCTTGCTCCCTATGGACCTATTACAAGACACACATCTCTGACCACAAGATGACACGGTAGATGCTTTTTGTATACAGGGCAGATAAGATGAAGGACCTCAAGGGAGATGTACATCTCTGTCTAGAGTGACAGCACTACTTAATCATCCAGCTTGGCGAAATCGCTGAGAAAAAAAGTCACGCAGTTGTCACTTGAAACGCAAACTTCAATATTAGTAGCACTCTCTGGAAGCTGTCTAAAAAGGTGTTGTAGGTGGCAGTTTCAAAAATATGAAAACTTGAGCAAAACCATGAAGAAGAAAAGGATGGCTAACTCAATCTGGTCACTGCCATTCACAAATTATGCACTAGGCTCTAGCCCATGAGCATGAGGCATGTTTTCTAATGCACTATGAGGGTGCATTACAGATGGTCCCCTGCCGCTGTAGGAGTCACAATGGAGGCTTGCATGTTTTCCATCTCTCCTGGCATGTGGCATTGCTCACCCTTTCTACAAAGATGCTTTCCAGCAGAAAACCTCTGCAAAATCTCACAGAAAAAGCAGAGGTTTGGGGATTGCAAGAGTGTGACGAGGAGCTAGTCCTGCATCTGGAGCCAAAAGCCACTGCATCCCATGTGGGCCAATCCCATACCAAGTACCATTAGGTCCCCAGAGACTGGGGGAACAGAAGCATGCCGGGGTTACCAGCTGAGATTAGCTGATCTGCCTCCTCTTGTGCATGAAAACATTACAGTATTTCCAAATCTGATTTCAAAAGTTCAAAGGAAAATTACATCAGTCTGAAAATGTCAGATTGATTGCCGGTGCTGATTCTTTTTCTCATTATTTTAAATTGGAGAGAGAGGAAGTGGAACAAATTATTTTGGAGAAAACCGTATTTTTTTCAGGAGGCAATCACTCAATTCCTTTGAGAGCCCAAATCAGAGGTAGTTTCTGCTGCCAAAAGCTCCCATGCACAAAAGACTAGTGCACCCAGAATCCTGCTGCCAGTGCATTCTCTGCAGTCCTGAAATTAGCATGGTCTTTTTGAGATGGACAAAAGCCAAACCAACAAAACAGACCCTGGCATTTCTCTGCAGTGCTGGGATAGTGAATACCTGCCAGCAAGACTCCAGCAGCCAGAACTATGTCACAGCATGCAATTTTTTCATTTTCTGCAGCCAGTAATTCTTATAGCAGGATTTCTCTTACTGTTGCAGTTGGCCTTGTGCCACTACCTTTAGTGACTCAACTTCATTATGCAAGCCTTCATGAAAATACAATCATATTATCCAAAAACCTGTGCAAAGGAAAGGATGAGCCTCAGAAGATGCAACTCTTGGTGGTAATTTCAGGGGGAAGATGAGTGGGATGATATTCCCTTAATTCCCATGTGCCCTGCCTGGTCTTATTTGAGAGAGAACAGCTTAAGGTGAGGCTTTTTCAGAGATATCCAGCATCTTTGGGTATGGCCAGACATGGACACCTCCACCTGCATACCTCCATTACTTGCCTCAAAGGACATTTTTCTGGATACACCTTAAAAAAACCCAGATATCCACTTTCCATGCTTGGTAGCCAGTCTGATTTGCAAAATTCCCCTCTACAGCTGCTTTAATTCTGGCACGGGCAAACTGATGATCACCCCTGGGAAATCCAAAAGAGCATGTTTGATGCTACAGCTCCAGTAGACAGACTTGGTTCTCCTGAACAAGCAATGGGATCACCCAGAGAGACAACAAAATACAGTCAACACTTCTTGCTTTGGACAGAGGTTTGACTCAACCTTCTCAGCACCAGAGCATGCTGACAAAATTTCAACACCACACAGTGGACTTAACACTCATGACTTGATCCATTTACATCTCCCTTGACTGTGGTTGCACCAGGGTAAACAGTGAGAGCGAACTAGAAGCTATGCTTACCCACTGGTCCTTAGCATGAGCCACATTCATCACAGGCCTATGATTCCCTATAATGGCAAATATAAGGCTGGAGGTGATAACTGTACAAGGAGGTTACTCTTGGCCTGATGCACAAGAAGGCAGTTACATGGATAAATCCTGCAGCAGCTATGAAAAGTTTACATCATAACTCACAAACCAGTGCCATTTTCTCACAGTCTGTACTGATCAACAATGTATTATTTCCTCTTGTGCAGATACATTTACTGAATTTTATGTGGATTTAACTCCATACATCAGAAGAAATCCAATGCCAGCAATGAAATACTAATGCAAGCCCACTAATAGGAAAACACACTTTTTCTAACAACAGTGCCACTGGCAGCAGCCTTTACAAATGGGAACAGTACTCGGCATTAGGACCCCAACACCCAGTGGTCTGCGTTAAACAGGTACCTTCAATGGGTGCCAAGTTGCCATCCACTGATGTTCCTCCAGAAGATTTCCTGCCATCAGCAGCAAATGTGGCATGTCTTTATTTCCTTTCTTTGAGATATAACTGAACAATTTGTCCAATAGTTCAACAATCCAGTGTAATTACCAGAACAGGTAAATGATGATGTGTGATGTAATTGTACTCTCCTGCTGTTGGTTGCCAAGTCTGTGAATGTACACCTGGGTGACAGCAAGGCAAGGCAGCCCTGCTTCAGCTAGCACTTTTCCGCTCCACAGTGAGGGTCTACCAACCCATCTCTTACCCTGCATACCACATCGAGTTTCCTGATCAAGCTTCACCTGTAAGGAGACGGTAAGGGGTGGCTCTGGTGATCTGACAGAACAGTACTCACAGCTCCAAATGCCACTGCTTCACATTCCTGGAAGGACTCCACAGGGACCAAGTGCCACTGGGGAGTCCTGAATTAAATGCTAGGAAGCAAATTATGTAGGCAAAGGGAGACAACCTAAAATACAGAGCATGAGGGGAGGGAGAAGAGTAGAAAAGTCTCCAGGGCTCACAGAAGCCATTGGATGTACCTAGTGTGTTGATGTAGGTGGAGGGAGTTGTAACCATGTTTCGCCTCCCTTCACACCTCCCAGCGACAGGAGACAACAGCGACTCCCTGCCTGCGTCCAATATGACAACTCTTTTCAGCTGCTGAACAGAGGAAGAAATCAGTCTCTATGATCTCTGCCTTTATAGTACAAAACCAGGGACACAGTATGGACTGACATCTCAGCCCTACCTTGTTGGAGAAGCAGTAACAGTATTTTATGCCAGCCTGAGTTCAGCCATTTTAGCATCGCAGTGCAGAAGAGGGATTAAATTTCCTAAGTCATTAAAAACAATTTTCTTGGGTTACTTGTTTGCAAAGTAAGGATGATTTAATCCTTGTCATTTAGCATCAAAATGAACTCCTAGGAATTTCCCTTTCTCAACAGTAAAGGCAACTGTTTTCTTTCTGGTTTAGTGGGCGGATACACCAAAATGTAGAGAAGTGGAGAGATCTCCAAGCAGCCTAGTGTGAAAGGTAAAAGCCTCAAATCCTAGCATTCTGTCCTGATAGAAGTGAACATGCTGAAGACTACAGTAATTACAACCTATGAGAGACAACCATCCCAACACACATATTTGAAGAGACCACAGTCCAGCCCTCCATCCTGGGAACTTCCACCCATTTCAAAGGGAGGTTTGCACTAGGTCTGACTGGCTTGGGCTCCCACCCCAGCGTTTTTCCCAGGTTGAAGATGCACTTACCTGCCTGGTTTGTGGTTACATTTACAGACACAAACTGTCGGGCTCCAGGGCTCTGGTCGGACACTCCATTCACTGCCTCAATTTCAAAGGTATAGTTTGTATGAGCAAGCAGATCCACCATCATGACAGAGGTGTTTTTCAGGCCGGTTTGCTGGGGGAGGTACCTGACATGACTGCCACATGCCTCACACAGACCAGAGTGTGAGTTGCACTTCTTGCATGCAATATAATAAGACACATCTTTCCTTCCACCAGTATCAGCAGGGGGAATCCATTCCAGAAAGACACTAGTCTCGTTAACATTTGAGATGGCACTCCGAGGAGCAGAGGGGGGTCCTGGTTTGTAAAGTGAGAAAAACACATGGTAAAAACAGTATTATCAATCATCCTGCTGTCTAAGCTGAAAGAGACGCCTTGTTGCTCATATGTCAAAAAAGTACACAAGAACCATTTGCAGCAGCACCCAAAGAACAGGGAAAACGGGGATTTGTTTTGAGCACTCCCACCTCACCTCAAGGAGTCCATATTGGGGTGCAGCTACTTACACCAGAGGACAATATGCAGAATTGGCTCAAACCAAATAAGAGGGAGCACTCCATCCTGGGTCATTGCCTCTAGCGCTCTCCTTTGCTCTTCCTGCAAAGGGAGCTGTAAATCTTTGTTTTGTCCTAGCCACTGTCAGCTTCACCAAGGGCAAGATTCCTTCTCCTCACCCCACTGCCCTTATATTACTAGCTCTTAGTCCTAAAAAAAGATATGAACTGGAGTATTCTCATTACTTAGGTACTCAGCTCAGATGCCAAATCTTTCTTCAGATGCTCAGTGTAGCCCAAAGCAGACAGCGAGCCACTGGAAATATGGCTGTTTCCAGCTACTCCACGGTAGCCTCCTTGGTCCCTGTCAAGCTCTAGCATGGTTGCTTAGCCACACTGTGCTTGCTTATTTTGCCAAGCCTTCCTACTCAGGATACCAGTATGGCACTGGTAAAGATGTCCAAGGAGCAACAACTGCTTCAGAGGTACCACGAGGGTTCCTGCAATGGCAAGCCATTTTACTTTGTTCTTCTGGGAAAAGGCATGGCTGGGCAAAAAAGCCCACCCAAATACACCTTCAAGACTGCTGACCTGCAGAAGGTGCTGCAATTTTTTTGGTTTTAGCAGGCTTGTGTTGGAGATGAAGAGCAAGCTACAGACACACCCTGACGACAATATGAAAGGACAAGCAGCGATCTCATGCAAGAGAATGAAGAATGCTAATGAATGAGGAAGAAAGGGGAAATTTATCAAAGTGAGCCAGCATGGATTTTAGTTACGGCACCACCAGAAGACTGGGATTTTTCCAAAGGGGATAAAGAAAGGAAGGCCACACACTTCCCTTCAATTTGAATGAAGCTGTCAAAATCCATGAGCAGTTCCTTGAAAAGAGCCAAACAAGTAGCTTCACCAACTAGAAATCCATAGAATTTAACAGTCTATCTTAAGCTGTCATCTTCCTGTTTTGTTGTGATAATTAAACTCAATTAGTTATTTATAACAGCTAGTGTTGCAAAAATGAAATTACCTTATAAATCAGAAGCATTTTCCTCTGTTTCTCCTTCCTGTTCTCCTTTTTAAGTCTATACAATGGCTAATACTGTAATGATTTCGACACAGGCTGTTCTGATTCAATGAGAAACTTGCTGCTACTTAACCTGCACTGTGGAGACCAAGCACTACTCAGCTAATAACACCAAGGTACAGCCCAAGTCAGGACTATTTTCTGCACTGTCATACTCGTAATGGAAACTACAAAATTCATCACTAGAGCTGTGTGGAATTATATATATTGCACTCACATGTTTTGGACATGATTTTACCAGTTAAATTGCCATATTTTTTCTTCCACTGGATGAATGTCCTTTGACTGCTACCAGTACTCTAGGTAAACTCTGATACTGAACAATGTGTCTTTAATGGGGGATAAATTATTACTTTTAGAAAGTCGTTAGAGGTTTTTACTTGCTTTGTACAGAAGAGTCAGTTGCTCTTTTCAAAGGCGTAAAAACATCAATTTCAGTGGAAGTGCTTTGAAGCTAGTGAGACTTCATAACCAATAAAATTAGCATTCTCACAGGGGCTCAGAGAAAGGCCTTTATTAATCTACAGATATCTAACAAGACCTACTTGAAGAATCCTGAAACCACGCTTGCGTAAAACATTGATAAATCACAGCTGGGAGAACAAAACACTGTTTTACCTTCAGAAGGTCTGTTTTAATTTCCAACCTCCTTTCATCAAGGACAAAGGTATTAGTTTACAGATTTTTTTAATATACATATTATATTTTCTTATTTTAAATTTGCTACTTTATACCCTAGGCGGGTAAGATTCACCTCTTCTGCACTACAATTTAATGACCACAGGCAAACAATTTCTAAATTAAAGACAAAGATATTGGTGTTTTTCTTGATGGACAGCAAACCTGTTATTTGCTGACACACATATTTTAAAAACATAACCTGAGAGAGAAACTACCCTAAAGATAGAAATACATACATACATATATATATATATATGCCTGATCTAGTGGGAGGTGCCCCTGCCCATGGCAGGGGGGATTGGAACTAGATGATCTTTAAGGTTTTGTTCCACTAAAAAACATTCTGCAATTCCACGATTCTATGAAAATAAAGTTAAGTGTAAGCTTTTTGCAAGTAGAATACAACACTAAATACTATTATAAAATCTTCAGATTGTCCCATGTGTCATACTGTCATCCCCAAAATGCTCTGAACAGCAATACAATTACTTACTTGCGAGAGATGGGAGGGGAAAACAATGGGTATAACTTTATGTTTTTACTTTAAAGAGATGCAGTACAAGGAACTGAAGTTAGGATTACTTAGCTAAGAAGATATAAAGCACAATGACTTCCTGGAAGATACATGATAATATTAAGAGAACTCTGAAATGCCTATCAGAATCAAACTTTTTTCTTTTTTTTTGTATTATGGCAATAATTATTTGAGACTGCATTGCAGCACTAGTAATTTCAAAATTACCAAGCATTACTTATAAAACATGCTTAAGGGATTTGAAAAATGAAATAAGAATGCACTGTTTTTTCCTCCCACTGTATTTATCTGAGCATTTGACAGCTGCGTAGCAGTTAGTTTTCTTTAGTGATTCTGGTGCAGCTTGCGACTGAAAATTCTTGGCTTTAAATTAGGAAAATGTGATTTTATCGCTATATCAGCTATCAAGGGGACTTTGCAGGTGTAGAGCTGAACATGGACACTGACGTAATCTCTAAAATTAACTAGATTTCAAACTGAAGGAATCCTATGAATACTATTAAATTCTGCAGTAATAAACAACAAAAACATACAAAACCTTGAAGTATTTTTCTACTCTCCATGACTCGAGTCTGTCTCGCTTGTGTTTCAGTTCACAATGAGATGTTACCTCCCAGATCTAATTGGACTGGTTTAAAATGTTAGCGTCACTACATACCCTTTACTATCCCTGCCAAAATTTACTACCCCTGCAGCTGAGCTAGAGTAGCACATGGGCCAAACTCCTCACCTTCAGCACAAATATAGCTGAACTAGGACAAAATGACAAGAAAGAATCACTGAAGCTCATGTGGATGGTTCAGTAGATCCACTTTGCTCCTGATGTAGTAAGCATGAATGCTATCAGAGATGCTGAAACATTCTCAATCACTGCACCAGGGTCTGCAGTAGGTGACAGAAGCTGAGCAGCGTCTGTCAGCAACAAACCACTCATCTACCCCAGAAGCACTAGGTACCCTGCCAAGCCATATCCTCATACAGCTTGGTATTATGCACTTTAAACTTTCAAAAGAGAAAAAAAATTCTAAAACAAAACACACCAAAACATTAAAACCTCCAAACAAACTTTAAGATATAAATATTTATAAATCAAATAAGCATTAAAACCCCAAACAAACATAAAAAGAATATTCCATGGTATTTGCAGAATCAGAAATTACAGATTTTATGTACAGGATTCAAACTGCACCAGAAACTTGGGGGAACAAGCACTCAAATCTAATTTCTTCTTAACATGAGCTGGTCAACAATCTTGCTTGTGTGTCCCTGTTCTATGTTCAGGTCATAGGCATGCATAAACCTCTGCCCTGGGGATGGCAGCTCTTTCCCTGTGCTAATTGACCATCAAGACAGAAGGAATGTGTACCCCTCTACCCTCAGAAGGGACAGAGAGCAACATCACCATTGGTGGGCAGGAGGCACTGTGGCCACCAGTAATCCGGCATAACTTTTTATCAGTCCCTGGCTTTGGTTCTGCCTGCAGAGAAAAGCCAATTTTGTGTGTATTTCCAGAGCTCAGAGCAGTCCTCTCCATTCCTGTTTTCCAGTATCATGCTGGACCTCATCATCTCCTATTTACCCATTTTTAACATGAGGCCAAGGGATAAAACGGACATCAAGAAGCCCTGGTGTGGAAGTTTTTCATGCTGTTACACACTTCAGTTACCGCTCCAAGAGACACATACATATCTAATTAACTGAGAAGTGCTTGCATGACTCACCCCTCCAAGATCACTTTTATCCTACAGCACAGCTACTGCCACACAGCCTAAGGCTGTCTCCTTCCCTGCAGCACACCCTCCAACAGCCATATGCTTCATGCTTCTTCTGCTGGTGAAAAGTACACACAGAGTTCAAGGGTCCAAGTTCTCCTCCAAGTGCCTTCTACAGGCAAGGAAAGACCCACTGAGGGCAATTTCCTTCGCAAGAGCACCTCTCCAAGAGGAACAGAATTTTTCTTTCTCTATGTGAAGTGCAGATTTGGGAAGCTAGGAAGGACATCTGTATTTGCTGGGATAAATGCACAAAAAGCCACTACCATGTCCACAAGATGCAAGACAACAGTACGGAAGTCACTTCTGTCCCACTACCCAGTAGCAATGTGTGTGCATAGGCTTATAAATCTTTTCCTCTGTTGCTTAAGTTTACTGGAAGCTCTACCTGCTTCTGCTCCAGCAGTTCAGCTCCTCTTCAGTCCTTTTTAACCACTTTTGCATCACAAAAATCACATTCAAAGCATGACAGACACAGCTCAACAAAGACCTGTGGTCTGTGCTACGCTTGGTGGGACTAGCTGGGGGCATGTAAATTGTGGTCCTCAGTAACTGAAACATAAACTAAACAAGAAACTTTCAAGGTACAGCTGACAGGATAGCTTATAGATGGCAGGAAAAGGGCAAAATTAATGATTCAGATTTCAATACTCTCAATACCCCAATTTGCTTGTTATACTACCCTACTCCTAGACCAAAGGGATAAGCTCTACATATTTACAGCAAGCTTGGAGAATCATTTTCTGTTGCAGAGTTTTGAGGCTACCCAGAAGAATGGCCACCTACACACAGCATAGAAAGGTAGGGCTCTCTCCCTGTCTATGTATCAAAAAATGAGCTAAACGATAATGCCAATCAGAACAATGTAGTTTCTATCCATGCCTACCACTGGCAAGAATATTTCATCTTCATGTGTGTCCCATATACACACCAATGCTGATGTCTGAACATCATGCTGCTGGCTGAGTCCACCCATGACTGGACAGTGAGAGATGAAGCACATGTTTTTTACAAAACCGCTTCCTGGGTTTAATGCCAGCTTTTGAAGCAAAAGGCTTTGAAAAGTCTATTCTTGTGTAACTGGAGTATGGTGGACAAATTCAGTGACTTTACAAGTGTGTCAAGATTAATGCAGACTCCAGCCTAGAGCCTATAAAAGCACATCAATTAGGATCATAAAGTCTAGTCACAATAAAGGAACAGATTGAAAGGATTAAAAACAACCCTACAAGCACATGCTTACTTGTACAGGCCATTGTAGGTGGGTCTGATTCCTTCCTAAAATAGTGTTCTTCACACAGGCAAGATGTGGATGCTTCATCAAGCGTGTAGCTGTGAGGGGGACATTTGCTGCAGGATGGACTGTGGGGTGAAGCTTTGAAGAACCCAGGTCTGCATACTGTGAAAAGAAGAACCACAGGCTAAGCTCTCCCATCATAAAATTAGTCTCTTCACATTTCCTTTTTTAAAAAAAAACAAATTTATCTTCAACCAGAAAACACAAACACTCATGAGCTACTTGGTTTGCATATTTTAAAACAGTCTATGCCACTAACAGACAGTACATATTTAAATATCTGCATGAAAAGAGAATGAGAATATTGTGGCTATTTTTCCTACCTAGCATCTGACTTCACTGGCCAATAATTTTCCTTATTGAATACATTAAAGGTAACATCTTTTGGGATATGCTTTAGAAAGCATTACTGTGTTTGGGGTTGGGTTTTTTTTTTTTTCATTCAGTCTTAGAAAAAGAGGTAAAATGCATCTCATGGATTTGAGTTAAGATGTTCTATAGCCAGAAATCAGTCTCTCAGCAAACAAATAACAACACAGTGGTGGAGAGGATCTCAAGATTGGCAGCTTTAAGACACTGTGATAAGGCTATTTCCCTAGGGTCTTTTCCCTTGCAAACCTGAGATGAATTTTAAAGTGTTCTATATAAGACAGACTGTTCTGGGTATAGCATACTTGCCATACAAAACATTCCTTCCACCTCCAATATATGTGTATGATGAGTCACCAAGACTTGATACAAGAGCTATTTTTGTTCTCATAAATATAATATATGGCTATGGGTAGCTTGGGATTATTTTTTTCTTTTGTTTTTAAAATAATTTGAAGTGAATACAGTAATATCTTGTTTCCCATCTCCTGAAACAAGAGCTCTTTCACCTTAAACAAAGCACTCTGCTCTTCACTTCCATGCACGCAACTATGTAACTCAGTGAGAAGCAGTGACAGCCACAGGTTTGCATGCATCCATCACAGCTTTCAGTAAAAAATAGCTGATCCTGTAATCTTACCATTCTATGTAGAATTATAAGCCTGTTGTTAGCAAAAGGAGGAAAACTTGATTTCTGTTTGTCTCAAAAAGCAGAGATGCAGAAACATGTAAAAGCAGCTCCAAAGTGCTCCTACTTCTCTCCACCAATAGTGCTCTAAAACAGTTCTGCCAAGTATGATATCAACGATGCACAGGTCTGCCATCAGACTTCCAGAAGTTACCGAGAAATCACAGAGCCTTTCTATTGGCATTTAAACTTCCCCAGTTGCAATTAGCTTGTAAAGAAAATAAGTTCACAGCAAAAGCATTAATATTATCCCACCAGGAATGTTCTGGACAATCACAGCATGAAGGTCATGTGTCTAAATTTAGTGATGACAGACTTCATCTTCACCATAGATAAAGTATGGATTGGGTTTTTACTAGTGATCCCTTTTCCTCTGATGGGCCAACTGCATCTAAAGTTGGCTTTAGCAGTAGAGAAACTCTCTCAATATCTTCCCTTTTACATCACTAGCTTCTTCACCAAAGGCGTGACATTTGCACATCAACTCCTAACTCCTAGAACCAACCAGTAAATCTTTGCTGATGAAGATCACTCATGCATCAAAAAGGGTATGAACCAAAAGCATTAAAATAAACTCCCCCTAGGTCCCACCTGTAGTCTTGCCTGAATCATGCAGCTCTCACAGCAAGTGGCATGCAACCCTGAAGCAGTTCCCAAGCTAACCTCAAGCTGCCAGGTCTCCATCATGCATCTGCAACCTCTCTAGCCTACTCTAGGTAATGTTCATCCCAAGCATCCGAACCTAATTTCCAAAATTGCTCATGATCCAAGTAGTGCTCCATTTCTAGGCTGTGACTTCTGCAGACTACAGTTCAATTGCTTTGTATCTACGTACTGGGACAGATGAACAGACCTAGGGCGGAATTTATTATTGATGGCTGTTAGCAGACTCTCTGCAAGTCACTGTCGCGCTTTATGGAACACTCCTCTGTTTCTAGCAAAGAGTTAAGTTATTTTATTTACTTCACAGCCACCTTCAAATCCTGCCCTACCTACAGCAAAGACTTGTATACAATCTCTAGAGAATCTTCTGGGAAAGGAGACCACCAAATGGCTCCTCTCTAGCCTACGATTTGTATTTCAAAGTCAAATCAAACTCACTTGCACACACAGACATTAGAGATAGGGAAATGAAAGCACAAAGAAATGAGCAACCTATAACGAGGGCAGCCCATGCCTAGTATGTATTATATGTAATTAGCCTTCAAAAAAAGTACTTGATTTTATCTCATTATGTCCCATCAAGACAGACAGAAAAAAAATTATGGCACAAGAGTTTACCGTACCTCTATTTTGTGCAAAGCAGCAAATGCAAAATAAGTCAGTTTTCCTTGACAGATTCTCAACAAGGTGCAGCTTGTTAATGATAGTATGATATGTAGCTCAGCTCAAAAGGCATGTTTGGTTTTCATGAATAAGTACAGAGCCAACAGATGTACTACACCAATAACCCATGTTTTAATGAGGGATGTGAAATAAAACTGAACTCGACCAACTTTTGTACAATCTGCAGCCTCACATACGTCAGCCAAGTTATTTTTCTATCCAAAAGGTATAAGGAGGAACAATCAAGAGCACTAAATTATAATGAAGATTTCAAGGGAAGTCCTCACAACAGTCAGCAGAGCAATATGCCATTGTACGTAGGTAAAATAGTCATGTGTCTGTTAGAAAGTAATACGGGATGTGCAAAAAAAAGGAGGACAAATTCTGTGGCATGCCAAGCCCACACTTCTGCAGCAGATGATCTGGGGAGAGCAGAAGGGGCTTTGAAGGGTTTCCCCAGCACAGTCTTCTAGCCTCTTGTGACCAGTGGCTTGGGGACCACTGCTGATGGAAACCACACTTACACTACAACGCTCAGGAGCAGAGGAAGGTGCATCGGTGCTTCAGATATAACTAGTATCTGTTGTAAGTCTTTTCCCTATCCCTTTCCTATGTTGGGTTTGTATATAACAAAAAGGAGAGGAAGACTGCAGAGGCGATAGATGCAGCAATCCTCTAATAAACAGGGATGCTGTGATGAAATCCTATAACATCTTATGCCTCCACACTGTATCACTGTAGCTGGACAAGTAAGTCTTGGCTGAGCTCAACAACCAAAAACTGGGTCTAGTATCATGTTATTCTTCTGCTGGTGGTGGCAATATCTCAGATATTTTGGAAACTGTATACAGAACAGAACAAGGCCACAAAAAAAGCCTACTTTGCATGTACCATTGGGTTTTGGTCTTTATCTTACCACTCCTTTTCTGACAGTCAACCTTACACTCTGTTCATGAAGTATAGATGACTTGATTTAAAATTAAATGGTTGTCTGGGGTTTAATTGCTGATTAAATCTTATTTTAGTTTTCTTATATTTTTATCTCTATATTTCTAATTCAACAGTTCTTGAAAGGATACATAGAATTAAGACAGTACAGTCGCATACATAATGATACTATCTTTTTAACAAGGTGGGGAAAAGAGGAGAAATAAGATGAGCCTAAGACTCCCCATAATCTGCTGCAATCCAGCTGAAAAGAAATAAAATTTTAAGAAGCTGATGAGATCTGCTTCTTTCTTCCTAATACTAAAACTGATAACTCCTTAACCGATTAACAGCTACTGATGTGTAAAAATAGTCTTCAAATTAAATTGGTTGCTTTGTAAAAAGATGGAGTATTTTTAGATAGAGCAAATATGCAATAAACAACCTACTGGTGTTAGGAGTAAGTGAGACATGTTGCTCTTAGTAACATAACCATTATTAGCAAATTAATATCACTCTGGTTTTAGTAGCAACCACAAAATGTTGTAGGCATGGAGCACTAATGTCTGTGCAGCCACTTGCTTGCACACTTCAGGGCAGGACAGAGAGAGATGGCTGCAACAAAGGATGGTAGCAAGAACCAATTAGGACAGCAATGGTGTGAACTAATCCCTTAAACCAGCAGTGATTAGATTAGAAACAAGCTTTGTACCTTGCAGGTGAAAGCCCATAAGAGCCACAGTGATGGAAACTGGCTCTTCAAATGTGGGTGGATGGAGGAAAAATCACTGGTCCTCTTACAATTAAAACTAGCCTCTCCAAATGATGCACTGGACTTTATATGCTGTTATCACTACTAGAGACAGTGAGTACAGGGTGGGAGGGCATGGAGGAGGAATAGCAGGCAGAACAAGCCACTAACATCAAACAGCTGGGGCTACTTGACAGATTATTTTCTGCAGACTTAACATCAAAGGATTTGCAGCTGTATCCCTGTAGCCATTCCTGAATTTCAGATGAAGGCTACATCCAGCAGGCACGGCTCCTCTCCTCTCTGGTTGGTCCACCACTTTGATGCACACCAACCCCCAGCAATAAGTGCTAGAAGTAAGGATCACAGACAAGGCTCTCTATATCTAGAGGCACAAATGTTACCATGTTGGTAAAAGCACCCAATTAATATTATTTAACTCCAGCTGACAACAAAAAACCACATGGTCATATGCTTACTCCTCCACAACTCCTCTTCCCACTTCCCGTCCACCAGGTGGGATGGGTAGGAGAATCAGAAACAAAGAAGATAAAACTCAAGGGTTGGGATAAAAAGAAGTTTAACAGTAGAGCAAAGGAGAGGAGAAACAAACAATAAAACAATATACAAAGCTAATGATGAACAGTGCAAAGTGTACACTTCCCAGAAACTGATGGTGCCAACCCCACGCCCCTGGACAGCTACCACCCTTAAGTACTCAGCATGACATCATGGTACTGAATATCTTTTTGCCTAGTTGTGGTCAGCTGCCCCAGCTGTGTCCCCTCCTAGCTTCTTGTGAAAATTAACACTACACCAGCCAAACCCAGGACTTCTCTGGGGAGAGATAAACTACGAAACACAACTCTATAAGCCTTGAGACCACATGAGGCATGAAAAAGGTCCAACTTTAGTCCCTTCACACTCTCATGATGCTGGGAGGATAAGCTCACAGTACTTAAGTACTTAGGATTAGCAAAGCAACCTTTCGTGTATAGCAGAAAATAAAGCTCAAACGGGAATTATGTTGTCTGCCTTACAGAGCACAAAATTAGTCTCCACAGTAATCAGAGACCACAAGCATAACCCATAAGGCAGTGCCGCTAATCCATAAATAAAGTTAACAGATAAAATATATCAAAAATTAATGAGGATAAGGATGCCTAGTCTAGACAGAGCACAGGCTATCCAGCTGAAACAGAAGTTTCCTCCCCACACTGCAAACTCCCTTTGCTCCTCCCTCCCATTCTTTCATTTAATTTGTCTTTTCAGACTGCAGATTTCTTTGGGGAGGGGCACACAGCTCAAATTACCACAGCTTTTAGAAGCAACCAGTGTAAAACTCTGCATCATGGACAGACTTGTAATCCACACCCAGCCAGCTCTCAGCTCAAACAAAATCAGGACATGGTGTGTGTTTGTGTTCAGCAGACAGGAGAGCAGCTCTGTAGCTCAACTCTGCCTTCATTATCACATCACTCCAGCACAGGAAATATGCCTTGAGAGTTGAAGGATTTGAGCAAAAACAAGATACAAACCAAACAACCCTCGTTGTAGTCTCCAGAGCTGCCATTCCTTACAGCATTTGCACCAAGAAGAGAAGGATAGGCGCCTTTTAGATGCGTCCAAAACCTAAAGAAGGTTTTAGAAAGGTACAGACTTTACAACATGGAATCAATTAAATCTACTGAGTGGCTTCAAACCTCAGCTTGTGCTCCTGGTGTGCCCATCTACTTACAAAAAAACAAAACAAAGAACACAGCAGACTGCCTTCCTTCATGTACCCCAACCAATATAAACATATAATCTCCATGCTTTTCCAGAAAACATTTCAAGAACTACAGCAACGTACCATCAGGCATCCTCATGTACAATTTACAAGCAGGCTCCCAAAGGTAATCCTGCCCTCCCTTAACAGCTCTCCTTGAACTGCAGGCCATCACCAAAATTGCTGTCAAAGCTATAAAGCTATAGAAAAATGTGTAAAATATCCTGATTATATCTCCTTTAGGATTGGTCCCTCTATCTGTGAAAGTGCTATGTTGCTTCCTGCAGCACGCCTTGGGGATTTGAAGGGAATTAAATAAAAACCCACTAATAAAACACTGCAATTCAAAGCTGCCGTTTGCTTGAATTCAGTGGACATACTAGCATCCTTTGGAAACTCCAGCACCTAACACTGCAGCTCCAAACCTGCTAGAGTTCCTTTTAAATGCTTTTCTCGGGCTCTCTAGATAAGTGGGGCATTTAAGGGCTTTACACCTCAAAAAGGCTCTGCAGCTACCTCATATATAAGTTTATTCAGGCCTCTCAAGTAGGAAATACTCTTTTAAGTTTTTGTTATTGTTGTTCTAAGAAAATATTGTGTCTTCTGATGCTGTTTTGTCCAATTCCACACCAACTCAGGCTGAATTACCTCTGATCTGCACTGAAGTCAGCTCTAGTTCTGAATATCAAGACGACCTTGACAACTAGAATATAAATAAATAAGTACTTTCAGTTCCTCCTGCTGAAATATCACTTATTCTGCCATGTGACTTGCTAAACTGTCACACCGCAATTTATGATATGGCTGTACTTGCTGGAAAACTAGGAAATAACTGCCACTAATGACACTAATGTGTTTAGAAGAAACAGTATAAAACTTCATCAGATGGCATCACTCTGAAAAATTCATCAAATTCAAGTCAGCCACATTTGCAAGCCATAAAATACATAGAACACAATGCATTTGAAAATGCTTGTTGTTACATTAAGATCTTTAAGAGTAATATTTCTGCATATCCCAACATTTCTCTAAAGAAGATTCTGAAGCAATCAATGAGGCAAAACCTTAGCCAAGCCTAAATTCTCAGCAGTGTGATGGAAGCAGGGAGAGAGATTTATCCTGGCATACAGGCAAACCCACACCATCATTTGGGTTCGATTTTGCAGAAGGAATCTATGGAAAATAAATGCTCTTAGTCAAAACAGAAGATTTTTCAAAAGAATTCAGCACAGTTTAAGCATGCTTCCACCAGCTGAGTTGACAGCAGGGCTAGCTGTGCATGCTTTGATTTTGGGGGGTTTTTTTCCAAAAAAATAAAAACTGGGAGAGAAACTGGTACATTTCTAGAGAAAGAGCTGCTTGGGATGAAGTGTCATTTCCTAGCAAAGTCAGAATTTCTGTGACCAGCAGCTTCATGTTCTTGCAAGTGTGTACAATGGCTTCTTCAGCTCTCATCCCAGGTGGCACCTGTGGTACTCCCCACTCTCTGGTTACAATGGACAGATCCACGTTGGTCTTCCCTAGTCCCCATTAAATGGTTTGCACTAAAAAAAAGGCAGACCACATCCTCTTCATACAGACTCTGTCTACTATAGCTATAAAATATCTATCTGTATATCTCTGTCTATAAAAATCTGTAAATCTTTTCTTTGCTCTCTGGAGTGTGGGACAAAGAGGCAACTAAATTATGCTTAAATTACTTTCTTTTTTTTAATGAAGAAAAACTCCCTTAAACAGAGGAAGCAATGATTTATAATACTACAACTAATGGAAAAATACTATTTAGGATACAGAAGGCAGCAGAGAGACATTTGTTTCTGCATGCTTATAAGCATAACCTCAGGTGCCTGGCTCAGCATGTAACCCAAGAGGCAAAAGAGTCTGTTTGGGGGGGTTCTGCACACAAAGACACACACATCAGGTTACCCTTTGTTACACGAAAGGTAACTTAAACATTCCAGTTGCATTGCATGCTAAGCGAGAGGAGGATTGATGGATAAGCCACAGAATTCCCTCGAGCTCAGTAGTGCCATTGGCTGAATAGCAATAACAAGCATTATTCCTAATGGCAACAGGGGGACAGAATCAAACTTGAAAATGATGCAGCCACCCCCTGTGTCCATCTGTGTACACATATTACAGATGGTAATGCAAAGTCTAGTCGGTAAAATGTCCTGGAAAACAGAGTTTTTCAAAGCCACATGTTTGTTGGTACAAGACTACAATAAATGGGTTTTAGTCTTCTGTTTCAGTCTGCCATAAGGATCTGGAGCCCAGCCAGCAAAGAAAGAAAGATTCTCTAATTATGCTGTGGTTTGGACAATTGCAATCCACTGTGGTTGAGAAATATGACGTTTGGGAGGATTTACTTTGATGATTTATGTCATGCATGTTTACCAGCATTTCAAGATTTTAGCCTGAACTAATAGACTGCACATACACAAACAGTAGAGAGATGTAAAAGTGCTTAAAATACTTCCTTCTGGCTAGCTTCACCTCGAGCAACTTCATTTGCATGGACAGGATTCCTAGGTGGTAAAAAAATCACTTCCCTTGTTGACTATTTTGGTCCAAAAGAACCCTTTCAAACCCTGTTTCACACATTTAAGGGCTTGTTTGCTTCTAGCTTTATGATCATCTGTCTCAGGAGGTGAAATTGGTAGGACTGGCTGTAGACAATTTATTTTAAAATTGTTCCTCTGTAATTTATGGCTGAACATATGTCACTCCAGACATATCTATTCAAATTCCATCAGAGAGTGACAGAGATGGATCTTTTACAGTCCTTCTGACCAATAAAAGATAGGAAGGATTTATCAAGATTTGTCCAGACTAAGCATGTTAAATGGGTTTATGCACATAGAAGTGACTCTAGGGAAGTGGAGATTTTTTTTTGCAAATTTAAGATACAGACAACGCTAGCCAATTCTGCAGCAGACAGGTAGTTTAGAGGTGCACAGAAGGAAAGGTGGATACATCTCTTGGGGGATTATCTCCCTTTAATCAAGCCTTCTGCTGCAGAAGTTTATGAGTTTTTGCATTGAAGCACTCTGGTCTGAATTACAGGTGCAGGTCTCACTGCTCTAAATTCTGCCCTAATATTCATAGTGTGAGAGGCTTTGGTTAGAAGGCAACAAATCAAAGGGAGCGTGCAAGGACAGCATGGTGAGTATTATACCCTGAGAAATTTAACGAGGAAAGCTGGGCAAGCTCCACACACAAATTGAAGAAACATCAAGCAGCTATCCTGTCACATGCAGATACAATGCTTTGTGAACTCAGCTTAATTAACCAGACATAAAAATATTGACATTAATTGTTAAATTGACTAAACTATTCCTTTGGGTCAGGTGAACACTGCAACACTTAACAGTTCATCTGCCTTTCCAAGTGACTCCAGCAAACAGCTTCTCTTTAGGAACAAGCTCAAGAAAGAGCAACCTGAGGCATTGCTGGCTCTTTCCATGCTGGCCTGACAGTACTGGGAGCTTTACTTTGAGCTCCAATCCTGCAGTCCTGCAATAACAAGAGAATTCATTTCAGTATCTCTTCCATTTCTGAATGAAAACTTGTTGCATACAAACAAACATGCTCAAACTGAAGATAAATCAACACAATGTGACACTTTAAACCTCCTGATTTTGGAGTCAAATCTCAATACTGCTTGGGTGGGTGGCCTCACAGCTTTTAGATGCTGCAGTTGGACTGTCATTGCTCTGAACTAGCTAGAACTGCTGTGACTCACAGACCAGACAGAACCTAGAGAAAAAAATATGCAATTATATCCCAGGAAGACACTTTCCTTGTCATGCCTATAAACAATAAACTTCTGAGACAAAAGCATCCTACTCTCAGGAGGGAGATGTCCTGCTAGCATCCTTGTCCACCGCACTTCTCATGGACTTTATTCTTGCCCAAAACAGCTATTTGACTTATGCAACTGCTCCAGAAATTCAATTGTGAAGCAAAAAGCAAAGTAAAGCAACCATTGCCTTCACTTTTGCTACATAAAGCCTCATGACAACCTCCTTCCCACCAAATCCACTTCCAAATATAATGAAGCAGGAGCCTGAAGCATGCTTTGTAGCAGCTATGCTGTTCATTCACCTAGGCTATTTGTTTAAGGTTTTGAGCTGATAAAGCTTGATTTATGGAGATTTAACTCTCAAATTATTATAAGGGGATACTGTTGCTCATGTGTAGCTTACCTGGTTCTCCAGCTACATCCAAAGAAATGAGCATTGCCTACTTGAGCCAGCCTGCCCCAGAAACCCAGCACTATCTTTATGTAATTTCTGCTGCATCTCTGCACCCTTGCATCACATCAACTTGAGCAGTCTTTTTCCGGCAGGTTGCAAAAAAAGACCAACAATTCTGCTTTACAGAAGCCATTCATGTTTGATTTGTTAAAGGAAAGACTGGATGACCACAAGAAGGGATAACAGGGAGCAGTTTGGTGTGGGCATAAGGCATTGTGCCCTGAGTTTAGCGTGCCTATTCCATGCAAGAAAAGATCATAACCTGCTCATCTTGTGTCTCATCCACAACCACCTCCAAAAGTTTGCCGCACCACAGCTCCTCCTCCACATCTTGCTTTCAAAGCCTTGTTAAGCATTGTGGTATTTGTCCTGTGACATCAAGCAGATAAGTGTGGCATGGGAGGATACTGCTTGTCCTCTCAGGAGTCCTGAAATGTAGAGATTGCAGGAGAATTGGAGGAATCAGTATTCTCAGAAGAAAAAAAAAATAAAAGAGAAAAGGTTTTCAGACTTATGAGAAGAAAACCTGAAAATGCAGATACCAACTGCTCATCCAGCAGAAGGTAAATGGAAAAAGCCCAGTATTCTTTTATTTGAAGTGGTATGCTTTGCACTGAAAGATCAAACAGGAGTTTCCAGATTCAAGGAGGGACTGGTAATATTTTCCTCTCATCTCTTGGCCACCCCAATATCCAGCATCTATTTCATACGAATGCACTTCTGGATGTTGGTTTCTTTTCAGATGCACTACAGAGTAGCAAGGAATTCTAAGGCACTGGCACTTAGCCCAAATACCATTGACAGTTAATTTTTTAAAAAGTTGTGCAAGTGGTAAAACCACAAGATTCATTATTCCACGCAGAAATTCTCTCATCATCCAGCCAAATTTAAAAATAAATAGTTGCAATTAAATGTGTTACTATATTATTTATGTAGATGTATTCAATTTGCAGAAAGCTGCTATAAAGTATTCCACTTCAATACAAGGGAAATTTATTGCACATTTATTGTATACTTTCTTCTCCCTGCTCAAATGTATGTTGCTCCCTGACTATTTTTTTCCTCCATGTTACATAAACATCATTTTCCAGCCACTCTTTCTGCTACTTCTCTCTTAAAAGAAAGAGGGATGTAATCCAAACCCAAATGTTTCTTGATTATTTGTGAACGAGGATGCTGAATGATTACTAGACAGATAATTCCAGTATTTCCCTTGCAGTCAAGGACCTCTCCTCATCTCTGCATCTTGCTCTTTCAGCTGTTGTGTAAATGATATGCATTGAGGCTGCCCAAGGCTTCAGAGTGCATATTAATTCTGCCAGGAAATCCAGACACTCTGAAGAATTGCTAATTTAACACCAGACTGTGAAATTATTTTTTCTTTCTTTATTAATTGCTGTGCTATTTGAAAGCAACTTCACTGCCCTAACTGTCTTTCGGCATGAAAAACAGGGGGCATTTCATCCTGCCAGGGAATAATTGAAAGCTTTCTCTCCAGCAGTCCCTCTATTCATAACCAAATATAAATATGTGAAACAAGTGCAGTAAAAATAGGTTAACTTGCTGCAGGTGTTCTTCTGTCAGTTTATCCAGGTGACATTAGCAAAATCTGACAAGGAAGCACAGTAATATATTTCACTTCTGCCTTGCCATTTTGATTCTGTTTGTTAGGGTGTATGTGCTGGATCTGGCTTTTTCTCCAGGACTTCTATAGCTGTCAGTCTGTGCAAACAGGGTTTGACAAGATGTCCAAGATGTCCTGCAAACAGGATGGGAGGGCAAATACAAAAAGGATCTGGAGAGACCAGGTATCTGAATAAAGCTGCAATGCAGTGCAAAAATGGATGCTCTTCACATACTGAGCAACTTGGGAAAAAAGAGCAGCTTGACACGCAGAATCCGAGGCAGTTCGCATCCTTTAATCAACATCTCCTTCAAGAAAGGTGACCAGGAATGATATAAATAGAAGGCACAGGAGAAAGAAGACAGGAGCCCAGCATTGGAGAAGGCATCAGAATCACTGTACACTCATCCTCAGGAAGATTTTTGGCTAATCTTATTTCTTCTTTAAAAGGAGGGAAAAAAAAAAAGCTCTCCTTTGCTCCTGAGAAATCAGATTTAAGAAGAAAACTAAATACGAAGTTCTGCTTTCCAAGGCTGCCCTTTTCCAGCCTAAGAAAAGAAGCATAAGATGAGGGAGCTGTATCTTCCAGGAATAATGTAGGAACAGGCTTTGCTTATGAAGCCCCAAATTTAGAAGCCTTCAGCTTCTCTCTCCCTGCAAAGAGCTTTGGACTAGAAGCATGTTGATGGGTTACAGTAAGAATTAGCTATAAAGAGAAAACAACAGAAAATGAATATAGCATTTAAACAAGACAGTAATCAGAATTCATGGTAACTGGCTGGTGAGTGAAGGTAACAAAGGGATTCAGATCATCTAGGCGATTCTTACAGCTCTGCAAGGCTGTCTTGAAAAGGGATTTAAAAGCAAAAGTGATTGTATAACTCAAGTTAAAATGCAGAGCAAAGATGTTAAGTAGTATGGTTTAAACCCGATCTTACTTTCCAAAGTCACTACAGGGCCTCCACACATCATCAGACACACCAACGCTGCCTACAGGCAGCGCAACTAAGCAAAGGCTTGCCTCCTCCACCCGGATGCACAATACCTGCTCATGCTACGTTTACAATGGGCTACAGAGAGGCATCTTCTTCCTGCCCTCTCTTTTCAAAGGCCATGCAGCCCAACACACAGTTTAAGTGGTTCAAAGCACACAAGATATCATAACCCACATCCTTCACCCAACCATCCCCCAACTCACACTGGACCACCTAGGTGCTGTTCAAATGCATCCATGGACAAGATAGCCAGCCATCCTATAGCTGTGGAAGAGTATGTCTCACCATTGCATATGCAGACTAAAGAAACCTACAGCTCAGTCTGGGAGTGCTACCAAACTACAAGTCTGCAAGCTGGACCAAGTATTGCTGAGGCCACCAAGCCCAGTCCCACTCACCAGGCAGGTCTGCAAATGCCCTGCCATCTGAAAAAAAGGAAGGCTGGGAAAATTCTGTGTCAAATACTAAAACAGACATCCCCAATCAGTTGTGCACCTTCATAGCCTTCCTGGACATAACCTTTGCCTTAAAGCAATGAATGGAGACCTTTGCCAAGCAGAGCCACTTATGCCCTCCTTCCCTTGTTGGTCCAATGAGGTAGAAAATAAACATTACTGAATCCATGAAGTGCTTACAATTATAACCCCAAATCCAGTAATCTTCACTGATGTAGGTAAATTGCCAACCCCTCAATCACTGCTATTCATGATGCAAAAAGAACTTGAGTTTTCACTGCAGCTTAATAAAACCTGTGGGGAATTGGTGCAAGGCTTTCATTCCTTATAGTTAGCCTTTAATGTTGAAATCTGGATATCCTGGAGGGGAACTGAATAGTTTAGAATAATTAGTGATTTACATATAGAGTGGTCAATAAAGATACGTAGTACATGGTATTTAGCTACCAAGATGAAGGGTTCCACCTTCTCAGTTGCTATTTTTTATTTTATTTCACTTCATTTAAAAATTCTGTATCTTAATTCTGATCACATTGTGCTATCACTAGTAAAGTGGCCTGAAGCGGACAGCAAGAAGAGAGCACTAAATCGAAGGCTTAAATCACTTCTTCCTCAGTTCCCTGGCAGATTTAAAGAGCAACCTGGCACTAACACTTTCAGATAATATACTGTTGGACCTGACACAGCAGAGAAACTCTGCTTCAAATCACACAATAGTCCAGGTGACTGCACAATTACAATTAACCTCCTGCCCGCTGTGCCTAATGACAAATGATGGTGCGAATGATAGGCACAGAAAAAAAATAAAAAAAAAAAACACCAACACCACAACAAAAAAAAAAACCCAAAACACAAAACCAGAAAACCAACCACCCCTCAGATCTGACTCTTACATATTCAAAAAGCCATTTAAGCCATTTTCAGTTAGGAGAGAAACACGGCACGCTAATTTTAGTTTTGCATTCAAAAGAAATTAATAACCATTGCTAATACACAGGCATAAGCAAACACTGTCAGCCTTCAAGCAGCAAGAGGGATGCATGGAAGCGTCTACTGCCATAGCACTGAAAAGTACTAATATCCTACACTGCTATAAATCTCATCCCAGACCAGAAAACATGAATTCTGTCCGTGCTAGACAATAGAAGGTAATATAACCTAAAACTAGCACACAGTATTTTTTGGCACGATTATTGGGCCCATTGGGTTCCCTTTACACGGCTGTTAACTGGACTGCTAATCTATGTTGTCCCATCAGTTTTTTTGCTTTTTCTGTTTTCTGTCCCTCACCTCCTACTTGTCTTGTGAGTTCCCTTTACCATGTAGCATCTTCTGCTCTCTGTTCACACAGCATTTTCAGCAGTCAGTATGCCAAACTTTCCCTCTGCAGAACAGGGAAGCCCAAAGATTATCCCACCCTGGGCAGAGTGAAGGGCACTCCGTTCCTTTCCTCTACCCAGTTGTAATGGTGGAAGAGTATATCGGCCTCAAATGCTCTCCTGGTCAGAAGTTACTGCTGCACCAGGTCTGGTGGCAGAGCAGTTGGAATGATCTCACCCTCACCTGCTTTGGTGAAGCAAGCTTATTAGTTTAAACAATTTTTGCTGATTCACTTACTCTAATTAGTGTCCAGAACTGCAGAGGTAGAATCCTCCAGCTGAGAAGCAGCAGGGCACATGTATATGTGTGTATATGTATTTTAAAATTCATATGTACAGAATATGCTCATGCAAATCCTATCCACCACTCTTCCTACATCTGGCATTTTCTAGCATAGATACATCTTCCCTAGAACAACAAAAGCAATATGGACATGTCCACCCAGATGGCACCATTTGCACCTGGAAGCAGCATATTTCTTGCAGACACTGCCAAGATCTCTTCCAAAGCAAAGCAAACGTTTACCTCCTATTTGCTCCAGAGCCAAAGGATACAGCAACACCAGACACATCTGAGCCATATCCCCAGCAAGGTAAATGGGCAGAGGGGACCAGGGCATTTCGGCAAGCCCCTCCTGTAGAGCATGTTATGGTAATTATTTGTCATGTTGCATCCTGAGCTATTTTATAACAGCTAATCACGGAAAACAGAGAGATAAGCCTTATAAAGCAGAACATTCTATATAAAGGGTTCTAGATATATTTATAACACCTATTTCAGCATGCCTTTACACAGAGTCTTTTCATATAAAAAATAAATACAAATATACTATATTCTGGCAATTTATTCTGATGGCTGATTAAGGAAGCATCACTTCATGATTTCTAAGCCATGACATTTCCACTAATCTTCCCATTTCAAGAGCAGGGAGAGGAATGGCTTTCATATCTCTGTGCTTATCATTTTCAAGCTAAGTATATTATCTGCTAGTCTCTGGATTTACCCACTAGCTCTTAAAAAACCAAAATATACTGCCATGGTCTATGAAACTTATGTGTGGCTTACTTGGAGCGCTGTATGTCATCCTGAAGATGAACAAATGTAGAAACTAGTTCTCATCCTTTCTAAATATGCCAAATAAATAAATAACCAGATTGCTATCTGTTATTTCCCTTCAATGAGACTGTTGCTTAAAACGTTATAAATGAGACGTTTTTGCTTTTGCAGAAGGCAGTGTATTAAACTTCTCTGATCCATGCAAGGTGATACGACATAGCCTACTGCCTGTTTGTTGGCAGATTTCTTAAACCTGCTCTTCTGCAAAGTCCCCCAATGCAATAGCTACCACCTTCCTACATGTCAGTTTGACCTGAGAGACCTTACCTCGTAATCCTTACCTCGTAATCCTTGCAGCATATCACCTTCTAACACCCAACCCCACAGATATTTTAACATCTAGAATGAATATTCATGAGCTCCTCCATTGTAGTTTCTAAGATACAGATTTAATTTTTGTGTTAACTTTGGGTTTCTCATGGCTCAGCTCCTCAAGCAGTTGTCATGTGCAAAGTTATTTTGTCACCTAAAGTCTTACGTAGGGTTGCTTTCCAACCATCTCATGCAAATGCTTGCATGCTGCTGGGACATAATCCTTTGATGTCTTATAAGTGAGGTGCGAAGCACCTTGCTATAACATTGGTTCTGAACCAAAATCCTAGTTATCTCCACAAACATAATGTCAGTCCACACACTTTCTTCCACATAATAAATTTACGCAAATTATATAGAATAATCCATCTTCTATATATTGATTCATTAGGATACCTCCACTTCAATATCACGATGTCACAAAAGGGACAGTAAAGGTCTCCTAAACCCTCCTTAGACAACTGAAACAGATTTTGTGATGCTTACATTGCTTCTCTTTGTAGCACTCATAATTTTATTTGCTAAAGGTCTGTCCTTTGGGCAGACCCCTTTGTTAGCCGAAATGTACACTTACAACAGAATCTTCAAAACACAGTCTTGCAACAGTTCTTTGTATTTCATAAAAGCGCAGTGAAGCCACATGGTTTGATGGAGAAAAGACAGCCTTGTTTACAGGTACAAAGTTAGCAAAACTACTGACCATACCATGTTTTGGCGCCAAAATGGGCAGCTGCTTAAATGAGGCAAGTGTGAATAAAGTAAATGCTGCAAAATGCAATGCAAATGGTTCAGGAGTGTATTTCTGAAGCGAACTTCTCAATTTTCCCAACTTACCATCCCTCAGCACACAATACAAACTCTGAAAAGCAGATTTGCAAGGGGGTGAAACTGAACCTGAAGATGTGCCCTGGGAGTGCACTTATGACACTAAGCTGGGTGGAAGTTTGGATCTGCTGGAGGGTAGGGAGGCTCTGCAAAGGGATCTGAACAGACTGGACCGCTGGGCAGAGTCCAATGGCATGAGGTTCAACACAGCCAAATGCCGAGTCCTGCACCTGGGGCACAACAACCCTATGCAGAGCTACAGACTGGGTGAGGTCTGT
>WAAB01012757.1:27270-49563 GCA_013389865.1 Piaya cayana | reverse complement strand
ATTAGGAGGAAGTTTTTTACGGAAAGGGTCATTAGGCACTGGAATATGCTGCCCAGGGAGGTGGTTGATTTGCCTTCCCTGGAGGTGTTTAAGTTACGGGTGGACGAGGTCCTGAGGGACATGGTTTAGTGTTTTGTGGGAGTGGTTGGACTCGATGATCCAGTGGGTCTCTTCCAACCCGGTGATTCTGTGATTCTGTGACATTAAATGGTTTTCCAAGGGATCACCAAAGCAGGCACCTGCAATATACACAGCATTCTGTTTCACCTTATGAATCCATCCCCAATGCATCGTCCCACCTACTAGCATAGACAGAGCCTCTGCTATCATTAACCAAAACAATCCTGCTTTTTTTTTCTGCCATAATACACACTTATAGCAGCCTTTATGTTTTAATACATTCAGATTCAACCTGTCTCTGAAATTTGCTTTTCCAATAGCTGTCATGCTCCAACACTTGTCAGTTGTCTCAGATAACCAATTATTACTCTGATGTTTACAGCATAACCTAGAAATTCCCTACACAAACTAGAGGGAATTCTGCCAATTCTGAGCTAAATTAACTGCTTATCAAAGGCAAAATTGACAAAGCTTGTTAGGTTATTTTTGCATGAATCCATGGTTTATTGCTTCCTAGCCCTGTAACACTACTTAGAATTCTCATGATCCATGCATGAAGACCCTTAGATATAACATTTCAGCTAGATAATAACACAATTACAGCTACTTAATGCATTTAAGGGAGCAGTCCCAGCTTAATTTCCAGTAGAAGCAAGGAGAAGTTGCACACTCTCTGAGCAAGCCATAAACCATCAGCATGCATGCATTCAAACCCTCTGTTTGCTTAGCTAGAAACTTCCCTGTCCACCAGCACAAGGACACCTTAGCCCCCAGATTCAGTTAGTTAAGTCCAAATGGCTCCTTTCAGAGTATGACCATGGCTATTCCCATTCCTGCACCTGAATCAATACCGCTGCAGACAATTTGCTTGAGTTTAAACTAAGCTCTGGCAGAACAAGCTTCTGTTTCTTCATGAAATCAGCCTTCTGAGTCACATTTCAGAGCTTGTTTTCTAAAATCCCCCAAATAAGGCCTGGCAGCAGTCTGAAGAGTCCCGGCCCAGAGAACTTACTTAGTACTTAAATGCCAAAGCGCTTGGGTCTCCCCATGTTCCTGGAAAAGCAACTCATTCCATAGACCTCATGGGAACAAGGTTGCTGAGTCCTCTTACCTGAAAAATATGAGAAGGCAACCAGACGGTTACCAAAACCAGCCCTACACTTAGAGCAGCCCCAGCTTGCTCTCAGCAGCTTGCCTACAGACACAGTGGCACTCCACCAGTAAATCAAAGAATCACAGAATCACTAGTTTAGAAAGGACCCACTGGATCATCGAGTCCAACCATTCCTATCAAACACTAAACCATGCCCCTCAGCATCTCATCCAGCCATCTTTTAAACACCTCCAGGGAAGGTGACTCAACCACTTCCCTAAGCAACCTGTTCCAATGCTCAATGACCCCTTCTGTGAAAAATTCTTTCCTAATGTCAAACCTGAACCTCCTCTGGTGAAGCTAAAGGCCATTCCCTCTTTTCCTGTCACTTGGGAGAAGAGGCCAGCTCCCTCCTCTCTACAACCTCCTTTCAGGCAGTTGTAGAGAGCAATAAGGTCTCCCTTCAGCCTCCTCTTCTTAAGACTAAAAACNATGCCATTGGTCTCAGCCCAGTGGTCCAGCCTGTTCAGATCCCTTTGCAGAGCCTCCCTACCCTCCATCAGATCCACACTTCCACCCAGCTTAGTGTCATCCGCAAACTTGCTAAGGGTACAACATACATAACACATTCCACTCAGCCATACATGAGCCATTATGTAATCAACAAATTTCCTAATACTTCTTCTAAAGAAATAAAAAAAAAGAAAAAAACTAAAAGAAAAATGGAGAAAAGAAACCCAACAGTATAGTGCTTTCCAACATGGAATAAAAGGGTGGGCACATTTTAGTGCACAGCACAGCAGAATCGATGCTGCCTACACAACCTAGGGTTTGGAAATAATGTATTTATAGAAGTACATTAAGACCAATTTAGAAAAGGTTGATTAGATAAAGTAATGCTCATTCAGGCAAGCCTAAACAATTTTCTTATTTCATTGAATCAGCAATAATGTACTCCTACAAATGCCATAAATATATATCCAATCACCTCCTCCTTCACTGACTTCTTTCATTGTTTCTGTAAGCTGGCAGCATTTGTTCTGGGTTGTTTTCAGAAGGGAAAAAAACCCAGAAACAAAAACCAAAAAAAACCTCACAAAAACCCCCGAACAGCAACTCATTTATAAAATCTTCTTTTCCTGGTAATTTTATTTTATCTCCATAGCATAAGGCAATCTAGCAAAAGCAAACATTGTTTACTTGTTAATACCAAGCCAGAACTCTTAGAGAGAGTCGATGAGACCACAAAGGAAAACTATTGCTTTCTTTGTTATTCTGCAGGAAGAACTGCGGTTGTATGTCAGACATCGGTAGAGCCTATTGGGGAAAATACAAATAGTTCTCTCTTTTCATCTATATGCATGGGAAATCATGCTGCTCTACATGCACTGGAAGATTTCATACTGTCGCTCCAGCTAGCTCTTTTCACACCGCAACAACACCTGCTCTAAAACAAATTTCACTGTGATTTGTAATTCAGGAACTAAAAGTAGATTAAAAATTAGGACTATTTGATTGTATTGCTATATCAATGGATTATTCGGAAGGTGAATCTCAAGAGACTAACTGGAGAAATGGCTTCTGTGCCTGCACTCATGAGCAATGCCAGAGTGCCTGGGCCCCACGGCCCCTGAAGGAGCCTCAAAAGCAGGACCTGGCCTGCTGGCACTCAGATTAACTGAGAAAATGAGGGGCTACAGGCAAATGAGCGTCCTAAGAAGGTTTATGCATACAAAATCACTTTGATTTTGTTCTGCAGTGGCAACATTTTTTATCAGGACAGCACGTATTTACCTAAGGGTTTCATGGCAGCGTGATTACTTTTGATCTCAGCCCTCCTTCAGCTCAACTCCACCCCCTGCAGATATTTGAATCACAGGCTCCCTTCTGGCCTCCCTTTTCTGTTTTCACTCTCTCTATTATTTACTTCTAGCTTTACAAGCAATTAATATTTCTTAAGGGTAACCAGGATGGGGGGCAATTGTATTTGGCATCTTCTTTGTATGCAAGCATTTGCTACTGAGATACAAAGGCAGGTAAATGCTGCTGAAATTACTTCATTGAAACAACATACATAAGGAAATTTCTGCTGGCCAGAAATTTCACAGCTGCATCTGTGCCCAAGCTAAATTCCCAAGGGTATGCTCTGTATAAGGCCTCTATCAGCCAACATCACAGAGAATTGATTCATAAAGTATACTCTTTATGAAAAGAGACATTTTTCATACTACGCTACAAATTCAAATTTAATAAATGCCTGCTTAGTGCTATCCTTTTTTTTTTTTCCCATAAGCAAGTCCAGTAAGTGGATCACTGCATTCGGGAGGGGATGGTTCTGAGATGCCACCAGAGCTCACTCCCTCCTAGAGGCAAAAAAGGCAGCATTTAGCCTTTAAGAACAAAAAGGCACTAATTTAACAAATATTTAGCACCCTCCACAGGCATTCATTTACTGCAACAGCAAGATGTGAGGTGAACAATTTATAAGCCAGAACTGGGTTTTCAGAAGTCCTCCATGCCCAATCATGAAACAGCTAAATGAATTTAAAAACCCAAGTCCTAATAACTCCCAATGACAGCTTTGAAAAGTCCAACACTTAAGTAAGAAATGAGTGTGAAATTTCTGGTCCTCCTAGAAAATCCAGAGTGACTAAAGGTTCACTATGAGCTTCAATAGGATAGGGGGTTTATTCCACACCTTTCACTTACATGCCTGCATAGAAGTTTAGAAACCTAACTGCAGTTTGCTTTTCTTGGAAATCGAACTCTAAACGTTCAAAACAACCAACAAGGATTTAGTTAGGAAACCAAAATAGCCAGACTTGTGTAGTTGCACAGAATATTATACAGCTGAGTGGCTGTTTCTAAGGAGTCAGCATGAAAGCCTGCAAGATTTGCTGGTTTAGGACTTGCAGTATAATTTTGTTTGACCCAGGTTTAACTCTGCTCAAAACTGAACCAAAACCAAAGGAGAGTTTACATTTTTTGCATCAGACACCACCTGAAGCGAGAAGAATGTTTGTCCAGCTCACCTAGACTGTGGTATGGATGCAGCTCAAAGACCCCACTTGCCACATCTGAACAACTGGGGACCTGGGCAAACATCTGCTCTTGGCCTTGTCCAGCCATGAAAGCAAGGAAACAAACAAAATCCTACCAATAAGAGAGATGCAGCCAGACAAAGTTTAGCCAATCCTCTGACTCCGGCCCCAAGAATAGCTCCTTTTAGAAAGGTCTGGATGCATCTCCTTTACACAGCTGCATTTTTCTGAACCATCCCTGGTGTTCTTTGCTTCACCACATTCATTTTGCATCCCTAGAGGTATACGCTTTCCTAGATGTTTTCCCCTGCAGCATCACCCAATCCTATGCAACACTGCCCAGTATCCCCTCCTTTGACGTTAATAGGGCAAAAGTCAGCTTTGGTGCTGTCTCACAGGCAAGGAGCAACTGCTGGTACTAGTTAATACAGCAATGCTGCTATCTGGACCTATATTGTGCTGCCAGAGAAATAAACATTTCTGCCTGCTACCTGTTTGGGGGTTTTTTTCCTGCTTTTTAAGGATTTTATGACAATAATAACCCTACAATACTTTGCAGCACTGTACATGCACAGATTAAGTCTAATGTAATGCACTTACCCTCAGTGAGCGAAGGTGCCAGTGGATCTGCTCCACATCACTTCAGGCAGACAACTGCCCTGTTCTAATCCCTCTGCAGCCAACATGGCAAGCAATTTATCACCTTCATCTAACTTCATCCACTTATTTCACTGAGTGACAGCTATCACAAGTCTCATTATTGGCCTGTTCCTAGGTGGCAAGGTAATCACATCACCTAACAAGGTCTTAAAGAGGAGAGAAACTTCCTAAATCCCATTACCTGGAGGTCCTCCCTCCCTAACGATGAAGATTTACGTGTGTTTGCAGCACAGATGTCAAATGAATTTTTGACTCTTTTTAGTAACTTTCAACCTTGCTTTTAGATTAATGGAGAGAGTCAGTCTTCCTATGGATGCATAGGTTTGCTTTGTGGAATTTAAAACTACCAACTCTTTAATTTCCTCGATGTTTTCAAGGCAAATCCACCTCCCTATTAAATATGTCTTCCAGGCAGGGGCAACACATGCAGTGATTTATCCCCAGTGACTCTGGCACACTGCTAGGACTATATTTCTCTACAACCCAGGAAAGCTACTTTCACATTGTACTACACCCAAGTGTAGCACTGGAAGCAAAAGAGAGTGAAACGGAAAGAAGTAGTAGTGGGAATAGAAATCACAAAATCTGAAAGAAGATTAATAATGACAGTTGTGGCAATCATCGCTGATATGGCAGTCAGCAGTCCCAAACTCAGTGGCTCACAACATCTGGAGATGCTACCATGTTCGCCAAGGCAGCAACTGCTGCCAATGACAGACAGCTCAGCATAAGCCATTTTGGATTCATGGTATGGTTTTGCTGCAAAAAAGAATGCCAGATTCAAAACAAACTACAGATTCCTTTTGATTTCTCTGTGACAGGACCTAGAAGGGCTACCTACGTTTATTAACTGCTGCACACCAGGGAGAAATTAGAGGTGACAAAAGAGAGACAATAACAACCCAACACCTCTGGTTTTGGCTAGCTCGCATGACAGAAATGCAGTGAGAAGGGCTGGTTTAATTTCCTGAGCCTATGGGGTTCACCTCCCAGTCTGAATGCCAATATACAAGCCATCTCTGTGTCACATATGTCCTACGGAATAGGTCAGATCTCCTGGCCACTAGTGTACACTGCTCCAGGAGACATCCCTGTCTTTGAGATAACACATTTACTATTCAAGAGCAAGCAGACACGCCTGGATCTCAAGACAAGCTAAAGCTTGCACATATCCTGCACATCTCCAAGTCTGAGGACTTGGGTATTCCACTTACTGTCATAATCTAGAGGTTCTTCCAATGCTGTTTGTATCTGGGCAGATGCTACTTACTGTCCCCAAAAACATGAAAGCAGCAATCTTTCTCTGCTGTGGTTTGGAAAAAATACTTCACTTTTAATACTAGAAATGTGCCCTGTATCTTTATCATCTATAGAGGAGCTGCTGAAGCGTTTTCATGCAGAGACTATCAGTTCTTTCTAATTATTATTTTATCTCTCTTTTTTTTTCTTTTGAGGTTTGGAATACAGGAGTTGGGTGTCAATTGGAGTTTCAATTACTACAGTATGTACTATGCTGACTCCACAAAGCAAAAGCATCACTATCAGACTTTATAACAGTGATACATATTAACTAAGATAGACTCCGCTAGTCCCATGACAGAAAAAAAAAACCCAAATCAGTTCTATTTTTCTCCAGTGTTTATTTCACCTTCAGGATTCCTCCTTTAACAATCTGAATACCTACACAAACATGCAAGTGTACATACAGGTACATGTACACATTTAAAACTACACGTATGCACGTTAAACTACAGGTAACAGATATCATGCCTTTCCAATTTAGATGTTAATCACAGTTTTCTGTAACTGGCTGTGCTAGAAGAGGAGAAGGTCTTATCTCCTGATTTTTGTTCCTGGCTTTGGTATGCCAAGAAACTCAGATTGACTTTTCATGAAGAAACACATGGAAAAAAAAGGACCTGCTTAACACAGAAGGGCTCTCCATGTGGGGAAAAGGGACATATAAAAATTGTCTCCAGTGCACATGTAAAATTACTAAACTTCTATTAAGAATTTTCTAGAACCTGTGCATTTATTTTGCTAAGAAGAGCAGTGAGTGCTGGGGGAATTCAGACACATTCCAGCTACTCATCATCTGGATTCCTTTACTGCAAAATACTGAGATGCACCTATAATTATGGTTGCCCAAAGCTCTTCATTGGAGACTATATTTTGTAAATGATCTTTCTGCTAAGAATTGTATAATTAACACATTTAAATAATTTCTACTGGTTGCCCAAAACCCAGATACTTTCATTCTGCAAAAGGTTATCTTAGTCATTACTTGAAGAATATTAGAAGTGTTTTATGTAATTCAGATACATTGATGGAAAACACTTGATAGTCACTCTAATAACAATGTCCCCAGCAGTGAGCTTTGCTGATGGTGCACATACTTTATATACCCTCAAAACATTTAGCTGCATTCTTCCCATAGAGCACAGCACCATGGCTTAATTTCCAGGTTAATTTATAGCAGCATCTGGGGCTTCTGGTCAAAATTGCCCTAGGGAACAGACCAGAAGCGAGAGCAGTGATTGAAACAGAGCCAAACTATAAGAATAGATTACATTGCATAAATTAACCTTTTTCATCACAAACAACACAGCATCCCCCAATTGACTCCACTACAACTGGACACCAAACTGCAGCAACGACACCAGGGCAAATTAATAATTTGTTATTTTTATGCAAACCAGCTAAAGTTTACCAATGAAATTCACTTCCTCCACTAGCAAAGACAATCTAAATCGAGATTAGTGGATTTTGTTTTCTTAGTTCACGACATTTTCATGCCAGCTGGGCTTGCAGCCATGGCCAAGAGAATGTAACATACTGAAGTATGAGAATCCACCAGGTCTTGACCTTGGGTCTGAAATCGGTGTCTCCTGCATCTGCACTACTAAATCCACAGTCACTGTTGAGCACCGCTGCACAATACATGCTTATCAACCAAATATCCATATTAAGATCTTCATCTCCTTGCATAGTTACAAAATGTTATTCAAATGTCATCTGTTAAATGTGTATCAGACAGCTTCATACATACATACACACACCCCCACACACATACACACCCCTAAACACACATCCCAAATGTGTTGGGGTCTTTCGGGGTTTTTTTTGTGGGCTGTTCTGGTGTTTTAAAAAACTTTCCTTTGCCTTGTCATTCCATCCATTTGAGTTAATTAGATGAAAAGAGAAGGCAGTGTTCTTGATATGGGAAGATGATACTCCACAGACAAATCCTCAGGAGGGAATAATATTTGGGTACCAAGTCCTGACCTAAAAGGGAGTGATGCATAAATGAAAGAAACAATCATACCATTTGTCTAGAACAGATTACAATGTGAATCTTTTAATAAACAAGGATATTTTGTGTTCAGCTTTTTCTAGTTACATCTTTTTTTTTCTTCCTCCTTTTCTTTTTTAAAAATCAAACTGTATTTCAAGCACAGATTGTTTCTACAGAGCAGTCAGTTCTTATTATCAGTGGACTTCTTAATTAACGTTCACCCCGTCTTTTTCTGCTGCTATATTGAATTTGAGTGCATATGACTTAATAGACACACCAGATGCTGGTTCCCTAGGTGGTTTAGAAGCTAATGCTCCATCATTTGAAGGTTATTAAAAAAAAAGGCGGGGGGGGGAGAAGCAGGGGAAGACAACCTGGAGGAACTAACTTGCCTGTTTGTAAACTGAAGCCCAGAGACTTAGAAAGGGGCTGTGCTGCTTTTCATTGGAGTAGAAAGCAGGCAGCCTGGCCTACTACTTTTTTTCCAAGCCTCTATTGGAAAACCAACAGTGAAATGATGTCTTGCAGAAATAGCATCATTTCTCCCCACTCTTCTCCAGCACAGACAAGGACTGAACTGGATGCACTCCAACTTCTTCCAAATCTGCCCCACAAGCCTCTTCCTGCTTCAGTCATTTGCTCCTCTTTTCACCTCCCACTTTGCATTTGGAAGGTGAATAGACATATAAAAATACATGTTAACACACATTAGCCCTTAGCAGCTGCCTCTGCCACCTGTAGAGACGCCAGCAATCAACCAGCAGTGACATCTAGGACTCAGGCACGTAACAGTTTGAATCATTGAATATATGAATCACTGAATGTTGTAATACCCATTCCCAAGTCACCTCCTCCCCCAGTCCAAAAAGGTTAGATAGAAAAGTAAGCGATTCTTGCCCTCTATTACTGATAACCCTAGAGACGTCTCTTGTGTGACAATTTAAATATATGAGATCACATCGGCTCATTTAGGAGGCAGACAGGCAGGAGTCCAAATACCTTTGGCCGCAAGAAACACAGTTGATGCAGTAAAGCACATGAATGAAGGGTTAAAGTTCACAAAATGTGTTGTAAAATGAAGTTATGCAGGTAAACACATTTTACGTATTCTGGGCATCAGGGTAAAAAGCTTACTGCATGTACCAGTGGATGTGGTTTAAAGTACTCATACAGATAACATTCCTAAAGCTAAGCCCATTTAAACAACAACAGTCTTTCTAACACCTTTAGACTGAGCTAGGTTTAAGCTAATTTTTGCTTAAATAATGATAAATATGTAGAATCTTGCAATTGCCATAGATTACATCTACAATAAAGCCCGATTATACATATATCCAATTCTCTTGTACTCCAAAACAAAACAAAACAAACAAACAAACCCCAAAACACCCCCAAAAAGTCCAGCCAGGGCTCAATGCCTTGCCACATCATAGCTGGTGGTAGCAGGATGCTGCTACACCCAATGTCAGACACTGCTCAGGCTGATCTATAAAGGCTGATCTATAAAGGCTGATCTAATCTTTTCTTAGTCTCTCCCAGCCTTCCCAAAGCATCAACACACCTAGAGAATCTGGCAGGGATGGGCTCCAAAAAGTGATGTGGGGCTGCTTTTTTTTCCCCATTTCAAGCAGGTAGGACTCTGTCCTCAGGAGCCACGCATACACGCAATCTCTCCATAACAGTCTTCTCCCTTTGGCATACTTGTAGGGGCAACATGTGGCTCAAAATTCTTCCAAAATGGAGAGGTTGGCAATATAGGGATCTACCGAAAGAACTGAATCAGCATTTCCCTTGTGTTTCTTCCATTTAACTAGGACTCCTGTATGTGGAAGAAGTCTACAGCTGATCTTTTTACTTCCAAGTGAGATTAAAGCCAGACCTCCAGCTTATTTGGTGCAGGTGGTACAGTAAAGATGTTAAAATAAGCTAACTGGCAAGATAATATGACTTAGTGCTTATGGCAGACAACAACTAGCTGAGAACAGTGCAAGTCCTCTGATGCTTTCTAAGGTTTTTTCTAAAACCAAAAGAGAAATATTAGCTCGATCTTTAGGCCAAGTCAGGCAGTTCTGACTGCTTGCTGCCAGCCACTGCAAAAGCCTGTGCTGGAGCATCTGTTCATTCCCACCCACTGATTGAGGGTTTCACCTGGCCAAGTGCTTGTCACCTGTATCAGCAGCCCATGGCATAATGTGGTTGAGGGTGTGGGCTCCCAAGGCATCTTCTTGGGTTGTCTGTGAAAGATAAGAGATTGCTACACTGCTTGAGCATGCCAGTCTCCAGTCTGTCTGAGAGAGTGTAAATATGAGCTGCTTTAGACTTATGATTCTGGAAACCCCACACGCTGACATCAATATGAGGTGAGAGAAGACATTTATGTAGAAATAGCTTATTACAGTCCAGCCAACCATCAACACATCTTGCCTCTCCAGTGCTATCAAAAGGGAATCTTCACTTTCAAAAGGCAAGAGTTCAAACGAGCCAGGAGACAGAATCACTAGGTTGGAAAAGACCCACAGGATCATCAAGTCCAACCATAATCCATGACAAAGCGTTCACAGAAATTACACTGGCCCTGAAATACTCCCTAGCTGTGCTCCACACAGGTCAGGATAAACTCTTTTCAATGGCAGGTTATAAATATGCTGTCAAATATATAAGGCTTAAAATTCCTATCCCTAACCAAAAAGCAATAGGGTTAATTTCCCAAGCCTCACTAATTCCAGCTGATCAAGAGCCACAGTTGTAACCAAGACCTACATAAAGTTTGATCTCTGCAGCCTCATTTAGGCGCTGGAACAACCTCATCTGCAAAGATGCTGATACTAGATTAGCCAGAAGTAGTCATCTCAGAAGTCTGCCATGTTCACAGAAAAGATTATTGTAAACATCACTTCTGGGCACCTAACTAACATGAATGGCATTTTCTCACCAGTGCCTTGTAGAAACAGCCCAGCAACCTGCAGCACTGGCCCAAAGTGCCTTCATCCAACTTCAGGCATACTCTGAAGCCTCAGGATGCAACAACATCTCATACTGCAGACAACTTCCTCCCAGTGGTGTTTCCTGAAGGGCCATCAGGAGTTGTGCAAAGTTCCTTCAGTCACAGCAAAACCTCCTCCAGATGCAGGGCCTTGGCTACCCAGCCATCTCTGGTGGGGTGTATCTGCCACCACACAAGTGCCTGGTACAGTCCCTGTGCATTTGCTGCATAAGGTGGCAAGTGCCAACTCTGCTGCCAAGACAGATCAGAGGAGAGAGTCTAGCAACACAGTTTTACAGTGGGGACTGGAGCCCTCACTACATCCAGACCATAGCACGGGCACTAAACCTTGGCAAGATAGGAAGGCTAGATGATAATTTGTAGATGTTTAGTGGCATGTGGCACATTTAACATCTGGTAGCCACCCCTTTGAAGTACAAAGTCATTCAACAGATTATTCTTTCCAGGTACCTACTACCTCTATCGCAAATCAGCCTGAAGATAACTTCAGAAACATAACATATACTTGCTTTCAATCTGTTCCTTCAACATCTTCCTGATGCACACTACCCATCCCAGGTACATGTACGCATCATGCCTAATGTATTGCATCAGGGAGGTATTTTCAGTGATAAAGCTTTGCACAGGCGTAACTCAAGGGAAGGATACATGCATACGTGCATGAGCATAAGAAGTATGCGGGTCTGAGAGGCAAAAGCAGAATGGCACTTAAAACAACTGAAAATGCATTATCTTTTAAGTGCAGCCACCTAATCCTTTTTCATTTAGGTCTGTACAGCACAAGATCAGATTGATACTATCCTATCAAGCCACCAACACCCTTCTATGCAGTGTTAGGGTTTTTTTTCACTTCTCCAAGCTGTCGGTGCGGGGGGAAATATCTTTAATGAAGCTGTTCAGCCTTATGTTTGAACAACAAAATCAGGAGCCGACCTCATCGGTGTTCAAGAGCTACAGAGGCTGAGAGCGTTTTCTCACTGAGCATTGATTCCAGCTCTTTGAACCAATTGCCACAGATTCCAGGAGCTTCCCCACACTACAGTTTTCACACTTAGCAACTGTAAAATTGTTAAAGCGATATCTTTCCACACAGTTGCTCTGTTATTAGTGCTTAGTTTGGCATGCCACCTTAGTTACAGGCTTTAAATGCCACTTTCAGCACTTCCCAGGGTAACCTTGGCCATGAAATCGGAATATCAGATCATTTTCTAGTGTGTTTTCTTCTTTTTCTCTGAATGAGATTAGATTTTGCCACACTTGACTGACAAACCTCATTTCAGATTCCAGAGGAGGCCAAAGCCCTGACCTCCTTAAGAAGTGGGAGGCAAAGATGTTTGAAGCTATGATGAGGAAGACAGAGCTAATTTCAACACATCACATAACCAGCAATTAGTAATTAATTTGCACTAAGACATAAGCACATTTGCAAAATATGTTCAGAGAGTGCCATCCTGTCAAGCCAAGGTCCTTAGTTTTATTTCTGTAAAATGATGCTAAGACATAAGATGTTTTCTTCTTCCTCTGTGTTATCTGCTTCTGTTATATTTATCTCAGAAAAAAAGACCTATGAGAGTCGGGGTGTTTCTTTAAGCATTTTAACTAAACGCAGTGAAGCAGCAGCTCAACAATGTTTACAGGAATTTTTAGGCATGTTTAAGTGATTATTTGACCTTTCCATTGCTATCATCTTTCAACAGCTCATTATGTTCCATGCATGTTATCAGTGCTGGATATAGTGTTACTTAAAAGGGATGCCAAACTGCACATCAGCTATAATGAACAACAGAAAAATGTCAAAAAATTTAATTTCTAGTGTTTAGTCATGCCCCTGTTGAAAGTTAAAAATAACATTAATATTATAGAATATCATTAAAAATGATACGGCAAAGCCACAGCTGCTCCATCAAGTAATAACCATTAAATATAATAAGACATCAAGGATTGCTCCACAGATCTACATTAACTGATGATACAGAGGACCACCCTCTGACATCCTGACACTTATAGGTTATTAACCAGGAAAAAAACAAACGAAACCAAACCATATCAAAGAGGAGGGATACCCAGCACCAAGGTTTTAATTATGATAATTATTCCTAACATCATAAAAACAAAACAAATAAAAGAAAAATATGCAGAGTCTGAAAATATTACAGATATGGGGAACTAAAACACAAGGTACCCTAGATAGTTTAAAGTCTTGGCCTCATCTCTGACTAGAAAGGATGTAGTGCCATCTATGTACACCAAATTCCCCAGTGTTTCTCAAGAAGCATGGGCTTGCCAGGCTTATCTCCCCTCACGAAAACTTTACGTACTGAATCTTCATGGGAACTCATCCAAGTTTCATTGCAAGTGCAAGCAGAAGAACCAACTTCAAAATTTATTCACATGGACTTATTTCAGAGCTACAAGCACAAATAAGGCCTTTTTTTTTGTCCTGAGCAGCTCTTTGAATTTACTTTCATAGAAAGCTGCTTACAGATAGGTTTGCAGGGCTGGGAAAAAGGTCTGTCCAAGAGAGCAGTTCAGAAAAAGGAGTTTTTTCTAAGAATGAGTCTGCAATAGGCACCACCCCTGCAAACGGTGTTTCAAAACCCCTCCTAGGCTGACATACCACTGTCATGATAAGTGACCTTGTTTTGTGCCTTTGCAACCTTGCTGACAGTCAGAGGTTGCTAACTCTTCCATTGTTGCCAATTATCCCCAGGCATCTGAGGCAGGGTAAATGAGGTACACTGACAAGTGACAGTAATTGATTTCTCAGCATGCATTTTTTGTATTTAGACAGGGAGTGCCAAGCTAATGAAATGTACTTCTAAAGTACAGAAGTGGATTACAGCATGTCAAATAGTCTGTGAAATGCACCCATCTCAATGTCCTTCAGTTTTCCACTGCCACCATGCCTTGTGCCTACCACTTGACTTTAATTTCAATGGCCTTAGCATGCACGCATACAGGGGCAAGGACTTGTTCAAATCCACTCACTCAGGACAGGACCATGCACTACCAATAAAGTGACCACAGGGAATCATACAGAGCTGGGAGCATCAGTTCTGAAGAGGCCCTGTTGGAGCAAAACCCTACAGACACATTAGAGCCAGACAGACAACAGGAAAATAATTCCTCAGCCATGACCTGGACAATATTAAATGCCAGGAACCAAACCAACTATCAGTTACTACCTCTAACATCTTGAGCAATAACTCCAAATCAAACAAATAAGATAATCCTACTTTTGAAAACAGAAATCCCTTAATTTTAATGGTTACTGCTGGGGTTACTACCCCAATGTAGACTTGCGGATTAAGCATTACAGGCCTCCTGTCAAAACACTCTGGAAATGTCAATAGATGCACAGATGTGAGAGTAATAATATATTTCAGTCTTACCTGCTGCTACCAGACCTCTGTGAAGTTTGCACTCAAGGACGATTTGCAGCTCCAGGAGAAGCAGGAATCTGGAGACTGTCTCTCTTGTTTTTCCACATCGTCACTGTTCAACTCACCAATTACTATATGTTGCAAAAAACCTAAATATTTTACTATTTACATCAGGCATTCACAGCTTTCCTTCAGACAAAAAGTAGCCAGGCCCTGCTTCAAGCCTATTGCAATGCTGACATTCAAGCTGGGATACAGCTTGCCTTCCCCTCATTCAGCTGCATCACAGATTGGCACCTGTTTGGTCCAAATATGGGCTTACAGTTTCATATACATGCTCCACGCAGAGCATATCCCATCTGGAATATTATTTATAAGTGAATAATGATACAAAGCAATTTGTCCAGCAATAATCTCACTCCCTAAATCTGCAGCAGAACAGGAGGCCAAGACACCAAATTCCCCAAGTGTTTGCTTCTTAAAAAGCAGAAGGTTTATTCATTTGTTATCCTAGTTAACAAACAGGATAAAGTACTTCCATAGTGAATATAAATACCCCTCCACCCTCCAACCAAACCGCCCTAATTGTTTCCAGTGCGATTGAATATTAACAGCATGAAATTTCCTATTTCATGTTACGAAGTTCTTTATCTGTTGCAGTCTTGTATTTGATCATCATCTTTTCTGCTCATCCTATGCTTTTGTTATGAATAAAATAAAAAGTATGGTAATAAAATAAAATTAGATCATATAATGAATATCTTGGGCATTACAGATAGAAGGAAATTAGAAAAATATCTATAGAGCTGCATTTTTATTCAACAGGATATTAACACACATGTCTTCACGACAAATCAGAGCATTTTTTTATCCCTTGTAATGACACGGGGGCTGGAAGGAGAAAGAAGATGTGGATGGTCTTGTAAATAAACTGCTCAGATCCTCCTGTGACAGAGCCCATGAACAGGTAACTAATAAACACTAATTTGATTATGCTAAAGTTTCTGCCTGTTTTTCTTAGATGTCCCTATCAGACATGGAAATCAAAGAATTCACTCTGGTATGGTGTGATTTCCATTACTTTCGCAATGCTGCAAGATGGTTTGGGAACAGCCCTTACTGCATGGAAAAATGCAGTGATTTCATACCATGCAGTTTGCCTTTAGTCAGATTTCTCCTAACAAACATGCCCAGTTTTGGAAAGTGCCCAAGCCTTCTGTTTCCAGGTTGCTTGGTTCAAGGAGGAGAGGTTTGATTCTCACACCATCTGCATTTTCACGTTTCTCCCTCAGTTTGGTCAAGGTGCCTGTCTCAAGATAGTCTCCACTTGCAGCACATCTCTCACGTCTGTTCCTATCACGAGGAAGATTAATTGCAAAGGAGACACTCACAGAAAGCACTGGTATGTGCAAAATGAATTGGTTCGAGCTCATCTTTCCCCATTAGTCCCAGAAAACACTCCAATTGAAAGGAAAATTGATTTCAACTTGAGTTGACTCCTCTCTGCATATAGCTCAACACTATTTTGGACAGCACAGACACAAAAATGACCTTGTCCTTCAGGTCCTCCTCTACAACACAGCCATTCTTCCTCCTGGGGTCTGCAATGTCATTTTGCTCATTTCTGGCATCTCAAGCAATTTGTCACAAGCAAAGCTGCCACTCCCTCTTCTTTACTTTTTTCCTACAGAAATACTCCAGATCTTTTTCTTCAACTTCTGTGCGAAATGCCACAGCTGAGGCTTACTTCTATGTTTTCAAAAGCAACATCCACTGTTATTACTCTTGCAGTGAAGAGGGTAGCTAGCATTATTAGTCATATTGCTTTCCACCAGAAATGTAGAGGAATCCAATAGATAATAAAGGCTATTTTCTTACATTAAAGGTAATAAATTTCTACAAACTTTAGAATCTATAAGGCTCAGGAAGGTCTAAATTGTTGCAATTCATCACCCCTGGGGCTTAGGGGGAAAGAGGTGATGCTTCTCTCAGTTGCAACTTAATAAGAACTTCAAGTTTTGGAAATTAAAAGCAAAAATTATTCACTATGGACACAACATCTTTATCTTCAAAGAGACTCTATAAAGAATGAACGAAGTAACTTAGGCTTAACCTTTTTATCTATTGAACATTTTATTTTTAACACTAATAATAACGGTGCTGCCTGTAGTACAGCACTGTATTTTCCTAGAAAAATAAACAGCCTATTTTACAGTCTACATAATTCATGTATGTGGCAAACTCAGCAGAGAAAACTTACCATGATTAATTAGTTTAACATTTTCACTTAGGTCACATAGTCACTTTCTAAAGACATCAATAATATTTTTTAGAGTTAAATAACAAATCTGTCACCGCCAAGATAAATCACTGTAATGGGCAACTATTTTCCAATTACACTTTATTTTTGCAGAAGTCATTTTAGGGAAACAGCATTAATTTCCATTTGGAGTTGATAGGGCAATATCACTAAGCAGGGAGGGAGGCATCTTGGTTCAGAACCATAAATGTCCTGTGTGATGCCAGCATGATACTTAAGTCAAAAATAAATCATAAGCAGCATGAAGACAGCAGGGATAATAGTTCCCTCCTCCTCATAACAGATGACCTAAAAAAATGAGAAACAGTTCTGTAAAAAAAAAAAAACCCAAAAAGTAAGCTGTTTTTTCATTCAACAGCTCAGCAGCAGACTTTCTATGGCACTCACTGGCTCCAAAAACTTGAAAGTACTTGTTACCTGCAATGTGCTTTTACCAACACACTTTTTTCCCAAAGACAGGCAAAAATGAATGAAATGTGCCCAATGCCTCCTGCATAATTACAAGATGGCAAGAAAAACCTCTCAAAATAACCAAAAGAGGAAAAAGTCAGGACTGGCATAGCAAATCTGCTTTAAAAGATATTACAGCTACCCACAGATCTAGCAATTCCCACAGTCCTAAAACTAGGAGTGACTCGCTATTTAACTTAACATGCAATGATAGTACAGGAGAGGAAGCTATGCAGGGAACAAACTTAATGTAACCAGTCAAGTTAGAACAGGTAAGAAATCCAAAAATACTAAGGAGATAAATAAAATTAGATAATGCAAATTGCTGGTAAATGCAAAACTGCACCTATTAGTCTATTGAGGGCCTCAAACACTCACTTTTCCTGGGCTGCTGCCCTGTAGCAGACCCACACTATAGTGTCACCTGACCCTGTTCTCCCTTTAATCTTAATTCATAAACTGTTTGTCAGCTTCTCATGCATCTCCAGGTGGAGCTCCATGCACTCCAGCTGGTCACTGAAACAGAGGGCAACATCCCTTTTCATCCTTTCTGAAGAGCATGTATCCCTCCATTTAACACTCCCGTCATAGGATCTATCTCACCATGTCTCCATGATGCCAACGACATCATAGCCCTGCAGGCTCATGCACGTCTAACTCCCCTTGTTTATTTGCCATGCTACATGTATTTGCATAGAGGCACTTAAACTGGGCTTTGATGAAGCAGAAAATCCTTTTTGTCACTCTTCAAGTGCTCTCCTGCTGACCTGCATTCCTTTTCCAGACTCTGGGCATCTATTCTGGCACTGGCATCAAACTGGTCGGAGTAGATGCATTTGACCCCATCTGCCAACACACTCCAGAATACACCTACACCACAGGCAATTTGGCTATTGATCATGTCAGCATAGCTACTGGCATTATCAGCAAATTCTGGGCTGGATCTCGGACACATTCAGCAGCACATGAACCTGGAAAAAAATACACTGCATCTCAACAGCCAGCCTGCAGATAGTCTGATGAGATGTCAGAGTCTTTCAAGATCTGCTGCTAACCTGTTTGCCTTACCTCTTAAGGCAGTCAATGGCTGGACTTAAAAACTCTCAAACTTCAACATCTCAAGAGGATAACTGCCTCTATTAGGAAAAAAAAATGTCTGATTCCCAATTCAGCTCAGGTTTTTTTCTTGAGATATAAAATTATATTTTATATATAAAAGTATATAGCAAAGTATTGCTTTTGTGTCTGTGTACATCTTTTTAAATTATTTAACCAGGGCAAATTTCTGTACTGCACTAGAATCTGAAAAGGTTTAAATCCTCCCTTCTTTCTCCTTTATTTCTAATCTATAAATATTGTAAAAAACAGGATTAAGGTCAGACAAGCAGCAAATAAATGCACGGAAATGTTGCATTCTGTAGTGCAATAAATAGTACTATCAACTTACCAATTCAGCATTGTTGGGCAGCGTTTGAAAGTCTGATTGTAAAAACTCCAAGGGAAGCACTTAACTTGTCAACCCCATCCTGCTACAACAGAAGCAGCCAGCACAGTGGATTTTCCTGTCTGGGTAGTGCTGAGGGCACGCTTCTCTAATGAGCCAGGCTGCTCTTTCACAGCAAATCATTCATTTCCAAAGGAGCATCTGTAATGCCTCATCCCAACAGCTGCCCCTGGGTCTCTCCGCAGTCTTTCCACAATGCAGTGTTTTCACAGCAATTTCACAGGCTGTTCATTTTCAATAAATATTAGCCACTCAGGCTGCCCAAGCCACACACAGTGTTTATGTGCTGCTGCATGAGGAATGTATTCATGTGAGCAAGTCTGACCATCCATCTCCCAGGAGTTTCAACAAATTCCAGGCTCATCTACTACTAACTGCAAACCTTGTTTTCAAATTGCTCATCCCTCTTCACTTCTTTGTCACCATCCCTGGAGGTATTCAAAAGACTGGTAGATGAAGTGCTTGGGGATACGATTTAGTGGTGGACAGGTACAGACAGTTGGTCTTTTCCAACCCAGAGATTCTATGATTGTTATAATTAATACTTTAATGGATGCAAATGCCCAAGATAAGGCAGGAATGCTCTTGGATTCTCAGCTGATAGTTAGCATTAGTAAGGGCAAACAGATGGGTATACAAAAATCAAGTGCCAAGCATATAATTATGTTTATTATAGCAGTATCAATATACTCCATGTAAGGTTAGGAAATCTCCATGACATTCAGTATACTTTGCTCCAAAATACAGTAAAAACAGGCTGAACTGACAAAAAGGTGGGAAACAGGCAGAAAAAGAGACTTGCTCGAGGTCAGAAGCCTTAAAACATCCCAGCCCCTACTCTTTGCAGAGATTATGTTCACAGCACACTGCAATGCCTTCCCCAGATTTACATCTACCCCCTGCACTTCCTATTTAGTCCTCAGAAATCAGGCTGTGCATCTTCCTAAAAAATGTACTTTCAACAATACATTCTAGCCATAAGTCTCCAGAGCAAGACTGAATTTTCAAAGGGAGATACAATCTTGCCCCTAACAATGGTTTCTGCAAGGCTTACTTGAAATTAGTCTTCTCAATGCTCATCTGGGGATCCACACAAATCACCCAGGTAAAAAAAAGCCTTTGTGCTCTATTTTCATCTACTCACTTCATTACTGTCAGACCACCAGGGCAACTGCACAGCAGTTGAAACATGGATGTAGGTTACTTGGGAACCATAGTTTAATATTTTGTCCTGAAAATGCATCAGTATTTCTTCTGAATACTTCAGCTACTTCTCCAGTTGCTTGTGATCATGGTGAGAAAAAAAAAAGAATAGATTTCTTTTTTCTAAACTAGCACTACTTAATTTTCCTTTGAATCATAGCTGCGTTTCTGCATTTGGAAACACTGCACAAGTAGCCACAGAAATACGTGCTATTCCTCTCTCCTCTCCCCTTATTCACCTTATCATTCCCTCTTCCCTAATCAACCTGGCAGAGAACAAGGTGGCTTAGGTTCTTTTTGCTGAAAACGAAGAACACCTCTATCTTTACTGAATTTAATGGCAAGATAGGGGTGCCTCTGTACCCAGCATAGGCTACAGACGTTTAGACAAACACGGCATCCAAGTACAGTGGGAGGGATTAATCAAGTATTAAGTGCTTAATACTGACAATAGAAACTTCTGGCCAGGTATTTAGAGAGCTCCCTGCAACATAGTGCAGTTACAGCTGATCTTCAAGGGCCTTACACACATCCTGAAATAAGATCTCCTTCTCCATGAGCATTACAAGACACTGAGGTTTCTAAATCTTGGCCTCTCATTTGGAAACTCCTTCCTCTCCGATTCCTTTGGACACAGGGAGAAGGAAGAATATTTTCTGCCCATCAATCCCCCATCAGTATTTTTCAGCAAGAGGAAAATGAAGGAAAAACCACTGAGGTTTTATGGGCTGAATTGGAAATGAGACAAGATTTGAAAACTGATAACTATGTCTTTTAGAAGCCTACATTAGGACTTGAAAACCATTCCATTTTTCTTGGCCTGGGGATTGAATTTTCACTAGAAGACCAGTCACACAGAAGAAGTCTACAGCTTGGATTCCAAATGTTCTCAAAAGTTTGAGTCAACTGTGACTTCCCTCAAAACATAGTGCATGAAGTTCAAATATAGGAACAGATACAAGGTTCTAATTCCTTCTCAAAACAATATGAATCATTACACTACCCCTTCAGAACAAAGAAACAGGCTTATTATACCCAAGAGCAAAAAACCCTCATCCACCCAGAAAGAAACTAATTACAATATGAAAAATAACATAATATCCTAACAAGCTTCAAGCACCGCAATGGAAAATAAGCACACAGGGCTATATTCTTCTGCTTCCTATCTATGATTGCTCCTTTAGACCTATACATAATCTCCCCAAAACAGGGGTTCGGAAAAGAAGTGTTAACATGCAAAAGGAGTAAAACTAAGGATATTTCAAGGTCAGGTTTCCTGAACACAATTTGTACTTTTATTCCTAGCATGAAAGTAAACAGTTTCCATACTAACTGAGGACTTGCATGTTTTTTACATATGATGAAAACACTGTTTTCATAACTGTCAGCAATACTCCCAGAAAGGAGGTGTCCTACCTAAACTGGAGGATAGCTGTAATATTCCTGTAAGACTGTCCTCATATATGCTTAAACACACTACTATAGTGAACTAAACCCAGTTACAGGTAATCAAAATAAATTGTTCTAACAGGTAAAACAGTATTCTTGCTTTATTCATAGGTAGTGAGTTTCATTTCTTTTATAAAAGTTCCTTTACACAACCTTGTTAAGGCCTACCATACCAGCCACTATCTCCAAATCCTATACTTTTTCCCCACAGTCCTTAAATTGCAACCACAAATATGCAACTGAATAAAAAAGGTAGATTTCCACTGGTTTCTAAGTGAACCACTTTATACCATCCCACCATTCATTCTATAAATTAGTCCACAAAATGTACTTGTTTGGCTTGCAACCATTGTTCAGCTCCCTCACCCTCTCTTTTCTTCTTTCCCCCTTCTTCTGCACATAAACACCCAAAAACCCCCCAAAGAGAAAAAAAGCATGTTGCTGGAATTAAACTACCAGTGGTTTAGAAGGATGACTGAATTAGGTAAAGCAAAGAAGAGTCAATAGAACACCTTTTGCATTTACACACAAGAAATTCAGTGCAAGTGGATGAGGTAACTGCTGATTGCCAGCAACACAACCACCATTCACTTAACACACCAACTCCCAGTTACTTTCACTGTAAAAGTTACTTGAAGCCAGAGGCTCGGGAGGGTCTCAGATTGCCCTTCTGTTCCTAGCAGGAAGACGGAAAGTAGTGACCATCGTTCCCCACTGTTTGTAGGATCAATTTAACACAATTATCAGCTCTTTTTTTCTTGAGCAAAATCA
>WAAB01012757.1:3980-26701 GCA_013389865.1 Piaya cayana | reverse complement strand
AGGAAAAACCACTGAGGTTTTATGGGCTGAATTGGAAATGAGACAAGATTTGAAAACTGATAACTATGTCTTTTAGAAGCCTACATTAGGACTTGAAAACCATTCCATTTTTCTTGGCCTGGGGATTGAATTTTCACTAGAAGACCAGTCACACAGAAGAAGTCTACAGCTTGGATTCCAAATGTTCTCAAAAGTTTGAGTCAACTGTGACTTCCCTCAAAACATAGTGCATGAAGTTCAAATATAGGAACAGATACAAGGTTCTAATTCCTTCTCAAAACAATATGAATCATTACACTACCCCTTCAGAACAAAGAAACAGGCTTATTATACCCAAGAGCAAAAAACCCTCATCCACCCAGAAAGAAACTAATTACAATATGAAAAATAACATAATATCCTAACAAGCTTCAAGCACCGCAATGGAAAATAAGTACACAGGGCTATATTCTTCTGCTTCCTATCTATGATTGCTCCTTTAGACCTATACATAATCTCCCCAAAACAGGGGTTCGGAAAAGAAGTGTTAACATGCAAAAGGAGTAAAACTAAGGATATTTCAAGGTCAGGTTTCCTGAACACAATTTGTACTTTTATTCCTAGCATGAAAGTAAACAGTTTCCATACTAACTGAGGACTTGCATGTTTTTTACATATGACGAAAATACTGTTTTCATAACTGTCAGCAATATTCCCAGAAAGGAGGTGTCCTACCTAAACTGGAGGATAGCTGTAATATTCCTGTAAGACTGTACTCATATATGCTTAAACACACTACTATAGTGAACTAAACCCAGTTACAGGTAATCAAAATAAATTGTTCTAACAGGTAAAACAGTATTCTTGCTTTATTCATAGGTAGTGAGTTTCATTTCTTTTATAAAAGTTCCTTTACACAACCTTGTTAACGCCTACCATACCAGCCACTATCTCCAAATCCTATACTTTTTCCCCACAGTCCTTAAATTGCAACCACAAATATGCAACTGAATAAAAAAGGTAGATTTCCACTGGTTTCTAAGTGAACCACTTTATACCATCCCACCATTCATTCTATAAATTAGTCCACAAAATGTACTTGTTTGGCTTGCAACCATTGTTCAGCTCCCTCACCCTCTCTTTTCTTCTTTCCCCCTTCTTCTGCACATAAACACCCAAAAACCCCCCAAAGAGAAAAAAAGCATGTTGCTGGAATTAAACTACCAGTGGTTTAGAAGGATGACTGAATTAGGTAAAGCAAAGAAGAGTCAATAGAACACCTTTTGCATTTACACACAAGAAATTCAGTGCAAGTGGATGAGGTAACTGCTGATTGCCAGCAACACAACCACCATTCACTTAACACACCAACTCCCAGTTACTTTCACTGTAAAAGTTACTTGAAGCCAGAGGCTCGGGAGGGTCTCAGATTGCCCTTCTGTTCCTAGCAGGAAGACGGAAAGTAGTGACCATCATTCCCCACTGTTTGTAGGATCAATTTAACACAATTATCAGCTCTTTTTTTCTTGAGCAAAATCATACAGACAGCACAGCATGGCTCTAATTTAATTTGCAGCAATAAGGGAGCAGCTAGAGAAATCTCTGGCACAGAAATGGCCAGAAGCATCTGCTGGTTAGTCATGCATGCTCCTGTGACCACCATGGTATGCTGCCCATACCAACAGCATGGTTCCTCATCACCTCATAGTCCTTCTACACATTAGTGAGCACTGCATTCTTGTTCTCCTTCATCTCAGCAGGATGCTCCAGAAAAAACAGATAGGTTCCTCTTAGAAGCATAATCTACTGTAGGAGAGCTCTATAGGTAACATTAAACCAGTCTCAAAACAGCCTAAGACCACGTTGAGCAGCCTCCAATCTACTGGGTCACGAAGCACCCTTTGCAGTGAAAGATGCAAAGAATTTTGGCATTTGAAACACTCTAAACAGTAAACTGAGTCCAGACATGAAGGTCATCAAAATAAAAAAAAACTTTTCAACTTGTATTCTTGCTTTAATCAAGAAAAATGTTTCTTTGTCATAAGAAATTCCCATTTTAAAAAGTTTTTTACCCAGATTTTTTTGGTCATATTCTGCTGCTGAGTAATTTTCACTATGTAAAAGGCTGTTGGACACATACAAACAGGTTGTTGTGGCACCAAGTAAGGATGCACCAGTGTCAAAACCATAGCTATCTATTATATGCTTTCACCCTTGCCAGTTCAGTACTGGATCCAGCCTGCATCTGGCTCTTCAGGATTTGAAGTAGGTTGAAAGCCTATTTAAACTTAAGACCATTATCTTCAAAATATCCAGTGGGTACAAACAATTTAAAACCTTTGATCAGGAAAACATGAAAGGCAAAAATTACATTGGGTAAATTTTTTGAGAAAACTTCACAAACAACTCTCAAAGGAAAGACTATGATGAGGGACAGGATTTCAAGGTCATGAGGTGCCTGCAGAGCTCCCCATCAGATGCAGTTACATCATCATGCAGTAAGAGATTGTGTTGCAGACATCTTGGGCAGTCTGCATCACCAATGTTTGTCACAGGTGAGTTTTGAGAAGGGAGACAACCTCCAGCCCAGCATGAAATTTTGAAGCTGAAGTTTTTAAAGGTGGAGGAAAGAAAGCACTCAAACATAACAGAGCTCAAAGTGGAGCTACAGCTACAAAGAAACACTACCGGTTATGTTGAGTTTTACAAATGCTGCAAAGAAAGGCCACACAAGATTGTTATAATTCACGCGTGTCCTTCACTCCCCAAAATAATGAAATGTTTAGTTCTACCATTCACAGGAAACAGAAAACCACTTCAAAATCAAGGCTAAACCAGTTCAGGCATATACGATATAAGCCACATATGCTATAAATAGGTACACTGAATCCTTCCAGACTACCACCAACAATGAAATTACTCAATGTGTAAATACTAATAGTACTACAACTAGGACGCAGCTTTCAACTTTTGACTAGCAGCTTCTAACCTGGATTGAGTTTGGAGTTTTACGTACACCCCATTAGTGACTGGGCAGCTAAAATAGCTTAAGTCTGCTTTCTAGGCACATCACTACACAAGCATTAAGACTGTGATCATGCTGGAGGAGCACACCTTCATTTAGAAAGTTTCTGTTGCTCCCTGTTGTTTTTAAAGCCAAACATTTACTTCTGTACTTTGGCCATTTGATACTATCAGTAAGTTGAAGAGAAAAGAGCATCAGCCTTAGGGTTCTCTACAACTTTCAAGTATTCATGTTGCCTATACCTTCCTTGCAATGCTGCAATTTCCACTAACACATCTGCTTTTATTTCTCCTTCATGACTAGCTATCTGGCCCTGGTAAAAAAATCTGCTATCTTTTTTTCTTCATGAGACAGCACTAGCTGACAAAATAATTGCCTCCTGGGAGCTGCATATACACAAACACCATTAATGTATTATTAGCTATGATGTCATCTGTGAGGCATAATGTAATGACTATTTATCATGTATGCAAGACTTCATTTGGAAATGTGGTATAATTTTTCATCTTCAGTATACTGGACAAGATAAGAATTTGCCAAGTGTATTGATCTTTAATTTACAACACACTATGGATAATATCTTAATTTGCTGGGAAAGAAAAGTGACATAAAGATATCTCTAGAGACTAACATTTGTTTTTCTCCAATGCAGAATTCACATAGCCTGGGTAAAAGCAGTACATATTCCCAAAACTCACCTCTATTACATCAAGTCCTCTTGGAGACTATTACTGATGCAGACAGCGAGGCTGATTTCCAGATGGGTACAGTTGTTCACCCCTCTGATGAAAAAGACATTAGATGCAAAGCACTGAAATGTTAAAGCCAAATGGGTAGTGTTATACTAATCTTGTCTCACCTAGTGGTGAATTCAAGCCAGAAACACAATTATTCCTGGAGCAAGGCCCTCACTTGGAGCACTGAGCAATCCGTATCAGCTGCAAAAGGTTTGTTTACATTTTCCTGCCACTCTTGCCAGGTCTCTCATTTTCATCATATTTGGTATTTTACATTAAATGACCCATTAGAATCATAACTTCTGTCCTTTTTCTGATGAGATTTACAGGCTTCAGATTTGCAAGCAAATCTTGAAAATGAAAACTAAAGGCTCAATATCTGTGAGGCAAACCAAAGAATTCAAGTAGGATTTAAAATTCACTATTTTCAAGCAAACTGCACAACTTCTGCATGAGTGCATACATTTGAAATACTATGACACTGACAATGGCAAGAAGCAACAACACACAGCCAGTACTCAAGACATTGAGGTGCTGGAGCGTGTTCAATGAAGGGCAGTGAAGCTGATGAAAGGTCTGGAGCATAAATTTTTATGGGGAGCAGTGGAGGAAACTGGGGCTGTTTCCTCTGGAGAAAAGGAGGCTGACGAGAGACTTAACCCCTCTCTAAAGCTACCTGAAATGAGGTTTTCTTCTCCCAAATAAAAAGTAATAGAACAAGAGGAAATGGCCTCAAGTTGCACTGGGGAGGGGGGGTTGAATTAAATTTAAGGAAAACTTACTTGCTTCGCTGTCAATCACTGGAACAGGTTGTGGAAGTGGCTGAGTCACCATTGTGGGAGGTATTGAAAAGGTGTGTGGATGTGGTACTTGGACACATGGTTTAGTAGTGGACTTGGCAGTGAAAGGTTGGACTTAAAGGTCTTTTCCAACCTAAACAATTCTGTGATTCTGCATGCCTATTTCCTCACCTCTCCCTCTTTTCCCACACTCCCATAACTATTTATTTATGGCCTCCATGTTGTAATTACATCTGGACAGTCTTAGCTTGAGACAAACTGGGACCTATCAACTGGAAACAAATACCAATCCACTAAACACATCCCATTTCATAAACTACATCCTCTGAACCAACCAACGTGAAAAAGTTAGGCGAGGGAAAACCTCACAGGTTGCTAAATCCCAAGGTTTTTCCCATATTCTCCCAAAACCAGAGTGGCATGGGTGGACGAGATGCTGAGGGACATGGTTTAGTGCTTGATAGGAATGGTTGGACTCGATGATCCAGTGGGTCTCTTCCAAACTGGTTATTCTATGATTCTATGAAAATGTAAATAAGCAGTTTAGAAGCAAACCAGCAATGAGGAAAAACTGCAGCTGCCATCATCGTGCAATAAGCAGGGGATAGGGTATCTCCAAAGGTCCAGACCATACCCACATTCCTTACTCTCACATATGCCTGTGAGAAAGCTCTGGAAAATCAAGCTCTCATCCATTATAACAGAAAGCCATTCTTTGTCCAACTCAAGCTGTCCCTTCCTTCCATCACCCCCTGACTCTCATCTGGCTATGCATCCTTACCAGCAGCAGGGAGGCTGGGGTTTTCTCCATCTGGTAGCAAGATACCAAGTCCTGCTCCTCCACCTATCTGAGTTGCGTGGGACTCTGCTGGGGGCAGAAAGGGTATTACATCTCTTTTTCCTGCACGCACTGCTAAAGAAAAAGAAAAAAAAAGTGATGATTCCACTTGCAAGGGGCCCCAATGACACGGCAAACCAGCATCCCGGTACAGAAGGTGACCAACATCCAAGCACGTTTCCCCTTCTTGGCATGGATACTATAGAAATGCTTTCCCAATGGTACGCTTGGAAGACTGTGAGAAGGCCTGTGGGGTGCAGGAAGGGCCTTCTCCTACACCAAGGAGCAGCAGGAAGAAGGGAGAGCGAAGGTGGAAACATTAGGAACAAGTGAGGGGGTTCGCAGGGAAAAGCAGGATCCAGTACAAGGTACCAGAGGGTGAGTGGGAGGGAATGAGAGCAGATATGTACTCACTAATTATAGCAGCATTTCAAGCAGCTCCAGCAAAACACTGTGATGTATGCGACAGCAGAGAGACGAGCCAGACGTGCCAAGGAAGCTGGGTTCCGCTCTACCTCAGATCATATGGGGGACAGGAGCAGGAGGCAGACACAGGAAACCAAGGTAGGTGATGAAAACAAGGAATCCTATTTTTATACCTCATGAGCAGCGGTGGATAATTTGCTTCAACATGCAGTGTGCACTGAGTTACTCATCCAGTGACTGGGGAAGTAGCTTCAAGGTCTCCACTCCTCTATCACCATACTCAGCAGCAAAATCCCTCTCTGCAGCAGCACGTACCTCTTTGCTTTAGCATCCCCCTGCTCCAGCAGCACCACAGTACTCTGTAGTTACTCTCCCCTCAGCTTTTTCCTTCCTAGACCAGCTTTCACATTGGAGGCCACCAGATGCAGCAGAAAACATTTCAGTTGATAGAGGCCAAACGCCACAAAGCAACAGAACATTTGCCACAGGTAATTCAACAGAGCCACATAATAGCACTGCTGGGAGAATGCACACCCCAACTTTTGTGGTTCCTATCTTTTGATTATTAAACAGGCCAGCTAGCAGATAAATTGAGATGTGAATGCTGAAAGAGATTTGAAAACAGTAATAATTAAAAAGCAGGACAGTGACTGGGCTGATGAACTGGCCTCGTCTTGCCTGGCCTGCTTGCCAAGCTGCTCACATAGTGATGGGAAAAAAAAAAAAAAGCAGTAGTGCTCATTACCTGTACTGTAGGACCCAGGAGTGTCTGTGTTCCCCTAGCCTGTGCTTGCAAATACACAGGCTCCTTGCCCTGTGCTGAGACACACGGTATTTACTTGGACATCTCTAGCTTCATACAGACTTGAGTTCTCAGAAACTTTCTCCTCTCCACTCCCCAAATGCCTGGGGAGACTGATCCACAGGTATTCCTTCATTCCAGTTAGACAGTGGGACACTAAGCCCCCCAAAAAAGGAAGGGGTGACTCAGCCAGGGACAGGAAAAGTGCCAAAGCTCAGCATCCTACCTACTTCCCCTGTGTCAGCCACTGCCTAATAGGGAATATTTGAGAGTAAACAACATTCTCGCACCTTAAGCTGATCCCCAAGGAATCAGTCAGCATCTTTTACTTATGGACTGACAGAAATCCCCAGGAAAGACAATGCTGACTCTTATGTGGAACATGGGAAATTTATATCTTTTTAATCACCACAGCAGAGATTCATCTTCAATGCTGGTACCGTTTCCATTTGTGGCTCTGAAGCGACTACATTAACTCGGCTCCTCTATGAACACCACTTCCTTGCAACCACAATATTTACTGTTAGGATGGCTAAATACACTTACTGACATGAAAGCAGTTCAATCCTGACCCCCAGGGCAAGGTCTTCTTGGTTCTCAGACATAAGGAAACTAAGCATAGAAGAGAGTTAATCTGAACTCACTTTGCACCAGCATAACTGATGACACATCTTCAGACATTGAATGAACACAAGCTTAATGAATAAGCCACCAGGGTTTCTGTAAGAAGGAACTGAATGCCAATCTACCATGCTTACATATATACATTAGAATATAACTGAAGTAATGTCCTCCTTTCCTCATCTGAAACATATCAGTTTGATAATTATTCATAAAAAGTATGTCTTGCTAGAAAAAAAAGGGAAAATAAAATGCCACAGGAAAAAAAACCCCACAAAACAAAACTGGAGCTTATTTAGGAATAAACAAATTTAACAACAAAAACAATGGCATATTTCTACTCCATTTAGCACTGCGTGAAACCTCAGTGTGCCAGGCTGATACAGCTACAAAGCTACATCTCCTAATGCCTTTCCACCAGCAAGATCAAGTAGAGGTGCCAATAATGTTACCTCTGTTTACCAAATCAGAAAGCAAGTCACAGTGTGTTACACAGACAAGTCCCCCAAAAATGTGGTCCAAAAACCCACCTGTAAGGCTTAAAAGAGAGTGAGACTCAAACCTGCAAACACTTTCAGAGATGCTCTAGGCATCCAGATAATATCAGAAAGACTGGAGCTTCTCTCTGATACTCTACAAAATATATAGGACAATTAATACTGTATATGGACTCTGCCACTTCAGTTTCCCGGTCATCTCCTATGTTAACAACTTTTAACAATAAAAGTGAGAGCCTATCAAATTCATGTAGGCAGTAAACAGCTTTGAAATTAGTGTGAGCCTAGTTCCCCTGAAGAGAGGTACATGCTTGAGAAAGACAATTACAGAGGAGCTGAGGAGATTTATATCAGCTGGTTTAGCATTAAATCTCTTCAGAGCATTTAGGAACATTAAATTGAGACCTTATTAAAAAACTCGGCATTTTTATTTCACTTGATTAATGATACTCGCATTACTAAATTTCAAATACCAACAACAACACAGCTCTAGCTAAGTGTAATTAAAGAACTAGTCATCATTTTAGGGAAAATTTCTGGAAGCACACCAGCAAGCTTGATAAATTCAAGGAACTCACACAAACATGGAAATTCCAGCACACATTTTATCATTCTTTTGCCTTTCTGTGTACAAGGAAATATCCTGATAGCATCATGTTATAAAACAGTTCAATTGAAGAGACTGAAAGCTCACAGCAGGCTTCATTTCGACATACTAGTTAATCATCATTTATTGGAAACTTTGCACTTGTATATTTGGCTTGCTAATCTTCTGAATGCAGATGCTGTAAGTCTGAGGGGGTTCTGTCTAAACAGTAGATTGCCAGTTTTAAATGAAGACAGTAAGAGCTTTTGTTTTCATTTTCACTTGAGAGGAAAAGATCTAGTCCTATTGCCACAGGATGTAAAACAAAGGCATATTGCTTTGTAAGGCACTAATCCACTTTCCTTCTCTTTTCAAGAGATTATTAAATATGTGGAAACACCATTCACAGTGGCATGCTATTTTAAAGCAGATGTTGGAACATGTATTTAGAATCTGGTGCTTCAGCAAAAGAGAAGAGACTGCAAATCACCCTTTTTCATGAGTCAACACAGAGCAAAATATTTGATCCAGTCTTTCCCAGAAGGGAAAACAAAGATACCTTAGAATACCATGTATTTTGCAATGGCATTTCTATAACATCAAATATCTCCTATTTCCCCGATAGCATAAAACAGTAGAAATTAAATATCTGTATATCAATGATGTTCTCCTGTCTCTAGATTTCCTAATCTAGTTCAGAGTATCCTGCAGACTGCAAGAACATGCAATACAAAACATAATAAAGCGTTTCACTGAGCTAGAGTTGAAATTCTGGCCTGGGTATATGGGGGGGAAAAAAAAGCCTCAACTGTGAATTACAAAATACATCTATATATATCACCTGGACAGCAAGTCACTTAGGACCAGCTAAAATTCAGTAGATATATGTCTATGCTTACTGCTGAGAAGAAACAACTGTCCTCTATATGCATGGACATGTGGTTTAGCAAGCAGACTACAAGATTGGAAAGCCTGATTTTGGCAAATTCTTTCAATACTTTGCATCTTCATCACAAAAATACGAATACATCAATGACGTACAACAGATATTTGATCTTGTGATGGAAGCCCTGGGAATTCCAGCCCAAAGAGGCATGCAGACAAGAAGCATAAGTGAGACTGACTGCTCAGTCCTTTTCTTCATCAACTGCCAAACTCCATTGGCTTTGGAAAAGCTATGTTAGCCCTGTGTAAGTGTTACTAGTATTACATTGTTGCTATTTCAAAGCCCAAGAAATCATACATTTCCTTTATTGTCTTTTACAAAACATAAACAACCTATTTGAAGTAGGACCTGATTCTTCTTCTTTAAGAAATGAAGATTCAAAACATTTTTAAACATGGTGATTTTTAAAGCGTGTAGTAGACTTCAATCTCCTGCTGCCAAAACAAGAAAAAAAAAATAAATAAACAAAGCAAAGACTAGCACAAAAAAAAAAAAAGGATAAACCTGAGTTGTGGGGTGTTTTTCAGGTAATCACACCTCAGTCCCATCTGGTACCAGCAGCACCACATCCTTCTTTATTAAGTAGACATAAAACATTTATGGAATAAAAGTACCAGGAAAAGATACCGAAGAGTCCCCATGATGCCTGCCAAAAGTAATGTCAGTAGCTTGCCTGGTGTGTTGTATCTCAGCCCTAGCTCTCTTTAGAGCAACTGCTCTATCAAGTTGCTGGTTATATTACATCTATGTAGCCAAAGCCAAAATGTTGGGCTTTTTCCCCACTATGCTGGTTTCACGGCTCTTCATCCAGCCAGTCATAGCAATAAATGGTTTTTCCTCTCCTTCAGATTCAACAGAGTTTTAGACTAACTACTTCAAAAATCAAAACATAAGGGAGAGATAACTTTTCACTGGAACAACAGTGGCTTTTGTAATATTCTGGCACAAACCAACCAAACACCACACTACTTTTTCAAAACAGTCCTTCATGTCACATAAACCTAAGCAAAGGGAAGGGATGAGAGGGAACAAAGCTCTTCTACTATTTATCAGTCACACTCTCTAGTCTTTGCCCCTACAAGCTATTTCAGAGATCTACACACAAAGCACCCACAGAAGATTTTCCCTCATTAATACTTTCAACCATGTTGATCTACAACACAACATTAAATTTACTCTACGCTGATTGCTATGATTTTTTTTGTCCTCTAGAATGCTTAAAACAATAAATTCCTTTGCCTTTATGTCATTACATCATGCAACAAAGCAGCATATGAGCACTGCACATTTACTGAAGCTCATAAGTTATTGATGAGAATTAAAAACTAAGCCGACAAACACATTCCACTTTTGGTGATTTACATAATTATATTTTCGGTACAATTTACTTATTATTCTGCTGCCTATTATCAACCTTCAAGCAAACATTTTGTGTGTACACTTCTGTTTTAACCTGAAGCAATACAAATTACTCTACAAATGCAGTTTCATATAAGAGCAAGAGTCTCATGAAATGCATCTCAGATACTTGTTTTAAAGCAGTAGGTAATAAATAGGATAAAACAATAATACCAATCACCTCTTTACACTGCAGTGACTGCTCATTTGTTTATATCACAACGGCACCTAAAATCAAGGACCAGAAACATTTGCTCGTTGGTTTTGTAATATGGGCATTTATCAGTTCTCCTGTTCTTGCATAAAAGCTGTTTCCAAACTGCTCCAGAAAGCCCTGAACAGACCAGGGTACTCGCTCTCAAAGCATACTTTCATTTTCTATTTTCTGACACAAAACCAACATAGTGTTCTGCATTAAACTGCAAAAACCGTGCTCTTGAAATTATTCTCTGTCTCAGCCAGGAGCAGTCACCTAAGCAGAGCGCTCTGTTCCTTCTAACAGGAAACTCAGGAGGGGAAAACAATGCACGTACAAAACAAGATGGGCGGAAGGGAAGTGAGTCAGGGTTGCCGGAAAATATTTCTTTTGTTGGCACGTAATCTCAAGCAACCCTTGCCATCGTTTCAGTTAAGCTAGCATAGTCCAGTGGATTTGTCAATGCAGGCTAGCTAAGGTAAAACTCTGCTATATTTATCCTCCAGCCACATCAATGCAAATTATTCCCCAGTCCCCAGCACAACCTCATTTTGCAAGGCATGCCCAGCTGTGCAAGGAGGCTACACCAGTTTATGTTAGGAAGCAAACACATGCCTAAATCCTTTTCAGGAGAGCAAGAGAGGTAAGAGGAATTGCCAATAATCTTGAAGCAAGGATGGCAGAAGCAGGAAGCCGAAGACTCTCAACTCAGTCAGAATTGGTTTGTGGGACCTTCAGCAAGTCCCTTAGCCACTGAGTGTCAATTTTCCCTCCTAATACCTACCTAAGTACTTAATACAAGTATGCACAGCTGACAGAAGGCTGGAAAGCTCCTCCAGAAGGCAGCCATGGCAAAATGTCAGAGCTAGAAAGCAGCAGTGAAATACCTCCAAAAGATCTTTCATATTAATATTATTCTTCAAATAGGCACTGTGGCAGAGAGGGATCACTGCAGCTCACTGTGTTTTCAAAGCACTGATCTGGAATCTATAGGCACCTGCAGCACCATAATCTCAGGATGAGGGAGTGACTCAGCCTCCTGAATGCTGGACAAGGAAGGCAGCAGGATCTCAGGGGTTGAAAGTGCCTTGGCTTAGGGAAAGAAAGGATCAGATGAATAACAGCACTGTGTAACTCCTCCTCCCACACGACTCTTCTCTAGTGGATTCATAATCAGCTGAAGGAAACATAGTGCTGGCTTCTTTAACTGACAAAGGCAGGCCAAACTCATTTCACCACAAACACACTTTGCAAGAGAAAGTCACTACTTGCTAGACACTGTGAAAATCGGCCAGCCACCATCTCCCCAGCTCACAGCTGTAGCCCAAGGACTGCGGCACTGGGAAGTAGGCAAAGGCACTTCATATTTGGCCCAGAAAGGGACTTCCCTAGCCTCAACCCCCAGGGTGGGAATGGAGATGTCCAAGCTCTGTACTGGGATACTGCAAGTAGCCATAGTGGCATCAGCAGCAACACAGACTTCAGCACGTCACACCCGCAATGTAATACTACTGATAATTAGAACTGAGAATGCTACTGATGTAAAACAGAACTACTAATGTCACTAGTGCTATCCCCAGTTTGAGTCACACTGATGATGGGCATTAATAAAATCATCTTGTATCTCCCACAGTCATGTCTATGCTCAAGCCAGTGTTTAAATATTAAAATCATAGTCCTTTTGACACTAGAAATGTTTTCCATCAGAGTGCCCACAATTTATATATCACAAATATGGTTTGGCAGGATTAAATATGAAAATAATATATCCAGGTTTTGTTATCATTCGCAGCATACAACAGCCCAGCAGAAGAAAAGCCTGATTGCTGCGATGAATAATGCATATTGCCTATGGTACTAATTAACCTTGTACTCCAGTAAGATATAATGGAACAATAAGGCTAATTTGAATGTGGCCCGGCAATTTTCCCAATGGCACCTGGAAATCAGTCTTTGGAACAAGTAAAATATGAATTTGTTAAACCAGAAGCCTTTGCTCAATAAACTTTCAGAAAGAAAATTTTTGTTTCTCTGTATTCCGAGAATGCAGTCCACACTGTTTACATGCATGTACACAGTGCAAAACACAGAAGGGGACTCCACAATTAGAAGTGCTCTAGATTGGCTTTCCATGGATCCTCACCTATCAGCCAGCTGCACGTAAGCCATGACAACATGCCTCCAACTAAATTGCGCAATGCCTCCACGGACTCAGATGTCCTACAGGCATAACTGCAGCATGATTGTTAAACAGACTCAGTTTCTCCCCAATCAGAAGGGTAAAACACAACAAGCTCACTGGAAATGAACACTGAAACTTTAAACTAATGCATTTATGCCTCCAACCTAAAAGTAAATGCCTCTATACCTGAAAACACTAGCTCTAGTTTGGTCTTGCTTTTCTTGTAAAATACTCATTTTTCTGTCAGCCAAAAGCTACAGATTATATCAGAGTAAGCACACACACTACAGTAGAAGCACGACGTTCTTAGTCACATGTACTGCAAGTGCAAAGTGTGGCAACCTACTTCCACATACAGGCATGACCAAAGGCACAGAAGGTATCACACACAAGCATCTCGATAAACATCTTTTGTAAGAACATACATTCAGCACAAACAAAACCACACAAACCAGGGGGAAAAAAAAAAAAGAAGTAGGTTGTTTGGGATTTTTTTGCTCTCTCCCAGCATCCTTCTGCCCTGGGAATTGCTGGTAGGCCAAAGTGAACAGTACTCTACAATGTTTTGGAAGGCTAGGGTCTGGCAGTGGGCAATGCTCCCTCCCATCTACCACTATATTTAACACACTGCATTTCAAAGCCAGTGCGTGACTTGCTGCCTTCAACCATCAGGACAACATAGCTCCTGTCGATGCCATTAGCCACGCTTAGAGCTCAGTCAATAACAGACCCATACAATCATTTCACTTTTCCCCAAGCACCAGATTTCTAGCTGGGAGCCATCCCACACACCAGACTGAAACATCGCACACCAACAAAAAAGCATGTGGAAACCTCTGACTTGACTGCTGAACATTGCATTCAGATGCATCCAGAAGATGAGAGCACAAGGAGAATGTTGAGGATGTCAAGTGCAAAACAAGAGTCAGTTGAGCACACAGCACTGCCAAAGCAGCTTAGCAAAGGCTTTCTATGATGCACCAAGTCCTGCAAGCACAGAGGGCTGTCATGCCATTTTAAACTGTAATAGGAATGAGGAACAACTCAAAACTTCTTCCCTACTCCCCTCCAATGGAGCACAGTGCATAAACAAACGGATGAACTTTAAGCCTGTGTCCCCCTGCATGAAATAAGAAAAAGACAACCACAAAGAACCAGAAAATATTCGGTATTGGGGAGTTTTGGAGGACATCAGGATCAGATCACTTGCTGAGAAATAGGTCTGATTCAAGTTACATCAATTATGAAAGTAATTTCTATCCTAAAGGCTGTGCTCTGCTCACAGTCAGTGCAACAGTTTAATAAAAATCTAGGCCAGGAAATCACCTCCCTCCCATCAGAAGTAATGATAAAATCCTCACCAACTACAGAAAGCACAAAATCACACTACAAATTACTGCCACCAGGATACCTGCACCCAGGTGTATTAGTCTGGCAGCATTACCCTACAGGAAGGGCTCCAGGTGCTATTTCTGGCAGGCTTACCAGTCTAGGCACCAACAGGACTGTTTTTCTCTCTCTATGATACTAGCTTGACTCTTAAACTGGACCAAAATGCCTTTGCATATAAATGATCAATTAAGTCTCACGAGCATAAGCTTATCTCTGTATCTGCTTGTGGGGGCCTGCAATGCTCTGACCCAAGCTGTGTCTGTAGGCATTACCCCCATCTAAATTCCCTGCTAACCAGCTTTGTTGGAGCATGCTACTTCTGTCACAACAAAAGAGCGGGTCCTAGCTGCTGTGACATTTCATTTGTCTGGCAGCATCATGCCTGGAAGGGTGACTGCCCTGATATAGTGGAAGTATGCAAGACAATCAAGGCCAGCTAAGCAAACTGGTTTTGACATATTAAATCATGCTTGAACTGTGAAAGTAAAGAAAAATAATGTAAAAGCGCTTCTAAAAAAAGGCTTTACAAATAAATAAATAACACAGGATGGCTTTGTGCATGGGAAGGAGAGAAAAGCTTTTATCTAAGCCTGACTGAGGACTTTGGATAGGCAAAGAGAGAAAGACTATTTTGCAAGACAGGCACCTGCTTTTTTTTTCTGAAGAGATTTGTAGTCGTTTCCATGCATTTCACTTCTAGGATGATCTCTTGCAGATCACCTGCTCCAGCACTAAAAATCCACCAGGTGCTCAGGCAAAAAGCAGCCCCCAAACCAGGCAAGACAGGAGGAGTGAAATCCCATCATCGGTATGGTTACCCTTTACCAGCACACTTATGTGCATGCAAAAGCCCTGAGCAACATCTGACTTCGTAATGGGGGAACCTATGACTTTTTTTGCCACTGTACTCTGCGAGTCATTTTTACCTGAAACTCCTCCTGCAGACATTTTACTCTAGAGGTTTCTTCCTGGAGACATAACACTCAAGCCAACCACTAAGTGCAGGAAATCCCACTCCCAGGGTTGTAGGCCATCCATGGACTCTGGCTGTCAACCATGGCACCTCCCAGTCATCCTGAAATGCTTCCTGCCTGCTGTGGATGTCCTCCAGTAATTAACATGTCCAAATGCCTTGAATTTATACTAATAAAACACTGTCTACCAAGATCCCACCATCACTAGCGTCTTTTGAACCAGCACAGCAGCCCAGTAGTAATGATGTCCATGAAACTCTGACATTGCCTGGGTTGCAGGCTATCTGCAATGTGGCTCAGAGCTGGGAAACCCGCAGGCTGTTTCTGCTGAATACTAAATTAGCATATTCCCCACGCTTGTAGGGAGCAACTTTTCCTTTGGCTCTGCAGTAATTAAAAATCTTCTTTTCCAGACAGCTGTAGAAGGCAACACTGTGACCTCTGTCACCATTGCAATGATGACAGACTGTTCAACTCAGTATAGGAACTCTGATACATTATTTGGGGAATTAGTACTGTAATAGAGCAACCCTTATGACCACATAGGAGGCAGCCATTTCATTTGGTGGATGGTAACCATGTCTATGGAGTTCCCTAGGCAGGCTCACTTATTTCAAGTAATACCAGTTACATATGTGCACAGAGGAAATGGGGAGTCTCCGGGGCAAAGGATGCTATTTTATCTATACGCAGAGGGTCTGGTACTCAATATCTTTCACTTCGGCAGCAAAATGGACCTTCAGGCAGAGATGCGCTCCTCAGTATGGCTTCCACAGTAGCTTCCACACGAGGACTCTAGTTAACATAAGAGTTCTGCTCAGAAAATGCACCTCCAGGTCAAACATTCTGAAGGAAAGCATCTAATTGAGGTACAACATCCAGCCTTTTGCAAAGACAAGGTCTGTTCAAATCCTAGCTCTAGAGTAATGGTAAGTTTGTTATTACTTCTTAATGAATCCACCTGGAGATGTATAATCTTACAAGAGTTTTAGGTTAGTCTAAGACCACAAAAAGACCATATGGGATCAAGTACAGCACTAGTATCCAGAGCCCTGGTTTAGGTTCTAGCTGAACAACTCTTGCCCAAGGCTGTCATGTATTAATTGGGAACAGTGATTCTGACCTCCTTCATAAAGCTGATCCTTCAAAATCCAACAGAGAAAAGCCCTTTGTATAACGTGGAAATGTTTTTACTAATCTGTATTAACTATTTCTTTCTTCAAACTGAACAGTTATATGTGGACTGCCAGTGAAACTACTCACCAACCACTCAATCTTCTGTAAGGACTTAGGAAACACCACCAAGTCTCACCACAAGAATGTGTCATGTCCCAGGTTGGCATTGACTCCTGTGCCACACTGGCCAAGCAAACTTGCCATAGGAGCTGAGTCCATCTCCACAATGGGATGTGCACGGATGTCAGGGTGAAGATGTAAGTGAAGACACACTACAAGCATATATCCTCTCCCACCCACCCTGCTTCCAGGAATACAACCTTGGGCAGTATTGGAAGACATGCCCTTTACAAAGGCTTGTAGAGATAGGACTAGGGGTAATGGGTAGAAACTGGAGAGGGGCAGATTTAGACTAGATATAAGGAAGAACTTCTTCACCATGAGAGTGGTGAGACACTGGAACAGGTTGCCCAGGAAAGTTGTGTATGACCCATCCCCGAAGGTGTTCAAGGCCAAATTAGGCCTTGGGCAGCCTGATCTCGTGGGGTGTGTTCCTGACTATGGTGGGGGGTTGGAACTGGATGATCTTTAAGGTCTCTTCCAACTCAAACTACACTGTGCAGGCAGGCACAGCATTGTTTCACTCCTCAGCCAGTGAATTTGTCCTGATAATGCCATGGAGCTGCAGGTCTTAGAGCTTGGACTTTCAGGGGTGGGAAGGAAATTTCTGTGGCCTTAATTTGATTGATTGTCATTTACAGAGACAAGAAAGTTGTCATCATAAATCCCAATTCTTCAAATTTCAGTTGTTGCTTTAAGGACATTTTTATAAAGATAAGTCAGGTATATGAAAGCAATAAGGGATATTCACAAGCCTAACATTGCCTCTTTTGTCTTTCCTTTAATCTGTTTTAGGTATACAGACTGGGGTTTCTATTAACACCTAGCCTCACTCTTCAAGTTCATTCAGCTATTAACAACCTCAGTCATCCTGAGGGAAATAATGAATGGAAGCACATCAGTACTATGCTAGACACAACCATAATCATGTGTTGTTCACTGATACCATAGTCTCTATACTAAATTAACTTCTCCAGTGACAGAAAATAGGCAAACTTATAGTAAAACAAACAGGCATCTCTAGTTACGTGAAGATCCAATTCACCTCTTTCTGCAGAGATCTGTGTTGCAGTCTCTTTGCACTTACAGTAGTCTTTCAAACACTCACCTTATAGGAGATACCAGTTTATCGAGCTAAAGAAATGAAATAAAAAGCAAGCTGCAAATCTGTTCATACAAGGCACAATTACGGTCTCCTCCTGTGGAGTCTGAATTTCAGCCCCCACGTTAATCCAAAGCAAGTTACAATGGTCAAGATGTAAAGCATGCAGAGAGAAAAGCTTATTATTGAAATGTAAACACATCATTAACTACTGCTTAGTGTTTCTAAATGAGAAACATAAAACTAAAAACCTGAATTATAAACAAAACAGTAAAATTTCATTTTAATACCTTATATAAATTAGATGTAGTGAGGGTTCTGACAAACAAGCCCTGGCAGACCCTAGGCACTTCAAGAGGTTGCAGCCACCCTTCTGCTAAAGCTCACCAGCTAGGAACAGTGCTCACATCTTATCTCCCCCCAGGCTGGGGCATCAAGACAAGCCCTTCATTGGTCACATCAGCTTATGGGCAGACTGTTCAGTTCTACAGACCCAGCAGCTGATTCCAGCAATGGGACAGAGCGAGTAGCTGGGGATTGCCATATCTTAATTCATGGCAATTAAATCATTACATTGCCAACCAGCATTCATGTTCTTTATCCTCAGTATTTCTCCAGAGTCCTTAATTGTTTCTAAAACACGCTATTAATAAGCTAGTTGTATCAAGCAAGTCAAAGTTGGCCACCAAAGGGTCCTAATGGCACCATGGCTAAGACCCTTTCTCCTGCAACACTTCTACCATGCTATAATTTAAGAAATTCTGTAAGCTACAAATGAATACTCTGTACTCAAGAATGCTAAAACTAAAGTCAGTATTCAAGGAAATATCAGTTAGTTATCTAGGACCAGACTAAAAAGCATAACCTATTATCTGTCCCAAAATATCTTATAGCTAAGAAGTAACTACAATCCTCACCGTTTACACTTTCAAAGACATTTCCTAGTTCATTTTATTTGCACTGCTCAATCTATAGTTCAGAGGTAAAATAGAGTAGTCCTTAAATGTCCTTCTGGAATATGACTGCACAGCAGCCACACTGCAAAGAACACTAGGGTTAAGTTGGTCAAAGTAATGGCCTGAAAGCATCACTGCAGAATGAGGAAAGATCTTCAGAGTCACTGGGGTTCTGAGCATACAAAGTAGTGCAGACAATTATAACTCATTAGCAAATCAGTATATATTGCACATATAATAAAGGCAAACACATATGCAAAATAAAACAAAGATTATAGTAATTTAAGTGATATTGTTGCAACAATTTTGATCCATGCAAAGCATTTCCCTGCTCTTATTAATCATTTCAGCTGCAGAACAGAACACAAATATACACATGCACACACTTCTCTACAGAATAAAACCCATTCCCCCTTCAGTGACAACTGCATTTTGCTAAAACGTAGCATTAGAGTGATTTTCTTTACATTTTAAAAGAAAAGATAATACAATGTGGAAAAAAAATCAGCTATTCTGACACTAGTTGGGTGTTTGTGTCTAATTAAAATTAACTAGACACTTTAGCTCATAATTATATAAACACCTACCATGCCATACTCCCAGCCAATTTGGTTTTAATCAGAAAAATGCAGAAGTATGAATGATGGGCAAAGAACTCCCTGGAGGGACAGCTGTATTTCCCAATTCAGTATGCTCCATAAACTGAGTATTTCCATCAATTTTTTTCTTGCCATGTAACCATCTCCCAGTAGAAAAATTAAAAGATTTTCTTTATCCCTGGACTTTGCTTACTTTCCCCTCCACCACAAGTATAAAAGCATACTTGTCTTATTCACCCAAGTCCCATCTGGGAAGTTTCCCACAAGACTGGCAGGATGTAGCAGTACACTGTCCTTTTGGCATCCACAACAAGGAGTTTAGACTGAGAATGCAACAGACAGGTAGAGAGGTTTACAAATTGTGGAGTGGCTTGAAGAAAAGTTGCCCTCCCTCCTGCATCTATCAGATACAAAACCAGAAGCAATCGCTGCTTTGGAGAAGTAGTCCAGGCTCTAAAATAAGGTTGCCTATGCAGCAACTCATTTCCATTTCCTAGAAATAAGGGGACAGGGAAGGCAATGGCTCGGTAGCAGCACTGCGTTACCTGAGGAAACCATACACAGTGAATTTGTTAAAAATACATTTTAAGTTGTGATATCAGCTATGTATTTCATTCACAAGCCAAGCCTCTGGGACAGCTGCTGTGCAGGCACAGAAACGCGATAGCCCTCAAGAATGGCTCTGCCATCACTGCTTTCTGAAATCCTTAGTTGCCTCAGCCCCTCCCAACCCTCCAAAGACAGCACTTTCTGCTACCCACCAATCGAGGGTCACTACCTCTGCCTGCCTGCTCCTGCACAGCTGCAAAAAAAGCCCAGTTGCCTCCAAATATCTTTCTGATAGCTGATCAACAGGGAGGCAATCACTACTCTGGTAAAATGCCTTCAAACATCTTCACTGATTGCGCTGCTTTCAGAGGAAAATGAGAGGCTTTGCTTTGCCCCCAATCAGGTATCAACAAAATCACCTGAGAACTGATTTGGCAGGTAAATTTCTGATCTATGTAAGCTAGCTACCTATGTCAATTAGTTTTAATTACATCCAGAATGAAAGATCTGTGCATGTAAGTTTTTTCTGCAGCTTTTGTTCTCTCCAAGAAATTCTCATTTCCCTTGGCAAGAGCTCAGCTGAATCACAACACAAGTAATGAACAATCAGCAAAAATAAACATTGTTTTGTAAATGCATTGAGGTATGTTCAGCAAAGTTGATTAAGGGAAGAATAATCAAACAAACATCAATATTTAAGACAGCAGAAGGGCTTAAATGTTCTAGAGTTGTCTTACAAAAGAAAAATCCAAGTACTTCCTCTGGCAGCAATTCCTTTCCAAAACCAGAAAACCATGCCCCAATCCACCCACCCTCAGTTTCAAAATCTTTCCACAGAGGAAGACAAGGCTGAGGAAAGATTTCACTGAGTTTTCCTTCATGACTTTGCCCACCTCCAACATCAGTTATCTTATGCATACCTTGTAGCTGGCTCAAACCATCCATGCTCCTTTTGATGTATCTTCAAGTAGCAGCATGCACCAATTCTTTGAAAGCACAGTCTCACGGTCTCCAGAACCAATTATTCAGTTTAGGCTTGACTCTTATTCAGTGCAGGTTTTCTTGGGGTTTGGGGGGTGAGGGGAGGTTGGGTTTGGTTTTTAAGCTCAAATATTTAATTAATTCATGATTCAGCTCTGAAAGCATCTGAAAAAATATCAAACTCTGGAAATCTATTATAACCACAGTCACTATTCTGCAGCTCCTGAGTCACCAACAGGGCTTTTCCACTGCAAGAATATCTGGGTCTCTTAAAAATCTCACAGTAACCCTCCCTTCCAGTAGCATGGCCTCCAGAACCTTTAAAGGCACTTCTAGGTTCTCACTAAGAACATACTGGGTGGTAGGTAACAATGAACACAAAGAGAAGTGCCAGAAGGTGTCCTTTTCACAATAACTTATTCATCTCTTATGCAAATGCCAATGGTGTATACAGTATAGCCCTGCTGTATACATAAGCAACAAAAATTGAACTTGCAATAAAATTCAACTATGCCAGTACAGGAAGAATGAAAGCACAGACTGGAGCAGTTAAAACTGTTTAGCCAGGCTACTGCATGGGTACAGGCAGAGACTTCAGTGTCACTACTTTAAGTTTTATAGCATTTTAGGACATGCCCCTCAGGATTAGTGGAGTACTGCCTTCTAAGGAGACAACCACCATTACAAGACTTGTAATTGGCCAAACAGACTTGAAACTGGGCATTTTCCAGCTAGTGCAAATGCTCAAAAGTACTTCCTCTAGGACCCATTCAGACAGTGCAGGCTGAACCAAGGCATGACAATAATATTGTTCCTTTAGTGACATCAAATCACCATTCTGGAAACCAGGATAGAGATTCACAAGTAACTGGTTTTTTTTTCCTTTTATTAACCAGTACAGTAATTTATTCCGGTGAATAAGGAACCTTAACACTGGTCTATTATAAACATGTCCCAAACCAGTCNTTAATGATTTGTAGGCAGAAGGGGCTTTGATAGTTTCCGTATGTTTGTGAGGCTGACTGGGATTTACATCAACTCTAAGAGAGTGCACTCTGCTCTGTCCAGACATGACACTAGAGCTTGGAAAATGTCGTCTTTTCAGGAGAAATTTTAATAAACAAAGCCAGGCTTTTCAAGGTTGAAAATGTTTCACAAAGTCTGGTCACTAATAACCGGCTTATGCCCAAGTGAATGTAAGCAGGTAAACCACTTGCAAGATGCACCTAAATGATTTACAAACCAAAAGTCAGGAGTTATTTAGGTGTTTGAAAAAGCTACACCTCTGAGTGCCAAGACTGTCAGCCAGAATCATGGAGTGCATTTCCTAAACACTAGTCAGTCTATGCAGGGGATGGGACAGAAGTATCTGTCCCATATGACCTTTCTTGGTGTTACTTATTCTGCTTATTAAGCTGCAGAGTTTAACTTCATTGTCCTAGAAAAAAAAAAAGTCTCATCTTTGTGAATATAACAATATCCAAACCAGAAAGGATTTACTCACACAGGATATCATCATGAACTAGGTACACACTGAATTCAGACCTCCTGAACAGCCGAAGGCTGAATGTCTCCTATTGACTCAACATCTCCAAGCCAACCAGCATGAAATGCTTGGAACGATGTCCTGGGTTAAAAACATTCAAGTGGGGCCCTCAAACAGACCTTGCCATGGGCACTCGGATCCCAACATCCCATTGACTTTGTGATAGAATTTAAGGCTTTCCTATCAACAAGAATTGTGGGGTTTAACAGGTCTACAGCAACTACAGCAATGAATTCCTGCCAAGGGTGCAGGCTGTAGGTGAAGTGTAAGAGTAGTTTATGTGGGTACGCCTT
>WAAB01012755.1:33479-49712 GCA_013389865.1 Piaya cayana | reverse complement strand
AACCCACACAGCCCAGTAAACTGGGAGAGAGAAATGTCTGACCCCTGATTTACACCCTGATCTTACGTAGAAAAATCACATGTAATACTGGGAAATGTAGTTCTTCCTCAGCCACCACCTGGCTATTCAGGAGAGTCCAAAATTAAACCCATCGCACCTTTCATACCAACCAATTACAGAACATAAAGTGAAAGAATACTAAATACAAAAGTATTAATAGAACATCTTTAATAAAGGAGAAAACAATTTTACCAAGGAAATTAATCAAATTGTATTATAAAACTGAATAAATTGATAGCCAAGGCAATTTCATCATGTTTTTTATCAACTTGTGGGCCAATTTTAAACTGTATTAATAAGAAAATTGAATCTCTTCAGCTCTCAATATTATCAAAATAGGAAACTTCCTTTCTGTCCCTCATCATTGAGCTGTAACATTGTTTGGAATAGAGCTTCAATAAAAACATTAAATCTGCAAGAAGAAACATCTAGAATACAAATGAAGATATTCTCTTTGAACCTATGGCCTTGTCCACATCAGTAAAAATAATTAACATTTTTATGCTTTCCTAAATGTTATTTGTTGTTATACATACCTGTAACTTTTGCTCCTTCAGTTTTCATCATTTACCCTCTACTCACTGCTGTGATCTAGCCACAACAGTAACATTTGTCTGCTTCTTTTGTCCTGCTTCTTTAAACAGATAACTTTCTATAGCTGTTCTCATTTAGAACAGCTTATGAACACCTGATTCACTAAATGAAGGATAATTAAGTGCCTTACCAAGATTTAATGTCTGGAAAAGAAAAATGAATAAAAGTGCATTTGTTTGTTAATTTGCTAATTTCATTTTGTTTATGTTATCCTTGGACTGTGTCAGTTGCCAGTCAGCTACAAGAAAGGATTTCTCAGTTTCTGCAGATTGTCTTTCGCAACTTATACTGCCCCAACATTTCCCCTCTGTTCTGAAGGCTTGGCTAATGAAAGGGAATGATATAAATGTGATCACAGTGAACTTTCTTATAAGTCCTACAATTTATGGGGAAAAAATGGTGATCTTGCTTTCCAGACACCAACAAGAAAAAAGGGGAATAAGTACAATGTTCTGCTTGAATAAGTGAGCATACAGCAAGAAACAGACCTCATTACTTAAGCTCATACAGATCATTTGCATAATGGGTGGTCTAATTCTACCGAAGCACATATGCACACACCCTACTCATCTTTATCCATAATTTTTCTTCTTGTTCAAAAAATCAAGGACTCTGGATGGCATGGCATCTTTAAGGGCATTATTAATTTTTTTGCTATCTTTTTGACTACTGTATTGCTTTGATAGTACTTCTAAGTAAAAAAATATTTGCCCTGTTTTTTAATTCAGGAGTTGGAAGGGAAGAACTGAAAACTTCTGTTTTCACTCCTGGGTTTTTCATTACTTTGAAGATACTAGATTCTCCTCTACAATACTCTCAAGGTTAAAAAAAAAGTTTGGAAAACATTTTGATTCTCATGGGTGCGTACCATGTAGATACTACAACATATTGCTGCAAGAATTTCTGAAGAGGAAGTAGAGGACTATCTTTAAGCTTTGCATTTAAACAGAAACAGGTAAACTATTTTTAAAGAACTGAACAAGTTTTGAAGTGAATGATCAAAAGAGGAAAATGCACATGGCACTAACACTGGGTCTGACACCGTCAGATTGCTCTTGAAGTGTTCATGTTCATTCATTATTTTTTTCAGTTAGTCTCAAAAGCCCAGGGAAAGAAAAATAATCTTTCTGAATAATTTAAAGCAGTTCGCTCTTTTCAGTCATCAGTCCTTTTCTTCTTGTGTGTATCTATAATCTCACACAAATAATTTTAATTTATCTGAGGATGTGCAACATCCATCTTGAAGTCTGAAGCAGCAGGAGAGCAAAATGGAAAAGAAATATTTGTAACATTTTAAGGAAAATCTAAAAAGAAGGCAAAAATCCTCTAACATGACTGAAGATTTATAAAGAATTGAGTGATACAAAGACTTTTTTTTGCAAGAGATCCATTAGTTTGCTGGTCATTACCAACTAAGTGGGGGGGTACATAAAGATGAATAAAAAGTGAATAGCTTTTTTATTTAAGGCTACCATGTTTGTAAGATGGCTTTTGCCCTCCTTTGATTCATGTCAGACATCTATTATAAAGTGCCCTGTTTCTGGAGACTCACCCAATATGATTAGCATCATCATTTATATTACAGTAGTACTTCAGAAGCCAGAAGTGAAATCAGCAGCCTTTCGTTTAGACATTGTATGAACAGTCCTTGCCTTAAAGAGATTGCCAACTAAAAAAGAAAATCATAAAGACAGGAGAAAGGAAGTATTTATCTTCTCTAAAAGGAACAGTGTCAGAAAGTATAATTTAAAATGACCAGGAAAAAAATCTAGATGAGTGGAGATATTGAACCATCTTCTGAGTCTCAACTCTACTTTGACCAGAGAGGTCCCCCAGTTTACAACTTGCAGTAATTTCAAAAGAAGTATTCTTTGTTTTAGAACCAGACTGGCCTCTAGCCCATGGTAATCACTTTTGTAAACTCACGCAACAAATATGATGTCAGGAAACCAAGAGATTTTAGGTACTATTAGTAGAAGAAATAATATTTTGTGACATGTTGCCTAATAACACAAGAGAGGCTGTGTGCATGTCTCCTGGATTCTAATTCTGAGCACAAACACAGTAAGTGCAAGTAAATCTTTGGCAGAAAATACTCTGTCCACATGGTTTGTTTCCTTAATTCTGTATGAGTTATATAGAACAGCACTTCTCTAGTTCATAAACAGTAACTGAGACACAAAGCAGCCTGCCTCTTATTTCAGCTTCTGCTCCAGAAAGCAGGTTCTGCCCGGAGCTATGCAGAAATTGTCACCATTGAAGCTGCGTACATGTTGAGTTATACCAGAAAATAAAAGAATTAAAGTAAGAAAAAGATGATGATTTTGAATTTAGTCAATTTAAACTGAGACATCAAGGAAGTTGTAATAAGAAAGAAAAGAAGCCATAATAAAACCAGAAAATTATGTCTTGGAGGCTACCTAGTCTTCTTCCGCTAGAATATCAAGAAGTTGCATGACCTATATCTGAATTTCTTGGAAAGGATCTTGTATTTTGGTTTCTTTGGTATCATGAAGGTATTTTTAACACTCTTACACATCTCTGTTTTTACATACAGCAGCTTTGGACATAGGCAGAGGCAGGAAACATATTCAGCTTCTTGCAGGTAACTGCTTGTTCATGCTTGGACAAGTTGAGTTCTCATGGCTTGGGACATACAGTCAAGAAAAGGAATGAAGAGGTGAATTCTGAATATGTATACACCTTGCTAGAGGAACTTTCTTTTAAGCAAATGAAAGAGGATATGTTTTACTTTTTTTGGAAAATTATTAATGAGCTAAAGAACAGATGCATCTGGGACAATGTCATCAACCCCCTGAGCAGCAATGATTTGAAACAGTTTGTCATATGTACTTGATCCTGATTAAAATAAGACAAATTAGCAAGTTTCACCTCTCTTGATGGAGAACAGATAATTGTCTTTGTTTTTGCTTCCAAATAGATAATTTCAAAATTTATTACTATTCAGCAATAGGATAAATGCAAATCACTGCTTTGTCATTATAATGCTCATTCTCAGCTACTAGAAACCCCCCTTCCTGAGGGCACTGATGGGCATTGACTGCCCCAGATGCCCTGCTGCCACACCACCCAATGGTGCAGCTCCAGTTAAGCTCAAATGTGAGGGGTTCTCACTCTTCTTGGGCTGTGCTGTAAGCTTGCTTGTTCTCAGTCCTGCTCCAGGCTGTTTATTGCTTGGGTCAGCATTGGCCCAGACTTGCCTTTGCCTGAAGACTGCTGGACCAGGGCTGGAGTGTTTTAGAGTCCTCCTGTACCCACCAGTGAATTCCCTCCCTGCCTGGGACAGCCTCAGATCACCTGCCCTGACAGACATGGTCATGTGGCCCAGAGTGTTTGCTGCATAATACAGAACTTCCGTTTATCTTCTAAGAAACCTGCCTCCTTTGCTTCAGATAAAACAGAAATGAAAAACTTCAGGGCTTTGTATTTCTAAAGTGCCTTTATGGGAAGAAAGGAAGACTTTTACATGATTTGTTGACCAGGTAACAATATGAAACATATTTCTAGTCAATAGATGGAGCCCACAGAGCACCATCACTTTTTAGGAGTGGGTGGTTTTGTTAGGAATGGGACAAGGAAGTGTTGCAGTGAGAGGGGGAAGGAATGAGTCAGTTCAACATCAACAGAGGTATGACCTTAAGGGAGCATGGGGCTAAAAGGTTGCTTCAGCTGCAACTTGTAGTTCACAAAATCAGGCTCCACTCATCTCTCAGACTCAAATATCTGTGGCAGAACTCATTTGGCCATTCAGTATTCATTTACTGGATGTTAAGAAATGGGAAATTCTCTTTTTAAACACTTACACTATTAATTAATTGCAGCAGGGAGGCATGAATGTTTTTTTCTGACTCAGCCACACACAAGATGGCAGATGGTCCATACAGAGCCTGAAGAAGGCTGAATATGAATACATTTATTTAAGATATTTTTGTGAGAAATGTAAAATTACACGTTTTCTAGAAGTAAAAGATTATTCTCCATACAACCTCCTTAGTAGTACTAGATACTAAGCAGAAAATATGCAGTGACAAGTGCTATTGTTGAGTAGAAGAGCTCCTCCTTTTTGATCTGTGCCAAGCTAGCCTAGATTTCACAACATTAAAGAAACTATTTTGTATTAGTAAAATAGTTAGCCAACTAGATTAGTTAGCTTAAAATGTGTGAGTCTTTCAATGGTGGTAATATGAACTAGTAAGTGAATGTGATTAAAATAAGGTTGCTGTTATTTTATTCCTGAAGTAGTCTTATCTAAGGTATTATATTTTTAGATACTGTCACAGATGTCTCTTAATGGATGAGAAAAGGAAATGTGGAGTTCAGAAGATGAGAAAACAATCTGTAAAATGCTTAATATTCCTAAGTGTTAAATGTAGTAGAACTGATGGATGTCTAGCTCTGCAAAAGGATAGTTATTTCATGTTACTGATTTTGGATGACTGTTTGAAAAGTCTTTTCTCAAGGGAAGAAACTAACTGTGCAACCATAGATGTAGGAAGAAAAAATATTCCAGGACTTTGCAAAGCACACGTTACCACAAACAGAAAAATTCAGGACTTCATACCTTCATTTATAGGAGGCAGCTTTTGTGATACATTGATATTTCTAGGTTTCTCACCATCATCTAAACATGGTGTCAATAAGCATAAAATCCCTCTTTTGCTATGTTGACATCCTAGGGCCTATATTTCTAATATAACTTTAATTTTCCTCTAAGTTTGGTAAAATGCATGCTAATCCTCACAGTTCCATTCACGTAGAGAAGAGTGGCTTTCTAAGTGATGGACTTTCAGGGAGTCTGGTGGCATTCTCTTGACTTCTCAAGCAAGAAACAAATCCAGTGCTTTCAAGGAAAAATATTCTAGGATTTTTTTTCCTTTTTCTTTTTTTTTTTTTTCATGGAGAATAAGTTGCTCCCACAAAGATTAATTTTCAACATCTACCTGTTAGTGCTGTGTGTATGCTAAAAAAATGCTTGATGTCATTGATGAAGATGATGTTGATAAGCTTAACTTATAACTACCTTTGTGAAGTAGCATTCATGAAATTTAATAGCTGAGGAGTGAAAAGGTATTTCTTTGTTGAAGTATGATAAATTTGAATTAGCTTTTCTCTGTGGATGTGATTTTGTTAAATGCTGATCCTCATACTTGCAGAAAAAAACCAAGGCATCACGTCTTTGCCACAGCACAAAAGCATCCCTAGGGGTACATACTGTAGAATAGCTTAAAGGCAGTGAACCAACAATCTAGATGACTTTCTCTTAACTTTCTCATGCAATGATATCCCAGAAGTTTTGCCTCCCTGGCTGCAAAAAGAGAGAAATTCCCTTTGCTTTACATTTTTGATGTTGAAAATGCTTAATGCTCTTTAAGGAGAGAGTTAAAAAAATATTTATGTGTTTTAGTACTTGAGTTTCATTTTGGTAACAGTCAAATTTAAGTTGAAACTGCTACAGTTAGTCTCTTGCTCCATCTGTGTTTAATCACTCCATATTTGGAACAATATTTACCAAATTTTCAGAATGAATCACACTTAAGCAAAAATGAAACCATTGCAAAGACTGGTGTCTGGCAATTACCACAGCCTCAGGAATCACCATTCTGTGGACCACAATGTGGTAGCTATCAGTTTAGGCTTTTTTTTCAGGAAAAAACCTTCCACATGTAGTTTGTTGAAACCTATTCAGGAAATCATGCAAGCAATCATTCATAACTTGCATTCTATCAGGAAATCTGGAACACTGTAGTGCTTTAAAGTTTGACCAACATTTCTCCCATCCCTCTCCACAAATTTAATTTTCTCTCTCATTTAATTTTCTTCATACATGCTTGTATACTTTCATATTTATAGATATAGTATTTCTGTTGTGAATGTTTGTACACTTTGACTTTTCATAAACTCAAAATCTGGATCTCTGGTCATAGAGGTGATGAGGGTGTAGCAGCCTCCACTGCCTCTATTCAAAACACCTGGAGAAGAATAACTCTTCTGCTTAGGAGTCAAGTATGAGCAGCATAGGTCTGAGGAGACAGCAGCAGCAGCGAAGTCTGTCTTTTTTTGAAAGCTAAATAATCAGTGTGAACCTGGCATGTTGGTCTAATTCTGAGCCCCAAAGCTTCCCCATTTTGCCTTACAATGCTTGATCATACCTTCTTGATTTCAGGTTTTCACTTCTAGATCAAATAAACAACTTCGTGAATGACCTGTTTTTAGTTTTTATTCGTAAGTAAGTAAAGCACAATGACTATTAATCTTCATACTTCTTTGAAAGAACTAAGACAATTGAGTAGTTTTCAGATGTTTGAAGGTTTTTAGTGACATTGGAAGTGGACAGAAGTCCAATGTAAAAAAAATTGTAGAAATAATATAATAACATATAAGCTGCCTTGAGTTCTTTTGTCAATTACTGAGACATTTAGTGATTTAATCACAACTACCATGTTATTTCTGAATAACTGTATAAAAGGCTTTTGTTTGCCTTGCAACATTCTCTGGACCTAGAGTGATGGTTGTTTTTTATCTTAGATAGAAAGCAAATTTAAGATATAGTTCCCTTTGGTGGCATTTGTCATGCAGTGTGATCTTCCTTTATCCTTCAATGTGCATGTGAATGCGTATTTTATGAGTCTTGTCTTAAAACTGGATCCACTGCTACTGTGAAGTGGATACTGCACTTCATTTTAGCTATGATTCATTAAATGTATTAAGATTTTTTTTCTGTACTAATAGTTAAGGTTTTAAAATTATTTGAATGATAGCTGTAATATCAAACCTACAAACCAAGATACTGAAAAGTAGTAACTTCCATAAGAAACCTGATCTTCAACCAGGAATCTCATTACTAGTACAAAACAGAATTGCTCTTTACTCAGTGACAGATGCATCTCTTTAACACACTTATTAGAAAATTTAACTCTTCTGTAGCATCCAGGACTTGAATTGATTTTTGAAGACATCCCCCCCCCTCCATTTTGTATTGCTTTGTGAGCTTTTGTAGTGTTGGGAAAAAGTATGAGAAATCTAAAACCCATTAATCACACTTCTAGATTGAATCATGTCTGAATTTATCAGAGTGGAAAAAGGAATATATTTTTTCTTCCATATTTATTTATTTCTGTAACCAAACAGATTGGTGGGAATGGTTGGACTCAATGACCCGGTGGGTCTCTTCCAACCTGGTGATTCTATGATCCTATGATTCTAACAGCTCACATTAGCCAGGCCTCTACTACAAATGTACATTTAAAAAACCTGTGACAGGATGATAGTCAGACAATGGGAGTGCAGGACAAATAGCTGAATTATAATGCTGGACTTTAGAAGAGCACACTTTTGTCTCCAAATAATGGGGATCTTTTTAATAGGATCTCATGGTGAACAGGACTGGAGGGCTTAAGGGAGTCAAGGAAAGCTACGTAACTTTCAAGGACAGCCTCCTTGGAGCACAAGAACAGTCCACTGCAATGTGCAGAATGTCAATCAAGTATGGCAGGAAGGTATCATGGATGGACAGAGCACTCCTCACTCAGTTGAGAAGTGAAAAGGACGTGCAAAGAAGGAGGAAGCAGTGCCAGGCTACTTGGGAGGAATATGGAAACGCTGCCTGCATGTATGGCAATGAAGTTCAAAAGGTATGTGAAGATCCTCAAGAAAGGCTTCTTTTACATATGTTGGCAGCCATGAAAAATTTGGGACCCTCAGCTTAATGGCGTAGGAGACCTAGAGACAAAAGACATTCATAGAGTACTGATACAACAAGCCTAGGCAAAAGTTTTGAAAAAACTTTCAGTTTTGTTGTTTTCAAAATTTAATTTAATTCATTGTCAAATTGGAAAAAAACGAGTATTTAATTTCAGATTGTCTCAGACCATCAGGACTTTTTAACTGACTCAAAACATTAATTCAAGTCTATTCAAGATTACACTTCTCTTGCTTGGTTTGTTGCACTTGCTGCCCACTTACTCTAACTCTTCACTGTCTCCTATAAATGAATGACAGTGTTTTAGCAGAATCATTTCCACCTGTGTTCATCAGCTGGTCACCAGAAATGCTTCCCGGTGAGTCTCACTAAAATTATATGATAGTATTGTTTCTTTCTTCCTCAAGACATTTAAGCCTGCATGCATCGAAACTGTGAATATACCTGCACAGATTTAAGTAGTCATTGCTATTAATGGTATTCCAATGTCAGCAAATGGCTCCTACTGAAACCTGAATTCCCAAGCCCCTCTACCCCCTCCCTCAAAAGAAAAAGAACCAAACAAAACCAAAAACAACCCCCAAAACATACACACAAAGTTCTGGAAAAGTACTGCTCTCCTAGATCTTGTTGCACTGGTAAATTTATGATGATATTACCTAGTAGTGTCACATTTTCAAACCCTTTGTTGAACTGAAAACCAATAGCTTAGCATCATCTTCTCAGCAACTATCAATTCTGAATTATTGTGTTCTCTTGACTAACAAATACCTAATGTGCAAAGAAGGCTAATTCCTCTTTCTCCTTAGAGAATCTCACAGAAGAATGAGGACTTTTGCCTTCCCTTATTTTCAGTGAAGTCAGGTTTTATTACATTCCTTTGGGTCATGCAAAGAACTGCTGTGTCAAATGTTTTAAGACAACACTGTGAATATTAATGCAGTAGGATGACCTGAATAAAAATTATAGTTTTCAATAACTGCTTTCAACATTGAATAAAGTAGTAAATTAATCCTCTGTGCTCTCATTTGGTAGAATAAAGTAAGGTGCATGGACTAAATTGGACTTGGGTGAGCTGCTTTGTTTAATTTGTGCTCTAGAAAAAGGTAGCTCTTTTGTTTTGATGAATCAGACTCTGAGGGGCTTCAAACAGCAGTGAAGTTTCACCTCATCAAAGCAGTCTTTTTCCATCAGAGTTGCTTCTCAGCTTAAGGAATTTAATGGAATGGGTTTTTGCAGCCAATCTATACTGGATATAAGTGACACAGAGTTGGAGAAAGCAGACTGGAGTTGAGCTAGTGGTGAACTTTACCCGATACAGCAGTTCCTCTACTTTTATGCTGTAATTTAGAGTGGGCTTTAAGGAATTTTTTAAATTATCTAAAGTATCTTCTTGGTGTTTGACTGTCTAGACTGGGGGGGATTGAATTATGGCATAGGCTGCCTTTCTTACTTGCTCAACAGGTTTACTATAGATACTCATTACATACTCATTACAGCTGAAATTCTGATCCTGAAATTATTTGTTTTATCAAGTTAGTGTAAAATTCAAAGTTAGTCTCAAATGTGTACTTATAAGGTTAGGTAATAAGGTTAGGTAATAGAGTGATAATTTTGCATACTGACTTCTTCAAAATAGTCTCTAAAGTAATTAGAATGGGATATATGCTAAATGAGTCTCATGGTTTTGCACATGATAGGGATGAAACCTGTTTATACCACTTTTTACAAAATTTTTAAAGATGAAAGTATTATAATTTAAATGTATTAACAGAAAACCTATGTGTTGCTCTACTATAAAAAGTAAAACTGTATGGTCTAAATAAAAGCTTCAACTTCAAAAACAAGAGATTTAAATCCCCATTACAAATGTTTGCAAATAGTACAAGAGATACTTGGATACTTCTCTGTAAGTCAGATAGAATCTTCTTTTGAAGCATGATGTAAAAAAAGTTTGAGTTTATTATTGATTATTTATGTTTTTTAAAGAATATTTTTTCTATTTTTTCTAAGTGACTTGAATGATTATCTGATAACTGCAAAACAAAAGGTACAAAATGCAGAGATGTCTGCTCTGCCTGGAAGGCCTAGAAAGGTATGTAATTTTGTGTGAACTTTTAAATTTTCCTTACCCACTAGACAATATTGCTCTGAAGAATGTAATTGTGAAAACTTCTAGAGCTATGAGTTAAGGACATTTTAATGTGTGTTATCTTTTTATGAAATATTTTGCTCTGAAGAATGCAGCTACTGAAATAGTGCTGTGTAGCTGATAAGAGAGATATATTCTGGAAAGCTGTTGTGTCAAAATTTTGGAAGAGGATGAATAATCATAGAATCGTAGAACAACCAGGTCAGAAGAGACCCACCAGATTATCGAGTCCAACCATTCCTATCAAACACTAAACCGTGCCCCTCAGCACCTTGTCCACCTGTGCCTTAAACACCTCCAGGGAAGGTGAATCAACCACCTTTCTGGGCAGCCTGTTCCAATGCCCAATGACCCTTTCTGTGAAAATTTTTTTCCTAATGTCCAGCCTAAACCTCCCCTGGTGGAGCTTGAGGTCATTCCCTCTTGTCCTGTCCCATCACTTGGGAGAAGAGGCCAGCACCCTCCTCTCTACAACCTCCTTTCAGGTAGTTATAGAGAGCAATGAGGTCTCCTCTCAGAAGAAAAGAGGAGTACATTCTTTAAAGGAGAAGCAATCACAACTCAGGTTTGAATCAACAAACATTTGATGAAGGAAGAAATTTAATTTTTTATTATCAGGAGAAATAACTAAGTTATCTTAAATTTGGTTGTTTAACTTTGAAAGTCCTGATGGTGAAAGGAAAGAATAGGGGAACAAACTTTGTAATGTGTATATGTTTTTTTCACTTTTTGTGATCTCCTTATAATCACTGTATTTGAAGATAAGGCCCAGAAATATTGTCATCTTTCAAGAACATGTCCTCACTCTGAAATTTTAGCAGTTTGAGTGTGAATTAGTGTATATAAGAGCTCTAACTCCAGATGAAGTTTTAGGCACCTCTCTATATAATAAGAAAATCACAACTCTACTTTCAAGTCTGTGGAGCTTTCTTACGAGTCCTTAACTCCACAAAGGAAATTAGTTTTCCTCTTCAGTCTTCTCACCTGAACTGATCTCCCTGGATTGCTCTTTTTCCCTCCTATGACTGTGTCTGTTCTCACTTGTTTCCAAATGTCCCAACTGCATTCTACATGGAAATTAGCACTTCATATCATCCTCAGGAACTTAATTTAAAATGCTGAAGAAGTATTTTCCATAGATGATTTATATTATTCTAGTAATGTTGATTTTAATTGTACCATTAAGATAGACATGTATAAACTGTGCACTGCCTTCTATGAGCAAGGAATTATAAAACAAGAATACATTTTTTACATTAGTTGGTTAATGTGTTGGCCACACCTTTGGCTGCTTTACTTTCACTGTTCTAATGTGAAATTCTGTGCAATTTATTTGAAATTTACCATCCCTTTGCTGAGCATCTGCTTTGCCATCAGAGGAATTTTTAAAGAGTAAGGTAACGAGAGAACTAGCAAAAGTAATCTTGGTCAAACAACTGTTTCTCAGCACAGTATTCTATGTAAATTCATCATAGAAATGGAACAGTGCACGAAAGCCTGATGGGTAAGAAATAGTTAATGATGAAATAATAATAATAATAAAAAAAATCCCAGTTATTTTGTGCTCTCTGATATACTATTAAAAATAATTCTAAATAATACAGGGTGGCAAGCAAAAATCTAAATAATATACTGTATTGTTGTCATGGAACATGTCATATGATACACTATCAAATATTTTTTTTCCAAAATTTGTTCTGTGAATGTAATAGAGAAGAAAAAAAAAATGATACAAATTTTGAAGTAGCATAAAACTGTAATGTTATAAACCACTTAGTGATAAGCTGTTACGTACATCCTTAGTTCTAGTGTTTCATAACACTGCTATTATATGTTAATGAAAGGAAAATTCCCAGCATATTGAATTGAAATATGTTCTCCTTATGATGTGTTTAGTGATACCAGATGACAATTTTTTCCACTCTTACTCAGCACATTTTGCAAAGTGATGAAAAATATTAAAGCTTTTGTTGTTTCTGCTCTCTGTGTTAACCACCAGCTCACAGAACCCCATGACCTTAGTGGAGTGTCTTCAGTTCTCTTACATTGTCTCTATTGTTTGTCTAACTTTTTGTTGGCATTGAATAACTATCACTCCAGCCTTTTCCTGAGGTTAGTTTCTTTTGCAGACATTTGGCTAATGTAGTTGATTTTTACTTTCTTTAGTTTCACAAATTATACATACCTAGATGCATCGCAAGTTGTCACTACATGTATTTTATACACTGGAAGTTAATGTTTTTTAAGACTTTGCTTTCTTTGTTACTAGGTAGACAATAGCACAAAATTGAGCTCTTTGTACTCCAAATTTCTTAGCTAATTATTGTTAAAAGAAGATACAAAGCTTTGGGAAAATGCTAAACCTGCTTTCACTATATTTTGATGCAATTTGTTTATCTACGTTATTTGTTTGGTTCAGAATACATTTATGTCATTATGTTTCATAGAGATTCACTGGTTACTATGGTGTTCTGAGGTTAATTGAGTAATCATTAATTGTCTGTATTGTCTAGTAAAAGTGAATTAAAATTTATTTGAATCCAAATGAAACACACATTCTGGCTTTTTATCATCTGAAAGGGTTCAGTGCAGTTCCTCTAATACAGACATCTATCAAGTGACCATGTGGTTAGCTTATAACACTTAGCATATAGCAATAATTCTTTTCATTTTGAAAAATAAGCTCCATGTTAAAACTAACTAGAATTTGTTTGAACCTCTGATCTATAGACCTAACTTAGATTTATGGCTGCTTGATCTCCATTTGAAGTCACTTAGTCCTAATTTTCCTGACAATCAGGTATGTGATTTACGAATATTTTAAGTCTCCTTAGAAACAATGCAAAATCTTAATCATCATAAAGTGGGTGGTAGCATTTTTATTTCATTTTGTCCAACTTTGTTTTACTAATGCCATTTCATTTTCCTTTTATGATTATTTTGTGTATTTTATTATGCTGAAAACCACAGTAAAAAACCAATGAAATTTCATCTGAACAAGAAAATATTTGTCATACAGGAGGCTTACAGTGGTGTTGCATGTCAGGCTGTTAAATGTTATCACTTCCAGACACAATCAGAAATATTTTTTAAATTGGAATGGAACAAATAATTAGGCCATTGATCTAGACTTGAAAGAGAACCAATGCGAGTCATGGATACTTGCATAATCCAAGTTCTTATGGCAATTCTAATAAATGTGAAAATCCTCATAATATGGAGACAGAAAAAAGATAAAGTCTACCATTCATAACCATGAAAGTAGTTGCAGAAAACGAACTTCTCAAACACATAATCCTCTACCCAGAAGCTTTTTGTTAGCTGTTAGCTTATTCTGCTTTCTTTTCCCTGACAGTTTTAATAGCTGGAATTAAGACAGTCAGTCATATTTATAAATTTGCACAACCATTAATGTGTCTTTTGTAGCTGATTACTAGCCAACAGCCTTCTATCTATCATAGTTGCCAGCTAGAGAAAAACAATTTTTGGAACTTTATATATGTCAACAATAAGGAGAACCTGCTTTCTTCCACAAAAAGTGTTCCATTTCACAAGATGGTATTTGAACTAGAAGATATTTTATGTTCTGACATACTGTATTTATTGCAGTAGATATTTGTTCCTGTGTCAACATTTTTTTTAGTATTTTGAATAAACATACCAATTTAATATATGTGTTGACACATATATTCAAATATACTGCAAGTATATATTGCCACCTGTTACTCACTGTTTCCTTTAACTTTCAATAATGGAGAAGAGGTATTTTGTGTTTAAACCACCACATTAGATATATGTCTGATGAGTTCTCAGGCTAATCTAAATTCAAGGATATTCCATGAAATAAGTTTTTTACGGTTTAAAAATATGATTTATAGGAAATGTGTTAACTATACATAGTTCTTGATTAATCAGGTATGGTTGTATAAGAAATCATAAAAATGCATTTGAAGAATGGGAATTATACAAATTCTACTGTAGTATGCAAGTTGGTGATTTAAAGCTGGGAGACAGAGTAAATTACTCTTACACGTGCACTAGAAATAGCAGTAGGCTTATTTTTACTATAAAGGGGAAAATATGACATAATAGTCACACAATAAAACATTTTGCTTGTATCCATTGGAGTTTGTTTAGTTGCATAGTTCTAGTGGTTTCTATGTATATATCTCTCCATATGTATGCCATCTCTGCCTGCGTTCTGTGCCACTACATTTCATCTGCACAGTTCTCTCATTTATCTTTTTCTAGTTCTCTTTCCTAAACCAGAGCTCTTAATCTATCCTGACAGTGTGTGGATGTAAGAATTACAAGAAATGACCCACACTAGACAAGTTTATCACAGCTCTTTCTGACTGTGTCGTGAGGAAGGTGCTTATTTTTATTCACCTGCTAGACCTTCTGTCTATCCATTGATTTATTTGTAGCAGGGAGAGTTAAGTTATCCAAAATGAAGTATCTGATTCTTAGATTTAATTAAGGGAAAGGATGAATGCATTTTCCTATTCTCTATCTGTAAAATGGTGTACTACTTCATTCTAGAGCTCTTAAATGCTTATTACAGTTTTATGCTTTAGCAAAGCATGAGTAATTTCATGTAGAACAACTTATAAGATCCTGAGTGAGGGGAATACCTCAAAATTGAACAGGCAGAAACAAAAGCAGTTAAAGGTTGGGATAGAAGATTAAATGACCTGCTGCAATTGTACTTTGCTAGTAACAAAAGGTGAGAAATTAAGGCACACGTCCTAAGATGTGGCCAGACCAGCTGGTCACAGAGTAATGCCCCCTCTCTCCTTTTATTATAATTACAGAAGAGTAATTGTTGATACATTGGCAAGGATAAGAATGAAAATAGTCATTGATCTGAAGCCAGTCTTCTTTGCTAAAGCCACTAGTCAGTTGTTTGCTCACTAACTTGCTGTAGTGCTACCTAAACTAGCTAAATAGTTCTGGTTGGCACAGTTTAGCTAAAATATTTTGAAGCAGAATGTTTCAGCTTCTCTGGACACAATGTTTTTAGAAATACATAGTGTGTTTCCAAAACACATTGCATCTACATTTTATATGAAGAATCCATCAGGATACAGTTTCTGCTTGTTTGTTCAGATTTGTACAGCTAATACAAGTGCTTCAGAGTACAAAATGTGTCTCTATAACATACAGTGTAGAGATTTCCGAACTAGTCTGAACTCTAGGTACACTGATGCATGACCTAGTAACTGAATGGCTGTAACACCCATAACACTACACTGTGACAGACTGGTATACCAGAGAATGTGAAACTGTAAAGTATGTTAAACATGGCACCAAGTTAAGCCATGTAGGATGTGAGTATGCTTCAGTTCTCTAAGGCATTAATTCATATATAGAATTTTTCATGGCTACCTCTTGGAGCAGAATTTTTATCTTCAGAATTTATAGATTTGGAAATAGTTTGAGTCCACAAAACAACATGCTTCAAAGAATGTGTGATTCAAAGAATGTGGCATATGTGCTGGCCAAATCCCTTTCCATCGTCTTCCAACAGTTCTTGAAGACTGGGGAAGTTCCACTGGACTGGAGGCTGGCTGATGTTGTGCCCATCTACAAGAAGGGTCACAGGGAGGACTCGGGGAACTACAGGCCTGTCAGTCTGACCTCAGTGCCCGGGAAAGTCATGGAACAGGTGATCTTGAGTGCTATCATGAAGCACTTGCAAGAGAAC
>WAAB01012755.1:5805-32755 GCA_013389865.1 Piaya cayana | reverse complement strand
GGAAAAAAGTTTTCACAGAAAGGGTCATTGGGCGCTGGAACAGGCTGCCCAGGGAGGTGGTTGATTCGTCTTCCCTGGAGGTGTTTAAGGCACAGGTGGACAAGGTGCTGAGGGGCATGGTTTAGTGTTTGATAGGAATGGTTGGACTCGATCCGGTGGGTCTCTTCCAACCTCGTTATTCTGTGATTCTGTGATTCTGAGAGTTGTGATATTGCATACCCAAGATTAGACTCTTAATGCTACAGATCCCCTTAATCAAGAGGATGGAGAAGAAAAAGAACTTTTCAAACAAGTCTTTAATGTTAAAACACTCTGCTTGCTGTCTTTAATGTATGGGACCCATGGCACAAGGCAACCCTTCAATACCTATCAGGAGATTGTAAAAATGATGGAGCTTGACACTCTGCAGTGGACTATGACACAACGGTCATAATTTGAAACAGGAGAGGTCCAGTCTGGATACAAGGAACAACCTTCTCCATGAGTGAAGTCAAGCATTTGAACTGGTTGCCAAGAGAGGTCACAGTCTCCATCCTTGAAGGTTTTTGAAACCTAACTGGATAAAGCCCTAAGCAACATGTTCTGACCCTGCTTTGTGCAAAATTATGGATTATCAACCTTTTGAGTTTCCTTCTGAATCAAGATATCCTACCTTATGATCACAGGATGTATGTATATTCAAAATGAATGTGTGAGTGTAGCTCAAGCTGGCATATCCATGGTGACTTTCAGGTAGATGTTGTAGGTGCAAATAGCAGTGATGGACTTTAACAGCACCAGACAACAAGGCTAAAATTTCGTTCCTTCTTGGGCCACAGTTTCATTTCCATGTCCATAAGACATACACTTCCAAGGTTTTTAAAACTCTAGCTTAATTTCTTGGCAGTACTTGCATGTGAAAAAAAATGATGTAACTTCTTCCAGGTTGCAACCAGCATAGACAAATGAGATTTAAAAAAACATTCATTTTCCTAGTGTAGTCTAGTACTCTGGGATAGCAGTGGTCATGATTGCTAAATTGATATAATTTCTGTGATTATGTATGATTTTGAAGCAGACATCACATTGAGATTAACAGCTTTTCGGGGCAATGGCAAACCATTTGAGTAGATGGTACAGCATGACAATATGTTTTATATGTTTCTGCTTTTGGTTTTTACCTAGAGACATACCTTTCAAGGCTGAAGTACATGTGAGAATGGTGGCACAAAAATAACATGAAAACAGACTGTTAAGGACTGAGACTGTAACTACTTCCAGTTAAGAGCAGCACTCACTGCCCAGAGTACTCTAGTTGATTTCTGTGAAATAATAGAAATCAACATGATTGCTCCCAACAGTTAGCACTACTGGTCACATTCTCAGCTACCTAAAACTGAAGATACCAGCCGAGAATTTTATCCAAGCCCCAGTAATGTGAGTTAGTTTGCACCTTTTCGTCTCTAATCTACAATTTTGAAAGACTCGTGGTTTTTTTTTAACCCCCTGCATTGGGGTATTCATAAAAAACTTAGCAGTTGCTTCTGAGCATGCAGAGATGATGTTCAAATTGCTCATAATTTTTTTCCCACTTCCCTGAAACCCATCAACATCTTGTGTCTGAGAAATAAGTAAACTGTAGTTCACAGCAGCTTTCCAAACAAATTAACCTTTGAGTTGAGACCAAGCATGGATATACCCACCTCTGGAAGAGAATTTTTTCAAAGTATTGAGCTCATGTAAACATTGAGTATGCTGCAATACTGAGCAGTAATCTTAAGCACTGCAGAAAAGCAGGTGTCATAGCACTGTAAATCTTTTTCATTGATACCTGTCTACAAAAAGCAGAGTCATTGTTCTACATGAGACAATGGATATGTAGCCATACTCAGGACCATGTTGTCACTGCCCCAATTTCAGACACTTTGACAAAAGCACAGTTATGGTTATGCTTATCTCTTCAAAAAACCAAAGCTTTAGCTACTGAAATATGTTTCTCTAGCATGCAAATAGTAAGAATTTCTGAAATTGGAGAGCACTTCATAAGTTTGACTTCAATGAAAGAGATAGTGATATATGTTCTTTAACAGCAAGTCCTAGACTCTAACTCCCAATACGTACTATCTTACGATGGTATCTGCATAGCGGCTGCCACAGGTTTGTAACATCCAAACTGAAAATGTAACATGTATAGCTGTACTGTGCTTTTACAAGTTTGATTTTTCTTTTTTTTTGTGCAAGAAAGGGTGAAAACGTGGAGTAGAGATTTGCAACTACACTTTGTATAAAAATATCAGTTTGCACTGAAGCATGAGGTTATTGATTCTAGAGCTAAAGGTTAAACCTATAGTAATGACATGCTTGAACTAATGACACATTCAGAAATACTGCTTATAAATTAAGGACCTTCAATGTCTTTCCCACAAGAAATTGTTATAAGAACACACAGGAGACCAGTGGCAGGATTCATATTATCTACTAGTATTTCATATTGTTCAGATAGACATTCATTATGTTAACTGCAAACCACATAGCACATCAGTGTCATATTCCAGCTAGCAGAAAGGTGTCATTAGCAATAATTACAAGCATTTTCAGATATGAGGACCAGCAGCAGTATCTGGTTTGGATAGTAAACTGACATTGTTTAAAAAACAACAAAAAAATTAACAAAATTGAAGACTAATATAAATGTTGCATTATTTCTAATTTTTGTAAAATTTATGTGTAATTTGTAGCATTTGAAATAATTGGTTTTTGAGTAAAATCCAAGCAGATAAAAACTAAAGAGAAATTGTTAAGTAATAGTGTTATCATAAGATGTCTTTGTTTTGGTGTTGCTTAACAACAAGAACTACTTCTGTTTTTTTGTGTGAGAGATTTCGTAGATAAAAACTTGTACTTAGTTTTAGGAATCTGAAGCTAGTTGTCTCCTCCTGAAGTGATATTTTTAGAGTTAGTGAGTTTTAGGCACAGGTTTGTGAAATTATGTGAAGAGGGATGTTTTAAACCTGGAAGTAGAAAGGTTTGTCGTGGATATCAACCATAATTTCTATGTTGTTACTCTTGTGTTTATTTAGTTTCACAATACCTTGTTAAAATCTGATAGATAATAAAAACCAAGTATGTGAGGTTCTACCCTTGAACAGCACGGTCAGTTATTACCCGCAACAGAATTGAAACATCAGTTTTACTTTTTAGCTCAAGTAACTTATTCTGCTTTGGCTGTGAGTTGACCAATACTGCTGACAGTCTGAGCTTCAGTCCAAGGATTCTGGGGTCAAAGAAAGAATACAGTAAGCCCTAGTTCCTGTTAATGTACCAACGAACCCATGAACAACAGATTGACCAGAGATCAGCAAGAGTAGGATGCAGCTAATGCCAAAGATTATATTTTTCTCTTCATGTCAGAGCTCCCTCAAGCACATTTCCCTGTTTTGAGGTTCTTCCTGCCTGGCCCAGGGCTGAAGCTATGGACCTGCAGTTTCTGTGTGAATTTCTTACTTGCTCTGCTATAGAAGAGAGTTGTACAGAACTTGGGATAGTCATGGAAGTATATTAATCAGGAAAGTTTTGGGACAGATCTGGCTGTGACCTATCAGCTGTCATGTAATAATTGGAAGAAAATAATCCAAAATGGCATGCATCTGAAATTTCCCATAGGGACTGAAATGTTGAATGCAGGACTCCAAACAAAGGAACGTTTCACTGCTGGCAGGTGTTTAAAGTGAGTTTGGTTGGTTACTGAGATGAAGAAGAGAGTATGTGCAGAAAACTGCCATATACAAATAGTGACAAGAATAAGAAATTTCAATCTTGTATCGAATTATGAACTTTACAAAGAAACATAAAGGATATTGGGAAGTTAAAGAGTTCTAAGCATGAAGTAGCTTTACGCTGCTACTTAGTGTTCTACATCTTCAATAACAAACCCAACAAAAGTATAAAATATTGAGATGAGCAAAAAAAAAAGTTTTCATTTTATTTTGTTTCGTGTTTTCTCAAGTACTTAGCACAGCTCCCAGCACTATTGATTAAACTGAGAGGAACAGGTAGCTGTAGTAGGAACGTAACTGAGGTTTAATTTGTAGTGAAATGTAAAATGATAGCAGTAAATAGTGTTGACTATAGCAGGTAAGACATGAGGATTTGCTTAGATTTAAGGAATAAATGCTGTTGAAGTAGTCAATGCAATATCACAATTTCAGAACCCTTAAAATACCTTTACCACAGAGAATTAACTGTGGGAGGAAATAAACAGAGGCCTCAGTGAAAACATGTTTAGGTTTTTTCCATTATGAAGGCAATGTTATACTGATTTCCCTCCAAATTTGATGTCTTCTCCTTATGATCAGTGAAAGAGCACTCAAATATCACATTAGGATTTGCTTCTCTAATAAAAATTTCACTCAAATTAGGCTCTTGTCACAAAATGATAGCTGAAAGCACTGACTTTCAGCTTTTGATTATCAGTAGAGAATTTACATATTAGTTTTCTATGCTGACAAAATTCTGACTTTGGAAGGGCTTCTAACAGAGAAAATATGAAATCACCTTGAAATCCTAGTACAGAAATGACTCTTCTAAATCCAAGGTGTTGACATGAAATAGAGCATTCTCTTTTTGCTAGAGAATATTGCCTTGAGAAAATCCTCTCAACACAAATTCAGAAGCATATTTGTGCATGTTTGCTAGACACAATTCAGTGCAAGTTGTGCAGTCCTATATTTCTAATTCACATATGCAACATTTACTGTTTTCAAAGGACTATGTTGTCGGAACAAAACCGTTTTCTTTTCCTAGCTAAATTTAAATCTTTCGCAAAGCAAATCCACTGTTTTTTTTCCTAGCAGTCATACTAACAAGATATTGCTCTTGCCTGGAAATCAGCATGGTAATTTCTGCAGTTTTTCTGAAGAAAGGAACAATCAGTTGATGGCTTAAATATGTGATTAAATGCTACTACTTATCATATGAATATAAAGGACAGGCTATACAAACTCTGCTTTGCGTTCTCTGTTTTGAAATAATGCAGGTTTTAAACACATCCTGCACATTAATTGTAAGATACCATGAGTAAAACATATAAGAAAACTTGCATCTAATTTGTTCTTAGTCTTCACAATCTACATCTGAAATTTCAATACTTTGGTCTGTATCTTCAGATGTTCAGTATAGTTTTTGTATTACTCTTAGGTTTTGGGATTAACTCTGTATTTGATGTAACAATTATAGTTTTACATACTTGATATCCTTAGTACTTTGTAAATTTCGTGTAGGACCCAATATTCTTCCTATCAATATTTTTAATTGGCTTGACAACTTAGGTCTTTTTTTAATCAGAAGAAATCCGGCAAACCTTGTTTCTAAGCTTCCAATAAAGGTATTTTTCCTCTTCCAAAGATCTTGTTTTGTTTCTAAGTTTTAGCAACTATTTCACAGGCCATTTCAGACAGCAGAGGTAATTTCATTACCTAAATCGCTTCCAGATACTTTACGTGTGAATCTATGGCAAACACAGTATTTTTCCCTGGCCTGCCAACTTTGGGCAAAACTAACTGTAACTTATCATTTCTACCAACCAACTGCACAGCACCAGCTTTTGAGGGTGTAATTCACCTGTTCTAGTGCCACATCACCCTCACATTAAAAAATCTCTTCAACCCTCTTCCAGTATAAAACTATTGCCCTGTGTACTCTCACTGCAGGCCATGGTGAAAAACAAAACAACCCAAACCCCTACATCTAACTGTCTTAAAAGCACTTTTTTAAATATCAAAAGGCCACAACAAGGTCTTCAGTGTGAACAATCCTAACTCTTTCAACCTTTCTTCATAGCAGAGGTGTTCCTGCTCTCTAATCAATTTTGTGGTCCTCCTCCAGACCTGCTCTAGCAGGTCCATGTCCTTCTAGTGTCAAGGAACCAAGAACTGGATGCAGTACACCAGATGGAGTCTTATGAGAGACAAGATACTTGTTCATTGCCAGGCTAGGATTTAACTCTGTCCAGTCATTCCTGTATAACCTTCAGTACTTTTTAAGATTGGGCAAAAGGTGACAGTATATTTAGGAGAATCTAAAGACGTTGTTGTCGTGCTTGTGTTTATGAAAAACAAGAAATCACTACACAGAATCTTAAAGATAAATAGGTGCTTTGTTAAAGTGGAATGTGATGGCATGCTTGTCCTTCACTTGGGAAAGCAAAAGTCAGAGTAAGGGTCTTGGCAATGGATTTTATTTCTGATAAAAAAGCTATGTAACCATTGTAAGTCATGTTTGGTCAGATGAAAGAGACTTTTTCAAAACTGAGTAAAATCAGCTCTGAAATGCAGTCTTTTTTCTTATTTTTCTACATCTTCCTCTAAACCAACCTGTTAACTGTTTTGTCCTTTTTCCTTAGAGTGATGTCAATTCATTGTCTCTTTAATTATTTTTTAATTGTTATTTGTATTGAGTGATTTCAGCCTTCAGAAACTTTATTATAAAGGTAATGGTGATCCATACATGGGGTAGAAATCAACTTTCACAATATCCTAACATAGGATCTAACGAACTGAAACAAACTGAGGAAGTAATGATATATTTTTCCACTAGGATTTCTGGTAGGATTCAGGGTATCAGTTTGGGAAAGGCAAGTCCCAGCAGCAGATGTTCAATTATTTTTTGGCATGTAACAATGTGAGCAAGAGCCTCAGAGCATCAAGGTAACCACAGCACTAATGACAGACAGATCACTTTTAATTCCAAAAGCAACAGCAAGATATTCCTTTGCTAGGAGAAATCAGTAGCTTTCGCTACACATCTTATTCATTCTTTTCTGACATCTGCTATGTTATGGGAAAAAATATTGACAAAATGTCATACAACAGATTTTTTTTATATGCATTTATATACATACATATATATATATGCGTGTGTGTATATATACACATTCAACCCATCCCCATCCCCACCTCTGAGATGATTTCCTGTTTCATTCCTAGCAGAGAGAATTCTCCATCTCGTCTCCTTTTTCAAAATAGCATGGGGTGGTAAATTAATGTGTTTAAAATTGTGGTGATGATAATAATTAAACATACCTAAGTATGCTTGAAGCTTGATTTAGAGAGCTGAAACTTAAATAACTATTCTAATTTAGTCTGCCACAGGAAAAATGCTTTTCTTCCATCATGTGCAGCAGCTTTTCTGATTACGGCCTTTAAAAAGCACTGACTTCTTTTTGTGCAAAGCCAAGCTTTCTCTTTCTGGTCATAATTCTTCCTTGAATTTTTGGCACATATTTTTTTCATCACTTCTGCTTTTTAGTGTTGCAGATCTTTATTTGTTTACCTCTACAAAATTCAAGCTTTTGATACTATTTTACATGTTAACCAAATATAGGGGTATAACGTATTATGAACACCTCTAATAGTAAATTTCTTCCAATAATCCTTCAGTTACTTTCAAAGCTGGTGTACAACATCAAAAATCCTACAGGGTTCTTATGCATCTTTCTTATTTGGATAATTATTTTCCAGTTGGATACATCTATGTCTTAATGTACAGTTTATTCATAGTAATAATAAAGGGATTGTGAAAGATTTTTAGCATTTTAATACTTTTAGAAATTATTTGTTAGATAATTTACCATGCATTTCCATACAATAGAATTCATCTTTATGTAGTAAAAAAGAGGAGTGATTTGCAACATAATGTGCTATATGACTGTAGTTTAGAGATTGGTTAAACTAGGAGGATAACAATTCAAAAAGTACTTCATTCTGAAAGAGATTTTTGAAGTGATTTTGAAGTAAAAAAGAGAAGAAAATTATAGAGAGTGAAAGTATTTTCTGTGCAGTGTGCAGGACAAATACTCATCTCATGGATGCCAACAACAACTTTGCAATTAATATTCTAGTACAGTGGCTGTCATTTAATTGATGAATAGTAATTGCAAGCCTCAAGGTGAACTTTGAAGTTATAGCCTTCTGACCAGTAGGGAGAATACAACCAACTGTCTAGTTTTGTGTGGTTTGGTCTTATTGCTAACAAAATTACCTTGAAACAATGTTTTACAGCATTATCAAAAATTATTTTAATCATTGAACATTTCTATGTCTGCACATAATAGCAATGTCAGACTGTAACACTTGTATTTGACATTCCATTGAGCTAGATTTTTAGAAAACATTTGTGAATACATAATTTATCGTCAGGAGTGGATAATACATAAACCAGTGGTCAACTGTGAAACTATACATGGAGCCTAAGTAGAGGTGGCCTGCATTGTAGTAGGTGAGAGGATAAATGCTAAGATTTAAATCAATTCATGCAGTTATTTCCAATATAAGAAGAATCCATGTATAAATAAGAACTTAGACTTTTAAAAATTAGAGGTATTTTCCTTTCCTATTTCACTCACAGCTTTACAAGAACTTTTCTTTTCCTGGAAGTTTTAGGGATATTTAAAAGACCCAAAACAATATTAAAAGGTTCACTATTGTTTTCATTCATAACGTTAAGTCATGCAAAGAAAGTGCAGATCACTGCACTCAGCTGTAGGAAGGTAAGAAATTATTGTGTCCTACACACAGACATAGAAAGAACAGACCATAACAAGATTTTAATATGGATTAATAACAGTCATGAAAAATCAAGAGTTGAGTCTTTCCAGAAGAAAACCTTTTGCTTCCCTTGTGCTATGGTTTAATAAAAATGATTGTTGTCCCTAAAATCATAGGGAAACTTATTAGATATATAAATTTTCACAATGTAGAAAAGGCAACAATGTTACAGGATGCTTTGAACTTAATAGTGAATGATAGCCTGAATTTCTTGAAAAGAAATACTTTAAAAGTATTGAATTTATTAATAAAATTCTCATGTAATCTCAAATGGCAGTAAAATCTCATATGTTTGGAAAGATTTCTGTGATATGTGTTGGTTACAGGTAGGTGTTTAGGTAAGTTTCACCAAATTTTAATTCTGAAAGCAAACCTTTATGGTATGTTTTAATAGGACTGAGGTGCCAGATAACTAAAATGAGCCTCCATAGCCTCTGGACTGCCTGCCATCTTCTGTAGAGAAAATGTCATCACCTGGAGCAACTGCTTCTGTTTCAAAATTAGAGAAAATACTCTTTCTGAAAAAATCTGTTTACTGAGCACAACACCACTAACCTGGAAAAGCTACAAGGTCGCTTTTAAAATTAGAGGATTTCCTCCCATATTTTACCCAAATGTGTACTGTTGGATTCAAAGTAATATCGTAGTCTAATTTAGGGCTGTTTTCAAACACCTCGAGAAATACATGTGAAACCAGTTTTCCCAAATCATCTAGTTCACACTCAGTAATCTGGAAACCTTGTTTGGTGCAGAACTGTAAATGCTTAACAGCCAGGAACAAACACTGTGTACCTTCTATATTCTGACTTTTGGTGGTAATCACAAAAATTTAGTTTAGGATTCAAACCTTTAAAGTGCTTATCTTGTGAATCAGAGTTGTCTTTTGGCTTTTTTTGTAGCTATTTCACCTAACATTTACCTATATGATGAGCAGCTCTTTCTTCTCAGTCTTGACTTCGCTAGCCTAAATAAGCAAAGTGTCTTATGAGGTATCTGTTCATCTTATCTGTTCCTTTTCTCTGTTCCATGTTCCAATCTGAATTCAGAATTTTTAAATATGGTGATCAAAAGGATACATGATAGCTCAAATGAGGTCTTGTGTTTCCAAAAGAGTAATTTTATTTATCTCTGTATTCTTTACCTGAAAGACTGAAGCATGGTAAGGATTGCAATTTTTTTTTTTAATAGTCCCATTATTTTTGGACTTTTTCATCTTGTGGTTAATACATCTTTGCCTTTCTCTTCCTCAGCAATTCCTATTCAAGTTGCTGACTTCTCTCAGAAATTCTGGTTCTTAGTCCCCAAGGTTATGAACTTATGCTTTGATTAATTTCATTTCTAATATTGCTTTCCTTGAAATTATCCAAATTTTCTGTGATAATATCATGAACATTTTCTTCATTAAGATCTCCTCCAAGTTTGAGTCATCAACAAATCTTATAAGCACATAATTTCTTTGTTACCTTCATAACTGCCTTCATAACTGAAAAACTCAGTAAATGATTACTGGGTAATTAAATTGGGAATGTCCCTCTAGTCAATGCTGGTGCCATGTCTTCTTTAGACAATTCCTTAATGAAGTCTTCTCCAGTATATTATATGTGCTGGTTTATGAAGCCAAAGTAGACTTCATATAACATTTTATAAATTTATAAACTTTTATAACATATATAGCATATAAATTCATAACATTTATAAATGTTATTTATATAACATTTCATTTCTCTTGATGACCAGATTGGGCACATGTGTATCCAGCCAAACTAATGTTATATCTGTCTTTTGTAAGTGATTTTCAGTTTATGTCATTATTCATACAGCTCTGTGACTAATTTCCCTTGAGATTTTGCTTTGTACTTGCGATTGAGGGTCTATTGAACCTCAGTGTCTTTCAACATTACATTTGTTGTTTTTCACCAATATGGTATCAGTATTTGCTTTATAGATTTCTTAAAAGCGATTTGAGACTGTTCTCACCCAATGTGTTACTAGGTATGCAAAATTATTTTACTATAGTAAAATAAGTTTCACTTTTTCTGTACTAAGTTAACCTTTGCTCACTGCCACCTTTTTATTTGTCTTACATCTAACCTTTCTATTCTATTGAAAACTGAGACCCATATTATTTCGTGTCAGGTTGAATCTAGACTATCTTTGATCTCAAATCCATCCTCTTTTCTTGGCAGAAGGTTACGGAAGATGCTTTTTTATATTTGTTCTAAGTTTTTTTTTTACAGGATGTGACTCATCTAGACTTTTGTAGTTCTCACTTCATGCCTCTGTCTTCTGGCCTCAACACGGACGTTTTTATTGTTGTTTATAAGTACTTCTCCAGGTTTCTTCAAAGTTTTTTTTTTTTAAACATTTGTTTTCAGTGCTTATATTTCATCCACTCATATCCCACTTTCCCATTTGATTGGTGTTTCCAGCTCTTAAAGCATCCACTCCTAGATTACGGCATTTTTCTATAACATATTGCTAGACAGAAAAGTTAATGATTTTTCACTTATTACTCATAGCTGTTTTCCCATAGAGAAAATCTGCTACTTTGCTGTACAACTGACACAAAATCTCTTTTAAACCATTAATGAGGTTTCTTCCTATGCTTTAGTCTATCATACAATACCAAAGGTAAAATGTCTCATTTAATCTTATTGTTAGTGCCAGGGGATTAATGTCAGGTGGCACTTGTGGTGACAGTGAAAAGATTAAAAAATAATTCCATTAAACCTGTCTACTGCATTTGATATTTGAAACATTAATAAGAGGGATTATCTTCTTTGTAGGCCATGGTAAAAATAAGCTCATCATAATTGCCTTATGAACCAGAAGCCTCCTTATTTCTAATATGTGAAAGACTCTATTTCATAAAGATCTCTGATTAAGACATTCACTGATGGTTTAGTTATATTAGACTAATCGGGAAGATCAACATAATAGTTTCTCATTTTGGGATGATGAACATTATAGATTTTCTACAAACATAGTTAATACTTCCAAGTTTCTATATAATTTGTATCATGTTATTTCTTCAGCCCAATTCATCAGAAAGGAGAAGTAAAAAGAGCCAGAATTAATTTCAAAAAGGTTCTTGTTAATCTTTTTCATCTTTAGCAAAGTACTGGATTCTCAGACTCCCATAGCAAGAAAAGGGTCCTCTAGCATCTCTCAGGCATTACATACAGTTTTACAGCTAGGAGCAATTTATTATCATTTCTATATCTGGAAAATGAAGAAGAGGTACAAGATCTCTGCAATGAAGTAGGCCCTAGATTCAGGCAATCATTTTCCTCACATTCATGCTTCTAAATGAGGATTAGAAAGACTCTCTTTTTTCAAAACATGTAAGCAGCACAAATACAATTTAGTTTTGGAGGCTTTGAATTCTTCATAAATGCTATGAAACCATCTTGGTGCAAAAAGACCCTTTGCAATAAAACTAGATGGGTCTTGAGCCATGTTGCTTCTTGGTACATGTGTATGTTATTGGTTGTAAATCCTTGAATGTAGTTTAAAAATATTTTAAAATACTCTACTACATACTGTGTACGTAGGGCATCTGAGAAGACTTTGAAATGTTAAAGACATTAAATAGTGGTGTAAACAAATAGAAAACAAAATGTTTAAAAAAATTAGAAAAGTTCATTGATTCTGTTTCTGCTAAATTGGGGATATCTTTTTAGTTTATTAAAAACCAGGAAATTATTCAACAGGGAAGGGTGTACCAAAAGTGGCCAGTGTTACTGTAACGTTACTGTCTGTTTTAGGGAGGACAAAGAAATTTCAATAGAAGTTAATCCCTTACATTTCAGACATCTCTGCCGCATGGTGGGTGTATAGAACACCATCTACATCCTCTCAATTATGTTTGGCCTGAGTAAGAAAGGGAAGGAATGTGGAAATTTCAGTGCCAAGATCTTAAGGCCAGTAATGAAAATATGGAGGTTACAAATTACTGGTTTTGATTTCCATATCACATAAATTTGTATGATAAAAAGAGGCATTCTTTGATACAAGAATATGGTTTATTTACAAACTGGAAAAAAAAGAATTCTTTAGAAGGAAGTTGCAACTCATAAATGTGAAAAACTAAAAAAAAATAATTTAAAGAAAGGAAATAAACACATGGATAAGAATGACCTCAATGAATCTGAATTTACAGAGTGCTTTTCACAAGGTCTTTATGAAATTTTCTTAATTACAAAAAACTGTCATGAAATAGGAGAGAGACACACCTTGTAACTTAAGAACTGGTTAGGAGTGAGAAAGGGAATAAATAGTCAAAGTTTTACGATAGAGGGAGAATATCAAAAGGGATCTGTGCTTAAATCTGCGCTCTTTATAACTTATGTGGATGAGTAGAGCTGTAAGAACATTTACAGATACTAGAAAGTCAAAACCAATACAGCTACAAAAAGCTGCAAATTGAACTTGAGTACTGAGAAACTGAGCCAATAATATAGCAGGTGAAAATCACTGTCAGAGTTAATAAATGCCAAGTTCTACACAAAGAAAAAGCCATAGTTTGCATTGTCCTTGTAACTATTTGCACAACAGTGCAAAATTTATTATTAACACTCAGAAAAGAATATTTGCTAGAAAATGCCAATTCAGTCCCTAGTGGTAATTAAAAGGCTGTTAGAATATTCTAAGAGTTATTGGGAAAGGAATGAAAAAAAAGCAAAAAACCACCTTTACAGTAAGATGCATGCATACTTGACATTCCATGCTATTCTAGTTGTGCAGCTTAGAATATACTGGAATTAGAAAAAATACATCATAAGAAAGGAGAAACAGAAAACTGGGATGGCCTTTCATGCAGGAAGGGGCTGAACAGAGTAGACTTCTCAGCTTGGGAAAGTGAGGAAGGAAAAATTGATATGAATGACATTAAATTAGAAAAAAGAATAATTATTTACTCTTCAGTTTTTAGAAAGAAAAGGAATTTAGGAATTTGAGGTGACATTCTCAGGGAATAAATATAAAAGAAACAGAAAGTACATAGTATGTACGTTCAGCATTGGAAGTCATTGTTATAGGATGATTTGGGTGCCAAAAAAATCAACATGTTCAAAGCAATTGATTAATTTGAAGAGACTTTATCAAGAAATACCAAGTTCAATGTTCCTGGCACAGTCTGTGGTTTAGAAACCCTCTACACCACAACCTGTTGGAAACTTGTATATGTGACAATAACTTTCTGTGTGCGCCCATTTTTCCATACACTTCCCCAGATTTTGCTATTTATCCCAATAAGACTTGTTTTGTTGGGTTTCCTTCTGTTGATCCCAGACTTAAATCCACTGAATCCTAAAGTAGAATCCCAAGTAGTTGAAGAGTTCTTATTTTTCTGTGTTCTTTTATGTTATAACTGATTACAAACTATATATTAAAAATTAAGATACTCTGTTCTGGTACAACAATAACTAGCGAAATAAAGTAAATGTTATTTGTGGAAACTTCCACACTATTTAAACCCTCTTTTGTCACAGAATGTTAGATAATAAATGATGAACTGAAATTCTAAATATTTAGTAGCATATTATGGTTTTGTTGTGAATAGAAACCAACCTGTAACAAGTTTTGTAATCCATCACTGGAAGTTACATGGGAATCCTCATTGTAGTAAAAGGACTTCTTAAATCATGATGTTAGTCCAGGGTTAACTAATGGTCTCCCCCCTTTCTTGCTGCAATGAAAACAATATTTTTTCAACACTGCTTAGCAGAGACTGATGAATGGGGGCGTATGTTAGTTTTCTACCTTTTTGTTCATTTGCTGAAGTCTGTGTAAATTAGAAAATAGATTTCTTTATGCAGTATAACACAGCAAAATTTTCATAACATTTTTTATCCATCAGTTTCTCTGCACTGTTTCCAGATAACCATTGCAGCTACATTTTATCTCTCTTTTGCCAGAACATCTGTTTCTCAGTTCTCAGTAGGTGTTTCTGTTTACCATGCATTCTACCCTGATTGCCTAGTCAAGAGTATGCTTCCAAGTGATTTATGTGACTGAAACTTAGACTGCTGTGGTAATGAGGACAAATATCACAGATCTTTTATTGCTGGAGGCTATTTGTTCATGTTTTTAAACAAATGTGGTTAATTTGCATTTGCAGCTTCTTAAGAAGCTGCTTTCTTGAAATATGCAGTACCTGAGTTTATTGGTAGGAATATCCGAGGAAATGTCAGAGGGGGAAAAAAACCAAACCCAAAAAATAAACCCAAAATGATAAAAGAGGGGGTAAAATTTAAAGGAAGGCAATGAGACCATCCACTTCTGGAATAGGGTAATTGATCCATGATAAAGGCTGAAAAATCTATATAGAGAAGGAAAGCAGAATTCAGGATAGATGAGCCAAAATGTTTTGCTGTGACTTTGTTGGAAAATAGCTTATATTAGTAAATGCTATGATATCAACTGCAAATAAAATTGTAAAATATTTCTCTCCTCTGTGAGGAGAAATATACGGTATAGTTAATACATTCAAACCCACTTTGTAACTTCAAATTTCAAGGACTCTGTGTAAAACTAACAGCTTGTGTTTTCAGAAATACAGTTAGAGGACAAAGCATAATGAAAAAATTACTGGCTAACTCTGATTAGTGGAAATATGAGGGAATTGTATTGTGCTCTATCTCACTGAACTTTTATGTTAATTTATAGTGCTATGTGAAACTGAGTACAGGCCCATATTGTATGGACTTTTTTGAAAATAAGCTACAGTCAAAAAAATGAAAGAGTAAAAAAAGGATCATTCTCAGTTCTCCTAGTAAGTTCTAAAGTTTGTCTTTAAGAAAAGATGCTGATGATGTCTCTGGCAAATGTTTATATAAATTATTCAAAAATTGAAACAGTTCCTACTTAAACTACTCTTAACATTATGGAGTTGTCCCAGAATTTTATACCTCTAGTAATTTGATTTCATATCCTTTTGTAGTTATATGGACAATGACATTTAATTTTTGTAGCTCTTCTTCCTTCCTTATGTTTACCCTTCTCTCTCATTACTTTTTATAGAAAAATATCTATTATCATGATGTCACACTTAGTTTTAGTTGCCTCTACAAACACTACTATTTTGATATAATTTGTGAAATATATAATCTTGTCCTATGCTCATAGTTATTGCTTTCCTCTGGTTGTATTCCAACTTGAAGCCATATTTTCAAGCACAGGAGACTCAAATAATATTCTGATATCCAGATGCGGTTTTTTGGATGATATCTCACCTCTGACTAATACAACAGTATTGTTATTCCTCAACTTGGCTAGAAATATTTTGTCTGATAAATTCAATATCCTTTTCCAAAGCAGACCTACACTGATGACTCATCAATGATTTGCTGGAGATGAGCATTGACTTTTAAAGAAATTTTATTAGTCCTGAACTTGTATTTTATTCAGTGTTCTGTAAGAAAAAAAATAAATTCCTCTTGATTTTCTGTTCCTTTGTATTGGTAATATTTTATCAAAATCCTTTTATTAGCAACCTTCTCTTTGGGTTATTATCAGTGTAAATATTTTTTTAAAATTGGGTCCAAATTGATCCCTGAATAACCTGTCTAACAAAAGTCCTTCAGGTTCAGCCATTGACCTTTCAGTACAACATGTTTCCCTTTTTCTTTTAACCAGAAATCTCGGTTCTGTTAGGTAAAGTATTTGCTTAGCATTATGCATTGAGCTATCTGACTGATGTCAAATTAAACTTTAGTGTACACTTAACAATTTTATGAGAACTTAACATTTGCTTCATGTTTCCAGTGTAAAACAGTATGTTGATGCTGATTTTGCTTCTAGTATTAATATTTGGTGGAATAAGAAGACAATGTAAGGTAAATTATGACAGGAGTATGGAACTATAGGTGGCAGTGGTCACATGAGTCTTGTAGCAACAGAAGCAAGTGGACAACACAACAAATAAATATGATCTCAGGTGAAGCCGTTTATTTTGGGTTAACTGGCTACCTTTATAGACCAAGCTCGTCAAACATTGATTGGTCAATTCTGCCCTAGTAACAAGTATTCATTGGCCACAGCCCAACCATATAACCATGTTGTCAGGTTGCATTTCCCGCCTCCAACAGACAGGTTCCTCATTAGCATAACACAGCAGAGTCATTACAATCTTTTATAAACTCAAGAATCATAGATAAAGCTTTCCCAATTCTACCCAGCCACAGTGCTTGGATGCTCATTGTATGTTGCCACCCACCAGAGTCTGAATTTCACACTCAAACAGCTGAAACTCTGAATGATTGGTTGCTACTCCAGATGTGAGAAGCATGCTTCACCTGAATATTTTGGTTATATTTATGGGAAATTAATTTCCAAGCTTTTTCAGCCAGGTTATTAAAGGTTCATGTTTCTACCACACTAATATAAGTTTATTTTCTGTTATAGGTTAATAACTCAGTTGAGACTCATCAATTGATAAAAATTAATCAAGTGTTTATTTTCCAATTTGATAGCAAGCAGCGATAAGCAAACAGTGCTGGGTGGCCGGGGAGTCTCTGCTCCACCAACAGCATGCACTGTTAACAATTTCTTTCAGGTGTTTTTATAGTTCTATCAGTTCTGGGTTCGATATCTGTGTGCCACGTATTCGGGGTCTTCATCTGCCTTCTGGTGGTCATGGAGATAAAGGCTTATTGTCCTCTTGACGACCTGTAAACAATTGCACTTGTGCAGGCTCTAGGTGTTGCTAGGGGGTCTTCATCTACCTCCTGGTGGTCGTGGAGATAAAGTCTTATTGTCCTCGACCCGTAAACAACTGCATTTGCGCAGGCTTTCTGCCCCCTCTTGTGACTAAGCAACTTAAGTCATCCGGATCTAACATCTAGCAGGCTCTAATATTAAGTAACTTTAATGAACAAATATCATATTTTATTTATCACATTTTCTAGAGGTTGAGCAATGTATTGATTAACCTGAAAGAACAGTTATTTTTTTATTAGCTAGAATAGAAGGCGTTGATTTTTAGAAACATTCACTAAGTCTAATCTTATTGTGATCTTAATATTGTTTTTCTAGAGCTGATCTTTTTTTTTGAAGTCCATTAAGCCTGATAGATTTTACACTGAAAAAAGAGTGCATTCACTGCAAAAAGAGATGCTGTTAAGAACGTAAAAAACAGAAGAACATCTGTATTAAGCTGGCTTCACCTAGTCTAATATCTTCCATCTGACTGTAGTCAAAAAGAAGTTGTAAAGAGAAGAGTACAAAACATAAGGAAGTACCATAATACCTTCCACAGGTATTCAGTCATTGGACTTTATCAGCTTTTGGACTCTTTTTCATAATCCAGTAGCAAATGATTTATAGTCTTGTTTGTTAAATGGAGGCTGCAGCCTCACTTAAAACATTCTGGCACTGGCAGCATGAGATACTCCGAAATTCCCTTGCACAGCTACCTGTGAAAACTCTTGAAATTCAGGAATTTACACTCCCCAACAAACTCATCTGCAAGGTGTGACAAAGTTAAAAATAGCGGCAAGAGAAATGCAGTGTTTGCTCTCATAATCCTATTTGTGTGGAGCTTCTTCAAAGTCTAATGTTGATCACCACTGAGCATTTTGTTAAGGAAGACCTGCCGGGAATAAAAATCAAGGAAAGGCATGATGAAAATCTCATGCAGTGCAGGAAAATAACTTTATGATCCTATTTGTAAATTCCGGTTTGTTCACCTGTTGTGAAGTTGAAACTAAGGCAAGGTGGGAGAGAAAGTTTTATGAATAGCCTTGATTCAAGTTTTCAGTTATTCAAACTAGAAGATACAACAACAATCCATTCCCACTATTCCTGCCAAGAGTCTAATCTTCTTTTAATAATGTAAATGGTTTCCATTTTAATAACAAAGATCTACAAAAAAAAAGCTTGAAATTTCAAAAAACTCCTAATCCACACAGTCCAATAAACTCAGTTGTCCCTCTCCTCCACCTGCCTGGAGGCAAAGCCCTTCTAATTTACAACATTGAATGTTTGTTTGCATTACAGGGGTTTGGAACCCACATATTGTAGGCAGGAATTAGTTCCCATCCACTAGAGGCTGGAGTAACATTTCTCTGTCCATTTAATTAATGAACTCATGACTCTAGGCCAGCAATAGATTGTCCATCACATCTCTTTATGACCTCTCCATGATCACATAGGAGAAACCACAGGATGTGTCATGGTTTTTGCTGGGTCTCTTCGACTGTTTTCATACAAGGATGTCTTTTCTTAATGACTGAGGTGCGGGCCCATGAGAAAGAGAATCTATTCTTCATGAGATGTAGTTTATCAAACAGGTTTTCAAATCAGCATTCAGATTTTTTTTTTTGGCTCACTTTTGAACATTTTTTTGGACAATTTCTGCAGAGCTGAAACGCAGGCCTGTAAAGGCTGATAGTGACTGTCTTCATAGTGTGGGAGTTTTTCAGCCACTTCATCCACCATTGGAGTACTAGCAAACTATTGTTGACAATATGTGGTAATATGTTGGGGCATCACTTTGCACAAACTTGTGCCACATTGCTCAGTGACATGGTAATTCATCAGGGTCTATAATTTAATGCCATATACTATAGATCAACTCTTGCCTAGACAATTCTCTCTGCCATCTGGTTGGGCAGCATTTGACTTCATCTTTATAGGGATACCTTTCCCTTACAGCTGCCAAGAGTTGCCTCCAGAGGCTGAAAATCTTGTCTTTTTCCAAAGGACCTTGTCAACACCTCTGTCTCTGGCTAGGGGTCCCATCTGCCTGGCTTCTTTACCATTGAAGTCTATGGTATCACTCCATTGTCCCAGCATTGGAGCAACCAGGAAGCAAGTGACTCACCCTCACAACGACTCAAGTGTTTTCTCAGAAGTTGCAGCTCCTTCATGGATAAGGATTTGCTGACTTCCTTCAGTTCTGATTGTCCTGAGCCATCCTATTGCTGGTCCTGTGATAGCACCGGTTTCAAAGAACTGTGTGAAGGACTTCGTAATCATGAAGAACATTGGTTGCTGTGAAGGACCTTCTCCTGGTTCTTCCTCCTGCACTGGAATCAAAGCTCTTCCTCCTTCCCTTTCAAACTCCTCTTTTTGAACTGACTTGTTGGTGTGTTTCTTCCCCTCTCCTGTGGTTTGTTTGTATTTCTTTGTCCTCACAAGGGCAACTGGCACCAACATGGATTGACCAGGACTGTCTGCTTAGCCATAATACTTGCAATGACTGACACTGTATGAATTCAGCAAGAGTATCCATAGTGGCTGTTGATGTGCTTGACACAACTGGATCTAGTTCATGTTGAGTGGTTCATTTTCTGGTAACTCTAGGCATAGCTACGTTGCTTGTGGCCACTGGCACGGATTTAGGTAGAGTAGCATTCTGCATAGCTGCTCTGCTTGTAACAACTGGTGCTATCTGTGTAGTTGCTAGTCTCATGAGGTCTCGTGATGTCTGTATGGGCTCAGTTCTTGGTTTCTAAGTAAGAGTGGCAACTGTCTTAGATTTATGGAAGCAGTTTATTTGGTGGAGACTGAGGAAATGCATATCCCTGGGGTAGAAGCTTCTTTCTGCCAGAGACCTAAACAAAGCCCTCTCTTTATCCATATAAAGACACCTATTGAACTTGTACAACTTGAAGATTCTGTGGAGAGTAAGTAGAAGAGTTCTTTGTGTTGCTAGAAGACAATGAATGTGTTAGGGTTCTCTGTGGAAATAGGGCTGTTTTCTTTAGCTGAGTAAAAACTCCCATGATTCTACTTGGAAATGTAAAAAGCCTGATTCTTGTCTACATGGTCATTGATGGGATGTACTGTGCCCATTTAGCACTCCTTGGCCAGATCAGTAGGGCAGCTTTTAGTTCCAATGCCCCATGCACAGGAAAGGGAAAAAGGAAATGAGAGAAAAGGAGAGTTGCAGGTTGGAAACAAACACTAAACTGGATTTAATAAAAGAATAGTAACAGAAGGAAGATAATTAAGTATGTACAAGTATACAGCACCAATTCAAACTCAGCAGCAGATGGGAGCTGAACTCAGGAACTGGATGTGAGAGATTCAGGAATTGGATACTGTATTCAGGCAGCTGTATTCAGGAATATGTAGATGGGTTCAGGGGCAGAGAGATGGGTGAGGTCCTCCCTGAACACTGGCTGTTGAAGAAGAGGTGTTAACCCTTGTGATCTAGAGTATACAAGCAGCATGGCATCTCCAGCCAGCATTCAGCCAGTGCTGGGGTGCCTGTGCCCAGAACAGCAGGGGTGTTGCTACCTGGGTCCAAGGAACTGCTTTGTGCCTTGGGTTATCACACCTCAAGAGAAATATTGAAAACATGCAGTTAACTTTCAGAAAATGAAGTTACTTATATGAAACTCAGCTGAAATTAGAAACAGATTCTACTTTAGCTCAAAACTGAAAAATAAATTTTAATACTTTGGCATAGAGTCTTTAAGTTAAGAAACTTATAAACTAGGAAGGAACAATTATGCTTCCTTTGAATAACAAATGAATTGTGACAAGGGTCCACATTATCTTTTAAACTTCATGTAATTAATTATTTATTTACAGCAGACATTTTAAATGTGATGTTGGTAAATATCCCACCGTGAAAAAAAGCCTGCAGGATTTTGACTAGAGTTTAACTAGAATTTCTTATCTCCCAGACTGAAGTTATTATTAGCAATTACACTTATGTTAACACCTAAGTGTGGTGAGAAGAAATGGCCTTTGTCTGTGCAGTTAATAATCTGATACAGGTAAAAACTGACAGGTACAATCTGAAATAATTTTCAATCAAGAAGATGAAAGCAATAAAATATAAATTATGGGATGGTACTTAGGTGCAGAAAAGAGCAAGAAACTTTCTAACTTCAAATTACACTGTATTTGAATGTTAATTTCAGTTTTATACCAGCTTCAGAGTGGGCAAAATATACAGAAACTCACTTGACCTTTCTTAACCTTCTCCCTACTCATGAAATTGGATGGAGGGTCAGGTGTTTGGGTAGCATTACATTGTTTTAATGAATTTAGTCTGATGTATGCAAATAAAGATACCTGAAGAACTTTTTATGACTCTAAAGTTCCATTTTGTTCTGCATTGATCAATAATGCAAGTTCACTGAGAAATTTTCAATCATTTCTTTACTCTGCTTTTCGTGTAACTTTGTTCTTAGATGTCCCATGCAAACAATGTCTTCTAGTGTCTTCTTCTTCTTCAGCTAAGTCGTCTCTGACTTTGCTAGGTAATTTTTAAAGGAATTCCTTAGTTCTCACTTTCTCATTGTTGAGCTAGATAGTTCTTTCAGAGACTTCTCTCTGTTGGAGTTTAGACTGTGAATGACTAATACAAAACCAGCAGTAGTATAGGTGTAGTATTACACCTTGCCATGTGGTAATTAGGGAGGGGAATAATCACTTGCTTTTGTTTGAGATTCCTATGATTGTACATTTTCAATTTTACAATCTAATGAAGCAATCTTTCTAATACATTTTCATACAGAATAATCAATTTCTCTGGCCTTTTGCTCTCTTGCTACCCTCCTTTGCCATAGAGAAACTTTTGAAAAGTGTCTGCAAAATTTATCATACTTAATATTTAAAAATTCTGTGTCAAGAAGTCTTAAATGCTTTAAATTTTTTTAGTAAATTGGTGAAGAATGATTACTGCTTATGATTTCAATAGCTATCCTGCTGTTCTGGACCCTAATTGTTTAATGTTTTTACTTCCTTATTTTAAATAATTAATTCCATGGGATTAGTTATATTACCTGATTTTAATCCACTATTGTTTTCATATTTTAATGACTGCATTTAGTTGTAGCCTATAGTTCTATTTATTAAAATACTGTAGCATAATTGAAAGGATTTAAAATAGTTTAATGAAAGAGGAAAATGAAAAAAGTATTCAATACTTCTAAAATTGTGAAATATAGAAAAATGAACAAAGTTATGCGTGCATAATTACATTGTGTACCTTTATAATAGATCTACATAAAATATACCAAGAACTATTCTGTGAAGGTACATTTGGACCTGACTTTATTGAATGCATTGTGATAGTTGCTCTTTCAGCTAGATAGCATAATGTAGGTTAGTATTACATGGTTATTGCCTTCCTGAATAATGAAGGAAGAGCAATGCTCTCTTTAATACTACAGAAATGTGTAAAGAATTTCCTTAGTAGGAAAAAGCAAAATCTCCATGGCCTATCTCTTACAGTGCTATTTCCTTTGTGAGTTTCTTTTGCAACACCTCCAAAGTTAAAAAATGAGTCATGTCTCTGAAGGATATGATCTGCTCATCTGTAAGAGTGAGCCCTCAGGAGCATCTAGTAGGTATGCTTCACTCAAGAGAATATTGAAAGTTGGAAAACTTGCTTTATTTAATAGAGTTGTTAACTGAAATGGTTTTCTTTATTGCAGGTCATTCTAAGACATCTGGGCTTAATTTACTTGCTTAAGCCAAGAAACAAAACATGTATAGATAGGACTATAGGACTTGGAAGAACTGCATTTTCGAATAGAGGGGGAAGTAAAATTGAGTCTGAGTTTCCTTGAGAAGATAGTAGGGCAATTCAAGGAGAAGATAGGGTGATTAAGGAACCAGACAGCACATCTCAAGAGTCATCTTAAGAGAGAAACATATAATGTAGTTATGTAATAATAATAAATTTGTAGAGATCAAAGGTGTCTTTAATTCAGTATCCTGTCTCTGGCAATATGAAGAACTGATGTGCAGTGAAGAACATAAGAACAGATGACCATCAGGTGAAAACTCTGCATGAATACTGTTCTACCACCCAGTGATCTTTAGGTCAGGTACTTGCTAAATTAGGAGTGATGTTCTGACATCACATAACTTTGCATTGACCTTCATCATGAGTTTGTCTGTATAAACTTTTAGGTATCTAAAAGATCCCACTGAACGTTGTTCCAAATCTTCACGCTCTTATGTAGAAGACTTCCACTTATGTGTTTTAAACTTACCTCCTGTCAGTTACTTTTGATGACTTATTTTCTCATATTGGAAAAGACAGTGAACAGCTGTTCTGTCAGGGTTTGGCAGACTGCTATAGGTGATTTTCCCAGTGATTTTTCCGGATAAAGAGTCATAATCACTTCAGCTATCCCTCTTAAGGAAGCATCCTCTGTGTGCCTTTAACTATTCATCTCATCCTTCCCTGACTCTTTACCAGCTGTCTAACTTTCTTGAGATATTTAGTACTTGCTTTATGTCAGTACAGATGTTACTTTGATAAACTTCTTGGCCCAGTTTGGTGGTATAAAGTTTAATGATTTCTACCCTGTTTCAATCTGTCTTGTATAATGTTCTTACCTTTGAGATCACAGACCAATGATTTTATGATCTACCTATTAAAGAACCATGTTGAAAGGAGGAGGCTAAGCAAGAAAACCTTCTTTTGATCCATCCCAATGTCTTTGTTTCTCTCACACTTATGGCATATACAAACACATATGAATATATGCAACCTGCTGTGATCAATATTGTCTCTGTGCCTGCATAAACCAAATATTTGATGTTTTGCAATTTCCATGTTTAGTAAACTGAAAGAAACATTATTGTTTTATTAAGGAAAACCAGGAGTATTCAATTTGTCCATTAGAGGAGATAATTGCAAAAACCTCCACAGATCCCAAATTATTTAGAAATTTTCTTTTACAGTTTGTTTTCTGTCATTGAATAAATGAATGCAAGTGCATGCTTAATTGTGTTTACTGATTTAATTGAAAATTGAAAATAAGTTCATTTAGACTGCTAGCCCCTACAAGTGAATTAATGAAAGCATGATTCCACTTCATATTAAATCATCATTACTGAAAGAAAAGCTGTTGTGAGGACATCCAGAGAACAGCTACTTCAAGAGATATAAATGAGATATACAAAGAACAGTCAGTTTAGATAGGGGTTTCATGTATATAGAAAACCACAACCAAGATAAATGTGAATTTTCTGCATAAGGCTGATCTAAATTTATTACCTTTCCATTCAGGGATTAGAAAAGGTTTTTCTGCCTTAAAGTTTACTGACATTTAAAAATGAGAAAAATGTTCATACCATACAAAATTCTAATCTCTTGTGAACAACTGAAAAAAAGATATATGACTTAAGCCAATGAAAATCAGCTTTATCTTCCAAAGCAAAAATGAACACATTTCCAGGATCAGAATGAATAAAAGATGTTATGTTTGGTTAGCATGAATTAAATTCTTCTCCTAAATTTCCTAATGATCTGCTTTTGACTTGAGAAAAAAACAATTTGATTTATAATTTGTGAGGACTGGTATCTTGTTACATCTCAAATGCAGATGATATCACTGTCTCCTCAGCAAAAGTTAGGCTTACAAGTCTTAATTTCATTTTTATTAATTACCAGTAGTTAAAAATCACCTCTTTCTAAGGAATTTGGCAAGGGTGGGGGGTCATATCTGTAAGTTTATTATAAACTTTTAAGGTGATCCAATGAGCACAGTGAAGAAACTAGAGAACACACTAAAATTAAAGCTATACAGAGAATAATTGTTTCTTGGGTTTGGAAAGAGTGAAATGAATTTTCAAACTAATGAAGACTATGTGATCTGGGACTAGACAAATGAGGGAAGGGATTTTCTTAGAGTAGTATATTTAACAGAAGGTTAGAAATTAAGCCCTAGTAGAAAGAAATTTCAGAGCTGAACAAGAAAGAATTTTATGGTAGAGCAGCAAAAATTATTGTTCATTGGGAGGAACAGAACACGATGAAATCAACAGTACTTTAATCTGCTTTCGTACGCAGACTTAGGTTAGTGCATTATCATAAATTTTCATTAAAGATTTATTGCTTTGCTATTATATATTTGCTCAATACTTTTACTTCAAATACCATTCCTTGCTATTACTAAGGCTCTTGGCTGCTTTTATTCTGAAATCACTTCTTTAGTTTAAATAGTGGAAAAACCAATAAAGATAAAACTTATCAGGATAAGACTTATCTTACAATCAAGATAAGACTTAAAGTATGTGTCAGCTGGAGTTGCTGAACCCTGCAATTCAACTTAAAAATCAGATTTTGATCATCTTTCAACTATTTGTTTGGGCAGATACATGACTCAAATTCTAGATATATAAAGAACTCAAACAGTAATGTCAAGGAAAAAAAAATCACTTAATGTAAGTATGACAGTATTTTCTGTGTTGCCAAACACCTCCTTAGCCATTCATCAGAAAGTAAGAAATAAGTTAGTCTTGCACAACTTTCTCTTTGTTATAGCCTGTGTGAACATCTGTAACCCCTCTGCAGGGGCACGCAAGCTTTGTGAACTGTTGCCTAGAATCCCCTTCTGTACAGAATTAGATTAAAAGCTTAGAAGGTGGGTCTCGAGCGCAGCTTGCACAAACCTAAACCTCGAGTGAGACACACCACCACCATCACACCCTCATGAACCTAAATTAATTTTTTAATAGTTATTCTAATGGTCTTAAAAATGTCTTGAGACTCTGACTTATATTCTGCTGGAAGCTGATGTTATATATATACACTTATATTCTGCTGTATGCTATTCTGCTCCCCCACATTTAGAACAGTGCTGTGGTCACTCTGGCCTCTACATCACTTGTGACTGCACTGAGAACAGCTGAATGAATTGTCTGGACACAGGTCACAAGAATCCATGGGGAACCCCTTTCCCGCAGATTAGATTGTCAGGGGTAGAGCAGGTTGGCTGCCACTTCATCTCTGCAAAAGAAACATTTCCAAACAAGATTTGCGGGTTTTTTTTTTTCATAAGTAATTTTAGTCTCTTGATCCAATTCTGTGGGTTTTTTGATTTGTATTGAATGTGAACATAGGAAGAAAGGTTACTTACCCTATATTTTGTTAGTCTATTTAAAGCCAAAGAAGATAAAGAATGTGTTTTGGGATATGAGGATAGATGTTTTAGTCTGAAACAAAAAATCCACCCACCATGTGCACAGTTTTACATAATTTAGGTAGCGTCTGTATATTTCATAGCACAAAATATTTCAGTAAGAAACCAGTTGTCTGCAATCTAAATGCATGGGCATAGATATACTGCAACACAAGTTACTCAAAACAGAACATATACTATTATCTAATTTTAGTGGTTGAATTAGCAGTAAACTGACTGTATTTCATGTGCAGTGAACAGAGTAATGCACTGAAATGAGTATCATGCTTTGAAAGCTAATTTGTTTCTATAGTATAATAATTAGAAACAGGTATGTTCCACCGGCACCTGGTTTGTATGTGCTGCCAAATATGCATTTAAGAAATGCTCTTCTCTTCTCTTCTCTTCTCTTCTCTTCTCTTCTCTTCTCTTCTCTTCTCTTCTCTTCTCTTCTCTTCTCTTCTCTTCTCTTCTCTTCTCTTCTCT